>CM069441.1:143630787-144137218 GCA_035610835.1 Ophiura sarsii | reverse complement strand
CCCCTCCCCCCCCCCCCCCCCCCCACCCCCCTGGCGTAAATAATGAACACTCCCTAAAATCATGAAATTTACCAGATAAAAGTTTACTGTGCCTTCAAATTCTAATCAGAAATTTTGACACATGCGTTTATCAATATGTATAATTATTGTGCTAGTCAAAATGAAGATACACATGAATATATAAATTAAAGATGGCTGCCACAACCTCTCTTGTTACTGCTATCTTTGGAGCTACTAGTGTACTGTTAAAGCTAATAATTCCATGGTTAAAGTTTTCGTCACATAATTTCAATGGTTTGAGGAAATTTTATGATCAGCTCCTTTTGAAATGCCCACTTCTATTGCTTTACATCCACAACAATTTACTCAATTATAATCCCTCCATTGTTCTTTATCCTTTGTTGTTTTCTAAGGTTTATTTTTGCTTAATGAAAGCGTATTTGAGATGGTCCCTTCTTGTTTGAATTAAGGAATTCGGATCTAAAAAAAGTGTGAAACAGAGATTATTGTGTGTTCTAACTATGCACCAATTGTTATCTGTTTCTATGCTTGCATTGCCGAGATACACGCAAATGTTTCAAACAACCCATATTTCAACCTATTACATATCCAGCCAAATATTGACCAATTTCAGGCAGTGTCCAAAATGTACTTGGTTTACGCTAAGGCCAAAAAAAAAAAATTGTTATGTTGTCCTCAACCGCCCGCTCGTCATTTTAGGGCCGCTCCGATATTTTTTTTTTTCAGATTTTTTTTTTTTTTAAATCGTATTTTTTTAATGAAAAAAATCAGTTTTTGTGGGGTTTTTCCAGATTTTTTTTTTTTTCAGTTTTTTTTTCCAGATTTTTTTCAGATTTTTTTTAAACAGTGTAAATGGCATTGAATATTAAATTAAGTGTTTATAACATATATGTGCGGCTCTTAGAGTGATTTTAACTTCTTGTTGGCTGAACTTTGAGCTTCTGCTGGTAAAAGAAAATTAAAAAATAAAAATAAAAAAATAAAAAAATCCGCCCGCCCGCCCCTCCTCTCTGAAAGCTGTCGAGGACAACATAACAATTTTTTTTTTGGCCTAATGCTATGACGTCATAGTTGATACTTAGAAATCCAAAAGTGTATTGTTTGAAAGACAAAAGGTTCATACTTTGTATTGATTACATTATCCTCAATAGAATCACCCATGCATCCCATACCATGATCACTTTCATTACTTACTGACTGACCCTCGTATATCAGCCCAACGTAGAAACACTTAAAGGCATATTATGTGATCTTTTCCACAGAGCGCCCTCTATTCATTATTTTTTTTAGAAAGTAGATTTTCTTGCAGATTTACATTTCTGATCATAAATCATACATACATTCCAAGTTACAGAGCGATACGATTCCTAATTACCTCAAAATCATGGTTTTAGAGTGAATTTAAGAGTGAAAATATAAACTGTCGGATAATCCGACAGTTATTTTCACTCTAAAATCATGATTTTGAAGTAATTAAGAATCGTATCGCTCTGTAACTTGGAATGTATGTACAATTGATGATCAGAAATGTAAATCTGCAAGAAAATCTTCTTTCCATTTTTTTTTTATGTTGAGGGCGTTCCCTGGAAAGATGACATAATATACCTTTAAGACCCTCGTCAGATTGTGTAGGCCTATATAATTTTCTTTAATTGGAAAAAACCATCATTCGTAAGATGAAGCTAAACACAACCGCTGTACTTTAATCCCAAGTACATTTGTTTTCAGTTCATGCACTTTTGTTCAATATAGGCCCAGGGGCGGACTGGGACCTGAAAGCGGCCGTGGCAAAATTATTAAAGCGGCCCTTTTTGACCATGTCCCGGTAGTAAATTTTCGTAAAAGGTTGCCCCAATTTTTTCCCAGTCAGCCACCTCGTGAATTTCACGTAAGTGGGGGGGGGGGGGGGGGGGGGTAGGGTCAAAAAATTTCGCACGGTCAAAAAATTTTTCCCAGTCAGTCACCTCGTGAATTTCACGTAAGTGGGGGGGGGGGGGGGGGGGGTAGGGTCAAAAATTTCGCACGGTCAAAAAATTTCGCACGGTCAAAAAAATTTCGCACGGTCACAAAATTTCAGTAACTGAGAGGCCCAAAACTTTAGTAACCGGCCATGAGAGGCCCAAAACTTTAGTAACCGGCCCTGAGAGGCCCAAAACTTTAGTAACCGGCCCTGAGAGGCCCAAAACTTTAGTAACCGGCCCTGAGAGGCCCAAAACTTTAGTAACCGGCCCTGAGAGGCCCAAAACCAAGCGGCCCATGTGGCGATCGCCAAAACGCCACCGTGGCCAGTCCGCCCCTGTTAGGCTTAACTATAATACACTATAATACACTTCCACTTAAGAACAAACAGATGAGGTTGGGCATTGTTGAATATCCATGGGATCTTGAGGCATGTCAGGAGCACCCCCCCCCCCCTCCCGGGGGAGCATCCCTCAAACAAGGCCTTCCATGTGACCATGGCAGGCTTAGGCACCTATCTTTCTTTTTTACGGTAATGATCCCCAGTGGCGTAGCCAGAGGGGGGGCGAGGGGGGCGATCGCCCCCCCAATATTGACATCGTGTCGGTTGAGATTGGCACTGTCGGTTCATTTGACCAGAGGAACCATGGAATTATGATGGTCAAAGGTACACATATGAAAAAATTTCGCGCGCTACGCGCGCATAACAATCACCTAAATGCAATATTCGTTGGTATAAGCTTGTTTAGAGCCAAAATGTACCTCAATGGACCTACGGCACATAATCTAATGCAATATTCGTTGGTATAAGCTTGTTTAGAGCCAAAATGTACCTCAATGGACCTACGGCACATAATCTCCTGGCCACAGTTCGACATACGTGGGCGCACTTCGATCAGGCTGCGCACGCATGCTTGAACTCACAAAATACTGCCAACCAACAACACCAAGCACCTGATTGGTCAAATTTAAACTGAAGCCTTTTTAACGATCGTCACGCTGCGCCGTATCCACCAACGCAGTGCTCCCGCTGCGCCATAACCACCGACGCAGTGGGGCGCGATGACGCGTGGAAAAGCTCATGAGTTTTTCAGTTCTCACGTTTGAGCACCAACCAATCAGAGCCTTGAGGTCGAGATGACGTAGTGCGCACAACAGAGAACCACGGGACCGTTTTGGGGTGAGGTTGAGCTATGCTGGTTCCCTGCATCTATGGGCTCCACACAACTTATCCATAGATGCAGGTACGCGCCGATTTCCACTCGAAGCTGATTTGCTGCCATAAAAAATCCACAAATAATTCGATGAAGCCAGCGTCACGCTTAGAATGATAACAAATTTGCTGATTGGCACAAACTACACGTGTATCGGCGCTAACCACAGCGCCGGACTTCACACGCACATGCACGCATGTCATAGCGCGTTCCCCATCGCGCCGTATCTATGGCAGCGCGACAATGACGCTTCAGCGTTCGATGCGGTATCTCAGCTACAGTGTGTTGATGGTTGATCGTTATTTACCTTATGCCATAACAGAGCGACAATGCAATGTGTTGAACTTACGGTTACGGCCGGCAATTGATTTGCCCGTACCTGCACCTATGGATAAGTTGGGCCGGGGATCCAGGGTGCAGGGAACCAGCATAAGGTTGAGCAGGCGTACTTTACACGAGCTCAACCTAGACTGAATCCTTCAGTCTCCTAACATGGCGCACGGACGCGAAGCTGTGCTGTGTTGACAAGGCCAACGCATGCGCACAAAGGATAATGCGGGCCGACGTTGGGGGACTGGTGGAGATAGTCTAAGCTCAACCTCATGTGACGTGGGCCCATTGTGCCAAAAATAAGTGTAAAGTCAAAAAATTCGCGCGCTACGCGCGCAGTCCTTCACTCAAAACAACTTGTCGGGTCATTTTCATTTCTCGCCCCCCAATATCAATAACCTGGCTACGCCACTGATGATCCCTTTGTTTTCTTCTCAGATCCAATAATATGCGATAGACACATTTAAGGCATTTGCATAGAAAGGTGACACCCATTCCTGCGGACCCCGAATGGTCTGAAGTCTTCTCCAAAGATTTATCGGCATGCCATTTCCCGAATGTAAATCTGACACATACACTGACAACGGTGGAGATCATTATTTCAGTTAAATTCCTAAAGTGGCAAAAGGCCTAGGCCTTGGACTCCATTGCAGCTCAAGTGTCATGAAATAAGTTTGGGTATTCTAAACCAGAATATGGGATTTACAAACGTGTCATTTCGCGTTTGCCGCCATTCCAGCTTATCCCTCCAGCTTTGCTACACTGTTTCGTCACAAGGCGAAGTTCACCGTGCTTATCTTTATCCTGTAACTGTTTGAATTCAGCTACAAAATTGTGAACTTTGCCGCGGTAAAAGAAATCCTCAACGCCGTCGTTAAAGTAGTGGTGTGGAATTCGAAATCCTTTGTCGTCAGTATCGTACGGATAGAAACCATAGAGTGATATATGGGAGCAGAATGTACGAGCGATTACGTAAGCGTTGAAGCCACTTGTTGCGTATTGCCTAATATGCCAGTACCTGAAAATGCAAGGGTGAAACAGTTAAATCTAACATTTACTCTCTTTTTTAATTTTAAGGCATTAAAACAAGCTTTTCTGGTTTTGTAAGATCTAGAAAAAATATATGTGTGTGACCGTCGGATTCACTTTCCCCATAGATCCTCTCAAGGATCTATGCTTTTCCCCATCGAAATTGAGATTTTGGTATGCAATGAAAGCAAAGCCCACATTTCTCTTATCATCCTCTGCGCCTTCAGACATGAGAGATGGTTTCGTTCAGATGCTATGTGAGCCAACAAAAAGAGTGGGTTATCTCCAAAAGTGGTATACCACCCCAAGAATTTGTCGGGAAATTGTTTTCGGTGGGGATATTTTAAGTGATTCTTTTAGGCTTCTATCATAATAACCACCAATGGAGCTATTTCACTCAAATATTGTATTTTTGTTATGTGCCTTCATAAAGAACCAGTAACATATTGATAAAGGGGCACTTAGAGATATATGTGTGGGAGTGCACCTCAATTATTCTAGAACCTGCGTAATACGTAGGTATAACTACCACCCGAATCCGTTCACCTTCGCCGTCTATCATATAAAAATGTAACGATTTGGTATTTCGATGTAGATCACATCGAAATTATCAGCATCAGTCATCACATAAATTGCTTCAACCAAATGTCTATCTAGCGCTATCATTCAACCGTTTTCACATAAATCATTAACACTTCAGGGTTCCTACGTACCTTATCTATTGAAACAAATAATTTTTTCCAAATTTTCTTTTTTCTCGGCAATCTCTCAATGCCATGTGATAGCCACAATGATAGGCCTACTTACTTTTCTATAGAGATAGGCTTCCAACTGTATGCTAATTTAACAGGCAATCTATGAACATCCCGCGCAACGTGTGCTATGCTTTGAAAATATTGTCTGGTCAAACTTTTGTCCAATGACTTGGCATACCACAGAACAGAATCATTCAAATTTCGAATTCTGCTCAAATACTCTTCCCTTTGTGGATATCCAGCCTCCTTTTGAGTAAGATTGCCATACAACCAATTTAAGGTTTCATAATTCAGCATAGTTAAATTCGCTTTATCGCCAACATCCACGCTATAGCCCTTTATTGGCGCCAAATTGAGTCGTATGACAAAATCATGGGCGTCTATCTCTCCACCGCATCCGCTATTCACCAATACACCGCCATTGCCGATGATGGCACAGGATTTCTTTGGCGCAAATGTTGCAAAGTCTTGAAAGTGTTTATCCATTAAACATTCCTCTGAATGGTATTGTCCCGTAAGGAGTTCGTAGACATACTGAGACAGTGGAATGTTGGGCTGAAATTTGTGTACGAATAGCATGTTATCAACAGACACATCGTCCTTGTATACCAAAACTGCGAACTTAGTACTTAGACATCGTTTTTCAAATCCTCTGTGGAAACAAAAGATATGAGATATGAGAACTCCAAAAAACAAAAAAATCTTTTACAGTAGTCTTATCAAGCCTGGTATACACTTCAAGCGTCGTTCGAACCGTTCATCTGTCAACCCGATTCCATCCGCCAGGCAGGTCAATTTGATACCTGGATTGGTAGGCCTACTATAGGCCTACTCACGAGGATTTTAATGAATCATTTGAATGAATCGGTTATGTCTAGAGCTAGTGTGCCATGGCTGAAAACGTGATTCCAAATTGTAGTACTAGGCCTACATTTTGCAATACCGTATCTCCACAATGTTTTTATAGGTAAACACTTTTAAATCACATCAAAGCTAGCTTGGGGCTAGATTAGCCGAGATAAACCGTATGCACAACATCAATGCAACACATTTCTAATTTCCTACTACATATCAGTAGTAATAGTAAACAGCGTGGCTGGGTCCAAACCGGAGAGCTTATAACTAAAATTGTAGGACACATTATAGCTGTCTTGATATTTGGGAATATAAAGGTAAATATATCGGACTTGTGAAATATAAGGTTTTTGAAATACAAAGCTTTGAATACAGCGTGGTCAGAACCGGGTTTTTCTTTCTCGATTTTGCCCATGAACCGTCCATGCAAAGCATTTTCTGACTTTATTCTTTATAATTACTTACTCAGGGAATTTATCTTTAAGTCATAATGGGGATTAAAAAGTGCAACTATCTATGATATGTCTTAGAAAAATCAATAGATAACCAACTGAGACTCTGCCATTTTTGTGTAGCAGTTCAAAAACCAAATCTTCGGAATTGGAAATCAGCCAGTAAGTCATTCATCTCATCAAAGGAATTAGAGCTAGGGTATCAGGGCGCGCGCTTTATCAGTTGCTCTGTTTTGATATATTTTCAATAACAAGGTTACTGCAATGAATATTGATTCAAAATACCTGTAATTTAATCCTTTTCCCCAAAAAATAAGTTATTTCGGATCGGATAATAAAGAGCATGCAGGGAAATCTTGCACACAACGCACATAATGCAACGCATGATGGGTGGTTTGTTAAATTCGAAAAAAACGGGTTCTGTCTATACGCTCTATATTGAAAGCTTTTTCAAAAAGTTGTCATTCGATTGGTCTCTCATCTAGCTTCACAAACAGGTATATTTATCTTTTTATCTCTAAATACAACAAAGCAGCTTACGTCTTTCAAGTTATCATGTCGCTAGTTTTTGGACCCAGTTTTTTGGGACACGCTGTACACGTATATAGCCACTGTAGCATTGCTAGTAGGGTCATAATCTTGGATTCCGTGACCATTTTCTTCCTACCTTTGATTCTTGGTGAATCTGTCAACTAGAACAATTTTAGAAGAAAATTAGCTCCTATGTCCCTCTCAAAAGTAACGGGAACCCTTTTTATAGCGCAAATTCCAAAATGGCTGCCATACAGGGGCCAGAAAATTCAAATGGCTTCAATTAAGCTAAAACTTAGCATACCAAATTGTTCGGCTGAGCACAAGGATTCCGAAAAAGTATAGTTTGCCATACTTCCGATGATTGATTAACGAGTTATCGGGTAAAACGTAAAAAGGTCGTTGACCTTTGCATATGGGGTCAACATTTAAACTTGCTCCGATTTTGAAAAACAATATCTCATATTGTTCGTATGATCACAAGGAATCCAGATTATTTATTTTTTTGACCACCGGGAATATAATGTGTGGGTCAAAAGGTCATGGTATACTGACCTATATGGAACCTGACCTTTTGACCCCTTTATAAGGTACAACAGACACTCTGGTGGTAAAAACTAGCAGTACTCAAATATTGTATTATCTAGGGTCTATATAATTGTAGATGTTTATTTGTTTCCAAAGCAGCTGTTTATCAACCTTTATCACATACTAAAGTTCCTTTGGCATTTATTATTTTAGTGCTAAAGATGAGTCAAAATATTCAAGTCCCGTTTTCAAAAAAATCAGGAAAAATACTTCTTGTCCAAAACTGGTCAATTTCTAAATTGGATACTAGTACTATAGACACATCTTCTTCGTACTTTAGTGCAGTTTTCAAGACGATGCCTACCTAATTGCACGCCATAAATAAGTAAATACAACGTATTTACGAAAAAGTGCAAAATACAAAGTGTTCATGAATGAAGCCAATTTGGTGGATTTTACCACTACTGCAGTATTAGTTATTCACACAACACAACACACACCATACCTGTTGACATTTTATAAATAAAACATTTGATATGTTAACCTGATTTACATATTTTTGTTGAATCTCTGAGTGATAGTTAAAACGAGAAAAATAGTGAGATGTTATGATATAACCGTAGTGTACAAACATATTCATAACAATTGATAAGTGTTAAGTTATTAAATGCAGAAACTGTTTAAAAAGATGAGATATTCTTCTTTCAAATCAAGTTTATAATTTCCAAATATTATGGTCAATGTTGTTAACACTATCTCAATAAAGATGTAGTTTATGCACTTATCAATTGGGGATTAGGGCCGGGACGTACAAATTGCCCGTGTGACGTCCCGGCTACAATCGTGTACGGTCCCCGCAGGGCCGGGCACCATTTTTTGTACGTCCCCGCTACAGTCCCGGCCCCCCTTTGCCGGGACAAAGTGTACAGTCCCGGCCACCCATTTCCCAGGACAGAGTATTCACCCGGCTACAGTCCCAAGGTCGCTTATTTCTTTCTGCAACCATAACAGAGTGCATTTCTATGTGTTCCCTATGTGTTATTAGGCTTATTCCGTCAAGCGCATCGCATCTCTAGCCCGGGGGGGGGGGGGGGGGGGGGCCAGTCATAATGGTGTACACATGCGTGACCAAATTTTTTCCAGACACCCCCTAAACAAGTTTTACCCTGCAAGCAAAATTACCCCCTAAACAAGTTTTTAGCGCGCTTTCCTTGCAAATTTTGACCCCTAAACAAGTTCTTGCCAGAATATGACCCCTAAACAAGTTTTGTCTCTTTGCCTGCAATAGATATGCCCGTAGATATGAATAGACAAAAATTTATTCATGGGTATTGTTCTTTCTTGTATGTTCTCAAATTGGAAATGAGACGCTCAAAAGAAATCGCAAAAAAGGGGATAACATTCTTCTGGGAACGGGGAACAAAACAAGTTACCCTAAACACGTTCTAAACACAGTATTTTAAGCCACCCTTTTTCTTGAAAATCAGCGTTTTTGATACCCTTAACGCGTCACGCGCGTGACGCGTCCAACACTGAAATACCATAGACTAATTACTTAGAGACTGCTCATTCCGCATTCCAACACACACAGCGCACTGAAGCCGCGTATTCCCTGACGACAGTCAATCTCCCATGACGACAGTCAATCACCCATGACGACGGTCAATTCTTCTGGCGCAGCTTGTGCGTTGAGTGCGTATGATTAGCACGCAGATACACCCGCGTCCGTGTCGCAATGAACGGGAGCGCAAACTGGTGCGTGCTTCAGAACAACGTTGGCGTTATTCGTGAAACGCTTGCGTTTGTTTCAGATCAACACGCAGGGACGCTACAAGAAAAAGTGACGCTCAAGCACTCGCGTAGAGCGCCGTTTTTCGGGAAGTGCGTATTTGTTGTTGTCATGGTTCGACTTTTTGTTCTTTGGCTTCAATTTTTAAGCGTCGTGAGCAGCCTCTGGAAAAAACACCCCTTTTTACGCGTTTTTTTGGTCACGCATGTGTACACTATTATGTTTGACTGGCCCCCCCCCCCCCCCCCCGGGATCTCTAGCCTATTTATAGCAAGCGCCCGGGATGTGCATTTGTTTATCCTACCATCGCGACGATTCTCGTGTTCCTATTGGATAAGCGCTGACTAGATATATTCCGTATCCGACCCCCGTATCCCGTATCCGGTCAGTAAGGAACTGCGCATGCGTTAGGGTTGCTACGCCGACGTGACGATCAACAATATGGCGTTTCTGAACGTCGAACTTGCTCGGGTTTTAGGTGACTACTACATTGGCATTTGTTCTTGTTTTGTTTTAATTTTAATAGTGGTTTAGACTTTAGTAGGATAAAATCGTTATTAGGTGAGGTTGGGTCGGATACGGATTATATCTAGCCTCGGAGTCTGTATCGGGACTCGGGCTGCGCCCTCGTCCCGATACAGAATCCTCGGCTAGATATAATCCGTATCCGACCCAACCTTACCTAATAACTAATATTATCCTACCATCGCGACGATTCTCGTGTTCCTATTGGATAAGCGCTGACTAGATATATTCCGTATCCGACCCCCGTATCCCGTATCCGGTCAGTAAGGAACTGCGCATGCGTTAGGGTTGCTACGCCGACGCGTCGACGTGACGATCAACAATATGGCGTTTCTGAACGTCGAACTTGCTCGGGTTTTAGGTGACTACTACATTGGCATTTGTTCTTGTTTTGTTTTAATTTTAATAGTGGTTTAGACTTTAGTAGGATAAAATCGTTATTAGGTGAGGTTGGGTCGGATACGGATTATATCTAGCCTCGGAGTCTGTATCAGGACTCGGGCTGCGCTCTCGTCCCGATACAGAATCCTCGGCTAGATATAATCCGTATCCGACCCAACCTCACCTAATAACTAATATTATCCTACCATCGAGACGATTCTCGTGTTCCTATTGGATAAGCGCATGGATTTAGTGACTAGATATATTCCGTATCCGACCCCGCGTATCCCGTATCCGGTCAGTAAGGAACTGCGCATGCGTTGTAGTAGGATTGCTACGCCGGCGCGTGACGAACGTCGTGATTGCATCTGAACTTGCTCGGGTTTTAGGTGACTTACAGAATCATTTGTTCTTGTTGTTTTAATAGTGTTTTAGTAGGATAAAATCGTTATTAGGTGAGGTTGGGTCGGATACGGATTATATCTAGCCTCGGAGTCTGTATCGGAACTCGGGCTGCGCCCTCGTCCCGATACAGAATCCTCAGCTAGATATAATCCGTATCCGACCCAACCTCACCTAATAACTAATATTATCCTACCATCGAGACGATTCTCGTGTTCCTATTGGATAAGCGCCTGGATTTAGTGACTAGATATATTCCGTATCCGACCCCCAAATCCCGTATACGGTCAGTAAGGAACTGCGCATGCGTTGTAGTAGGATTGCTACGCCGGCGCGTGACGAACGTCATGATTGCATTTGAACTTGCTCGGGTTTTAGTATGCTGGTTCCCTGCATCAATGGGCTCCACACAACTTACGTTGCGGTATCTCAGCTACAGTGTGGTGATCGTTATTTACCTTATGCCATGACAGAGCGACAGTGCAATGTGTTGAACTTACGGTTACGGCCGGCAATGGATTTGCCCGTACCTGCACCTATGGATAAGTTGGCGCGCGGGATCCAGGTGCAGGGAACCAGCATAGGGTTTTAGGTGACTTACAGAATCATTTGTTCTTGTTTTGTTTTGATAGTGTTTTAGTAGGATAAAATCGTTATTTTCATAACATTTTGATCGCACTAATCTCAATAAATGGAGACTTTTGTTACGTGTGTCAGGTGTGTGATGTTCTGTAACTATAGATTCCACATGTCCAGCTCTTCCTTCAACGTGTTCAACTTGCACCCTACCCCTTCAGCAAAAACGTTTCCCGTGGAACAGATTGAATTTTACAGAATTTGGGGGACAACACATATCTTCCGTTTGGAATAACCAATTTGAATGAAATAAAAGTTAGGTTATGGCTAACAATGTGTTCTTTCTGTGCATTTCATCAAATGCATTCATTTTTGTATTTGAACTGGTTTAAAATCGGTGAAATCGGGACCTGAATATTTTGACTCACCCTGTATACCATTGAAAGGCTTATACTAGTAACTTAAATTGGCCCTGCTACATGCAGGTGGTACAAGTTATTTGATTCCAATCCAGTCCTCTCTTGTAGACACTATACACTATACATGTATACATGTATTTTTTAATAACACTATTATGTACACGTAGTGGCGTGTTCAAACGCCGGGAGAGGGAAAGGGGCATCGCCATTGTCCTATTAGTATTAATCATATAGACGGTATATATATAAAAAGGCTTAAACTTTTATATAAGTTGTATACAAAACCTACCCATCACAAATTTTATAGCATTCTTTTTGAATTGTTACGTTGAAACTGAGCATGTACAAGATCATGAAGACTACTAGAAGAAATGATATCCGACGCATCACGGCCAAATTTGTAGCCATCTTTGTAGTGTATAGGCCTATCGCTTGTTAACGGTAATATACGTTTACTGAAACAAAGTGGAAAATGAAATTACATCAGATCGAAGTACATGAATAATTACAACCCCCATCAGAGATTGTCAACATTAACTATAAATTGGTGTGACTATAAATTACCCCCACCTGGATTCGGAGCCGAGAAGCGACCATTATCAACCCACATCACATCCCCCACTCCAATCCCCCATTAAAAACACCATC
Organism: Ophiura sarsii; assembly: GCA_035610835.1. Classification (NCBI taxonomy): domain Eukaryota; kingdom Metazoa; phylum Echinodermata; class Ophiuroidea; order Amphilepidida; family Ophiuridae; genus Ophiura; species Ophiura sarsii. The sequence continues at coordinate 144,124,804 of CM069441.1, read as the reverse complement.
GAACCACAAAATTAAAAAACCAAATCACGTCAAACGTTTAGGTTCCTTTTGAGTTATAGGCCTACATGTATATGAAATTTGCAGAAATGGAAGAGTAAGAAGACTACTGACAATTCACATGACTAATTATTAATAATAATATGATGAAAATCCTAACCGCATTATTTTCATATAGGTTACAAATGTTGAAACAAAACTGCCAATCGAAAGTTAGCTTTACTAAGACAATGATAATGGAGTCCAAAATGTTTAATCGAAATTTGTCTAGTCAAGAAAATAATCAATTGAACAAAAATCTTCATTTACTCGACAATAAAATCTCTCACTGCAGGAACATTGTCATCATGATAGCGTTCTTTGATGCAAGATTCTTCAAAATGTTACTTGTTTATTTGATATTGATCGTCACAAATGAGATAACCACATATTCAAATTGAAACTTTTATTACATGTTTAAAATTTAAATTATAATGTATAATCCTACCAACAATATAGTGTAACGTAAATAAAATGCCTCTAATAGTAATAGACAAATTATGCCAGTGATCGTCGATCATGATTGTCGACTTTTGAATAATTTTATATTTTGTTCATTTACGTAGGCTGTTTTAATTTCAATATTTTAATACACCATTTGACAGATAATTATGTGGTAACCGTTATTTAAGCACGTAAACACTCCAGACACATTATATTATAACTAATTTGAAACCTGTTTAAGACCTGTTTTCGAGATAGATAGGCCTTATATTATATGATAATGCTATGATGCTTAATTTCTACTACTGACTCACCATGTGCACACTCACGTTTCGGTCCATAGGTCACTCTATGTGTAAAACCGTACTAAAATGTCCCAAAACGTTTCACATTTTGCTGCTCATCCATGTCGTCAATAGTGAAGAGTTATATAATTGTCGATACACATGTATTATCACATTAGTCACATTAGCATATTGAACTTATATTCTAAAATGGCAGCTCACTTGACACTGCTTAGACGCCCGGATGAAAATGATCAAGTATTAATTCTTACACAAATGAGCGGGAATGGCCCTTTATTTACACAAGTAGTTAAATATTGAAGTTTACTTAATAATGGTATTAATGGTTAACCTTTGGGATCTAAAGGTTAATTAAATTGTACGGCGTTAAAACGTTTTTAGTATTATTATGTGAATGATTCATTCAAGGATAGTAGGATACCATGTGAATATTTTGGGTTTTGGTACCCATAATATCTATATAATATTGGATGGCTTTGAGGGTGATACAAGAAAATATTGTACGAGCTATAAAAAATATTGCACGAGTCGGAGACGAGTGCAGTATTTTTTATAGCGAATGCAATATTTTCTTGTATCACCCTAAAATAAGACATCCAATATTATTATTATTATTATTATTTATATCAGGCTTTTACCCATAGTTGCGTTGCGTGTTGATTTAATTGTATTTGCACAATCTTTGTTCCGCAAAAGTTCGTTAAAATCATCATCACAATACATTTTTTCCAATTCTGAACAACCCCTCTCAGACTCCCCCCCCCCCCCCCCCCCCCCCCCCACCCCCTGTTCGAGCTTTTAAACCATCTATACTTAAATCAAATAAAAATAAATTTGGCTCATGGTGTTTTTCAAATTGTGCACAGTAGAGCTATTTTTGTTGGAAAAGTAAAAAAATAGCTCCTGGTACATGCACGCTTATTTGGAGGCTTGCATTTTGCTGATCATTCATACAACAATAACAATTAGGCCTATGATTAATTTACAACAATTAAACACCAATAATATAGCCTAGATGAGGTGGGCGTTGTTTACATTTAATGTTTATCAACAAACGCAACGGTCGAAGGGACTGGACTGTCGATACACGCTTTAGGGAACACCATTATGACCACAACACTGTCCACTATGCCGCATGCCGTATTGCCCTTTATAATGCTTTGGCGCGAGTTTTAAAAGCACGGGTCCTAAACAAAACAGGATGCGTGCGGCTGAGACTAATATATTAGTCTGAGACTAATATATTAGTCTCAGGCGTGCGGAAACTGCCGGGCAAAGAACAATGGCAACTAGCCACGTTTTGCCCGGTGTGACGTCACCTGTCACCCCATCTATAGTATTAACAGAAGCCATGAGATTCTAAATTTGTTTTTATCCTGTTATTTTATCATTAAGAGATTGCCGAGAAAAATGAAATTGGGAAAAAAATGAATTGTTTCAATAGATAAGGTAGGAACCCAGAAGTGTAATAATCCCGGTAATAATTTATGGAAAATGTTGAATGACTGGCGCGGCGCGTGCACTAGATAGTTGGTTTAGTTTTAAAAGAACCGCCCATCCCTATAGCAAAGTTGACACTTGGCGTTGGTGACGAGCTGAGTATATCACCTTGGTCTGCAACCTTGCAAAAAGTCAGAAGAAAGCGTGTAAAACGTGTTAAAATTTACTAATCTAGTCCGTCAAGCAGCATTAACCGAACCTCAGTTCGTTCCATTCATATTCGATGTTACTTTTATGTGAATCTTTGGTAAGTCTAAATGAATCTAAGTAGGCCTATTATTTAAAAATTAAAGTAAGCTTACTGACTGACTAGTGACATGAGTGACAGACTGAGACTGATTCATTTCCTTCATGGATTTAGGCCATCTCCATTTTGATTTCACTCCACTAGGAATGTTGAATCGTACCTACGAAGAAGAAGAAGAAGATGCTTTTGTTGAGATAAGGCAAAAACTGAATTATCCTTTGAATTTGATTGATTGATGTTTCTGGCTCTGGCCATGCGTTTTGAGTTGAGTAAATAGGTGGAGATTGTTACACTTGCGCAAAATTTAAGATGTAAACAGTAATAATGTAATTTTCTTGGTAGATGTTCAACCTATAATGTTCAATTTAGTATCAAATTGAAGCTTTCATGGAGAAGAACATATTTAAAGTAAACTTAAGTAAAGAATATGTTCAAATATACTTTGCATTTGCTAATTAGCATTTAATCATCAAAATTGTCGAGGTGGAGGATGATCAGGGTAACTCCGATGATCAGGCAGAGCAACATTTGATAATGCGACCCCTGGGGTCACAAACATGCAATTGTCAAAATATTTTTTGATATTCTTTTTATAACATTGGAGCACTATAATAAACACCCAACAATTGAACTCCAAGTAGTTTATATTTATTTTATCACTAATTTTGTATTGCTGATCATTTCTGGATCATCGTTAGTGGTTTCCCATTGACTTCTATGGTAAAACAGGCTTCAAAAGAGACCGGCGCAAAACACTCAACCATTAAATGGATTCCAACTTGTTATATGATACCAATGGAAAGCTATTACTTTACAGCATTTCAAAAATTAGTGTCTAACCGATCAGATCGGGAGTTTCCCGATCGGCCCGATATAAGTCTGATCGGGATCTGATCGGTGATCGGCAAAATTCCCTCATCTACCGATCTGATGAACCGATCAATCACTAGTATGAAAATCCAATTAAAAGCTTATCATGTCGTCTTTTCTCCTTTAAAATTCCTCTCAAACTCGCCTTCTTACTTCTTCACATAACATATACTAGTTAATTAGTTTAACCAGGTGAATTTAGCGAAGCCTATAAGGGTACAAATCCTTTCAAACTCACCTGTTTTCAGATTAGTTCGATCGGCAGGATTCAGCGAATGTACGTTCAATGTTTTGTTTTCGTATTTATTACGGGAAATACCCATGTCATGGCCCTCCAAAGGCGTTATCAAACAAGGCTTGTCATTGGCTAGGCTACGTTTCACTTCTATAGTAAAAGATTCAAACTAAGTTAAAACTTCGGGTTTATGGATAGAATTAAATATAGAAAATCTCAAATACATTAATTTACTATCAGGTATCTGTGTTTATGAATTATGATGTATTTTTGCAACAAAGAAAGAATTGTGGGAATACCCAGCGTGCCGTGTGCAAAGCTTCAACACACATCGCACATGGTCGGTCGTACCGCTCGCAATCGCAACGTTTGTAAAATGTAAACAATGACTTGACACTTGATTGACAGGTGTCCTTCGAGACATGGACCAGGTAAACACGATAAATAAAAAGAGTAAATAATTATATTTTTTATTTAAACAATTTGAACTTGTTTTTCACTCGTTATAATCTGCTTTGCTAAGTACATAAATGCTACTATATTTACGCTTATGTACGGCAACACACACGAGGGAAATGTACTGTTATTTAGGCATTGCAGTTCACTTGCGCATTTAATCGGTGATCGGATCGGAACGTTTAAACGTATGTTTCATTAAACGTTTAAACAGTCACAAGCATTAAACGGAAATTTACAGTTACAGGCTTAGTTTAAACGGACTAAAATGTTACGCTCGCAAAAATCAAGCTATTTTTATATTAATTTACTTCTGATTCCCTGACTGACGTCTTGATGGAAATTTAGGTAAAATCCCTTTAAAAAATTGGCTGGAACTTGTCAAATACATGTACATGTAGGTGCAATTCTGCCGAATTATAGTAAAATATGGGGGATGAGTGCCTCCGCCTCGGACATGCCACTACTCATGCAATGTCTAAGGTTTCAAACATGTCCAAGGGGTGCCCCCTCTATGCTTTTGGATTATATCATTTGCAAGTTCTGCTCCATGTGACCTGGTACACATGGCGTGGACCAACTGAGACAAAGTGGGATGGACCAGTAACTGTCACTGGATGGACTAAGACAAATAATTGCCTGGCTATGATGAGACCTGTGCCGGGAACATACAAATTAGTGGGGAGTGGTGGTACACTTTTGTATGTGTACATGTAGCAATAAAAATTAAAAAAACTACATTCACCCTCAATCTCCGATCCTTCTCCTCCTCCTTCCTTTTCTTCTCTTCTTTTTTCTTCTTCTTCGTTATTTTGAGGGCCAGGGACCCGGGCACATGACCCCCAGGCCCCCCTGTCTACGTCAATGACATCTTTAAAGATGGTCAAACTATGAGCTCATGATTTGGTACTGCGTAAACATGTAAATTTGTATGTTTGTTCTGATCACTTTTTTTGGCTATGATTTTTTTCTTCACATCAAGATATTTTGATATAAATCCCCTTATTTTTCTCATTGTGTCTGTAAAATCTTAGGTCCCAGAAATGTTCCATTTAGAAATGATAGGCTAAAATGTGGTGAATTACTGCCAAAGGTGGTTGGTCAACCACCCGCCAGTTTGTGTACTACTCAACAGGCAAATTTCTTATGGCCTTGTGCTTCTAAAATAAGAACCATTGGAATTATGCAACTCAAAACATTGGAATGCAACAATTTTAAGGATGACTTTTTACGTCAAATAGAAAACTTCAAATTGAAAATCGGGCCAGCAATCAGAACATCTATCTTTAAGTAATACCCAATAAACTCAACTAGTCAACACATTTTTTAATGTAAAGGGGTTTGTTATAGCCTATAAGGATGATGTAGTGTACCATTAAAAATATTGTAATGTAAAATCCACAGAGTTCACACATAATACAGCTAGATTGCAAAACCCATGTTCATTTGAAGGGTTTAAATTTCCATTTTGAGGTGATTTGGCACAGAATGATCCTTAGCACCTTCTACCCCAAACATTTCTTTTTGCTTTGTCAAATTATGACCATATTAATTATTTTATCCTTTTTACAGGAAACATGAAGCGTCAAAGTAAGGAAAAAGCATTGGTGTATTTGCTACCCCATATTTGCAAGTATTGCCGCAAAAGCTTTTACAATGACAAGGCCCGATATCTCGCTCACATCAAGCGACATGAGATGCGGATAACCTCACATTGGTACAACAACAAGCCATTTCAAAAGGAGTTTACTAAGTATGTCAAGTCCAGACGATCAACCAAACAGAAATCTGCTTCCAAAAAATCAGGTAACTGTGGTGTGCGAAGGAAACTACGGAAGCGTGATCCCAAAAGTCTTCAATCCCAACTGAATAAAAGTAACGATCTACCGGAGAGACCGTATCAATGCGCATTCTGCAGCAATAGATTCAAGAACATAAATCACAGAGTTGTACATGAACGCATTCACACCGGAGAAAAACCATTCCAGTGCAAGTATTGCAAAAAGGTTTTTACTCATAGTAGTACAAGAAATTCCCATGAGCGTCTTCACACCAATGAAAAGCCATACCAATGCAGAGTTTGTAAAAAGCGTTTCTCTGATGGAAGTAACAAGATCAATCATGAAAACGCTCATCTGAATAAGAAACCTCACAAATGCCAATTTTGCAACAAAACTTTCTGCCGTCTGAGTTCAAAGGCTAGTCATGAAAGGGTTCACACAAAAGAAAAACCGTACGCATGCAAATACTGTGGCAAAGATTTTGCTCACGTTGGTGCAAGAATTGTACATGAAAGAGTAATGCATACCAATATAAAACCCTACCAGTGCAAATATTGTGGCAAACGTTCCGCTGATGCAAGTAACATGATCGACCACGAAAGGACTCACACCAATATAAGACCACACGCGTGTGACTTTTGCGGTAAACGGTTTCAACGTAAAGGCCAGAAAGTGTCCCATGAGAGGATTCACACCAAGGAAAAACCATTTGTGTGTGGATATTGCAACAGGAAATTTGCTCATAGTGTTGGGAGGCTTGTGCATGAGCGCACTCATACCAAAGTCAAACCTTTCAAATGTAGATTTTGCGACAGGTGCTTTGTAAGTGCATGTAATAAGCTTCAGCATGAGCGATGTCATACCAAGGTTAAGCCATACAAATGTCAGTATTGCAATGTATGTTTTAGGCAATCCGGTCATAGGAAACAACATGAAATGATTCATACTGGAGTGAAACCACATCAATGCGAGCATTGCGACATGAGTTTCTATCGTGCATACGTAAAGAGACGACATGAGGCGACACATCTTAAACAAAAACCATTTCAATGTGAGCAATGCAGTAAAGGTTTCATCAAGCTTAGTAGCAAGACTCGACATGAGAAGAAGGTCCATTCTACAGTGGAGAAGCCCTATCAATGTGCCCATTGTGATCAAAGTTTCTCAAGATCAAGTAGCAAAGTGCTACATGAAAAGACACATAACAAAGGAAATCTTCCTATAGCGGGTAAAAAGGCTGATGGAAAAAATCAATCCAAGCAAAAACAACAGGAAAGATCTCCATCCAGTGAGAAGGCACAGGGAAAACTTCAGTCTAAGAAGGAAGCTCAAGGGACTCCTCTGTCTGGGCAGAAGCCATATCAGTGTAAATATTGTATAAAGAGATTCTCTCAACCAAGGTATAAGAGTAAACATGAAAAAACCCATTCAACAGATAAACCCTATCAATGTCAGTTTTGCAAGAAAACATTCTCCCGGCTTAGCAGCAAAAGTTTACATGAAAATAAAAGTCATTCTGAAAAGGAAGCAGCTGTTGAGAATCCTCAGTCCAAACTGAAGCAACAAGAAATATCTAAACAGAAGCAGCAAGAAATATCTTCATCCAAGGAGAAGAGCCCAGCAATACCGCCATATCAATGTAAATATTGTATAAAGACTTTCTCTCTGCTAGGTAATAAGACACGACATGAAATGACTCATTCAAAAGAGAACCCTTACCAATGTCAATTTTGTAAGAGAAGTTTCCCCAGGCTAAGCAGCAAAACGCTTCATGAAACCAAGACTCACTCCAAAATGGAACCACATACTCGAGCAGGTGCACAGGCTGATGAAAGACCTCTGTCCAAGAAAAAGAAGCAAAGTGTACTGCAAGCCAATCAGAAGGGTCAAGAGATGTCCCCATCCAAGCTGAAGACTGCACAAGGACGACCACAATCCAAGCGCAAGCAACAAGTAAAATCTCTATCCAAGCAGAAGCCATATCAGTGTAGATATTGTATCAAGAGTTTTTCCCTGCTAGGTTATAAGACACGACATGAGATGACACATTCTCAAGGGAATCCATACCAGAGACAATATTTGAACAATAGTTTCTCACGATTTGGTAGCAAACCACAACATGGAAGTAGTACACGCTCTAAAGCCAAGTTATACCGATGTAAATAGTCCATGTAAACTTAGATTTTGTGTATACAATTCAAATAAGCAGGCACCCAGGTTTTTTTTACCCACTTGTTGCCAAGTTTTGGCTCCAGGTGTTTTCCAAACTTTGCACAGTAATTAAAGTATAGACCAGGAGCCAGTTGTTGTCAAAATAGTATAGTAAAATGTAGCTCCTGGTCAAGACCTGCTTAAGACCTGTTGATATTTGGATCTAACTCAAGATAAAATGACTCAAAACTTGCCAATGTCAATACTCATTTTAAAGGCAAATGTATACCATATTGGATGAATAATCATTTAATTTGGTAGGTTTTATTACTCAACAAAGCTCCTTGTTCATATTATGTGCCATTCTCATGTTCAAAAATGTTATTGGGAACTTATTTGTTTTTTCATAGTATTAGTATTAGATTGTTAGAGCTTTAGATGCTAATTGCCAATTTCTGTTATATTTTAAAGAAATATTATGGTCCCAAAAATTGAAGTGAGTTTAAGAACTCTAAAACAATGTTGTACTTATACTTTGTAGTGTACCGTATCTAATATCATGTAACAAAAATATAAATTTTAGAAATCAATGTCAAAATGAATGGTTTATTGGAGAGAGAATCATTGTCATTGCTATTGTACATTAGAATGTCCATCTATCATAAATAATAGTAATCATATTATATTAGAGAGAATTGCTATTAATATTAAATATTGTTTTTGAGTGTGTTTAAAGATCATCATGATTATGACTCATTCTAGAGAATCATTCCTATCAGTGCTGATATTGTTATTGAAGTATGTAAGATCAGGAATAGCTCCATTCTAAAAGAGAACAGATTCAGTGTCAATATTGTGTTAGTGTGTAGTATACTAGTGTATCTAATAAAATCATATCAAAATAACTATAAAGAGAAGATTATGCATCAATATGACTCAATAGAACCTACATGTACACAAGTGGCTGACAGTATGTATTGTTTTAGAGGGTATAAATCATGCATCAAAATGACTCATTTTTAAAGGGAACTAATATAAGAGTCAATATTTTATGAAATATGGTATGTTATAAATCTAACTATCATGTGCCAATAATAAGTTTCATCTAAGGCCAAACAAAGAAGGTCTGTCTCGGAAGCCCGCCCGCATTGGTATGTGAACACTTTTTTTGGGGGGGGGGGATTTATTTTTTGATTTTGATTTTGATTTATTTTTTTGATTTAAAAAAAAAGGTTAAATAAAGTTCTCTGTAAGCTTAGATTAGCAACAAAACAAAAAGCAAAAATAAATAAAATTGCATATATAATTATACTTCATAGCCTATTTTCTAAAAAAATTAAAATAAAAAAAATCGTACAGCACTTAGTTTATTTGCAAAATGTTTCTGTGACAGACTTTCTTCTTTGTTTGGCCTAATTCTAAATTGATGTACATTTTGCCTTCAATTTGATTCTTTGCAAAGAGTGTCAATGTTGATAATGTTTTATTGCAGGGTATGGAATAAGATGAAAACACAACCCATTTATACCAGTGTTGTTTTGTGTGAGAGTTATAAACTTGTATACAGATAATGTAACCAGGGCTCAAAATACACGGGGGCGAAGGGCGATTAGCCCCCAGTTTTCACAGAATAGCCCCTGAAAAAATGTTGGTCTATGGTAAAATGTACTAAAAGGGCAATTTTGGGCAGAATTTGCTCAAAGTAGCCCTCATAGCCCAAAAAGTATTTTAACCCCTGAATGTAACATTGATTGGGCCAAGTAAAATAATATATTTCTTGTCCCCACTCTCCAGTTTTTGGAAATATTCAAATATTTTTGTTTTTTAAATTTTAATCTTTGATTCATTAATTGTTGTGTTGAAAAGAGATGATATCAGCTCGGGTATCATTTATAAACATATTACACATAATTTCCCCAGACTAAAGATAGCAATGAGGAAAACCAACAAATAATGAGGGCCTCCCTGTTTTTATGACAAAGCTTCAACAATGGGAATTTAATATAATAAATTAATTTTAAAAAAAGGGCCTCCATCATCGATTTAAAGAAAGTCCGGACGAGAAACATGTTATTACTAAATACCTCTCCAGATGAGAACCAATATGACATGAGATGTTTTAGTGTACATGTAGGTAAGATAATGCATCAATAATGGCTCATTCTAAAGAGAAACCTAAGTGATATTGTCAAAGTTTATCTGAGATCATGTAACAGGCTGAAAAGAAATTTGGCATTCATCAATTACACAGTAGATTAGAATGAAATACTTTGTTGTAATTTATGTTGTGTACTTTATCCGTCAAAGAATTGATGTATGGTTGGGACTATACATAATTATCATTCCTGTAGTAGGTTCAAAAACCTAATAAACCAAATTAAATTAGTCCAAAATTGTTGTTCAAATTAGGAAAAGCACTTCAAAATGAATTTTCAAAATGAATTTCAAATCTGTTGTATAATATACTGTAAAAGAAGAAAAAATGTTGTGGGTATTTTTTTGCACTTTGCACATTTTGAACAATTTTACTTGTTATAATTTTCGCGATTTTGAGCTTCCTTAATTAGGGGTCGTCCAAAATTATCGCCATTTTCACTTACGTACAGAGCTTACGTAACTTTTTACACCCCCCTCCCCCCTCGAGTTACGTATGCAATAAATGGCGAAATTTTATTTTATTTTGTACTTTAAAAAAAAAATCCTGCCTCTCAAGATCGCCATTTAAGTTACGTACGGTTGGGGTATATTTCGACCCCCTCCCCCCTCTTACGTACGCTTTGTACGTAACTGAAAATGGCGAAAATTATGGACGACCCCTTACATAGACCTATACAAAATGAATATATTTACATGTTTTTATATTCACGCTTGCTGATTTTAGCGCGAAAATAAATCTAGCTCGAAAATTTCCACTTTTACAGTTAAAAGCATATTATGTGATCTTTTCCAGAAAGCTATTCATGATTTTTTTTAGAAAGTAGATTTTCTTGCAGATTTACATTTCCGATCATAAATCATACATACATTCCAAGTTACAGAGCGATACGATTCCTAATTACCTCAAAATCATGGTTTTAGAGTGAAAAAAGGTCGGTCTCAAAATGAATGCTAAGAAGACCAAGTTTATGTCATATAACCAGAGCCAGAAGGGATCCATAAAGACAAATGATGGCAACAAGCTGGAGGAAGTTCAAGATTTTAAATATCTTGGTGCCTGGATGGAGAGTACGGTAAAAGACATTAAGCAACGCAAAGCAGCAGCATGGAGAGCGTGCGGCAAAATGAACAAAATATGGAAGTCAACTCTATCTCGGAAGTTCAAACTTCGCCTGTTTGCCTCAACGGTGGAGTCAGTTCTGCTATATGGATGCGAAGCTTGGACCATTACCCCCAAGCTACAGAAAGAGCTAGATGGCTGCTACACCAGAATGCTGCGAGTAGTACTCAATGTCAACTGGAAACAACATATACCAAACACCCAACTGTATGGTGACCTCCCCAAAATAAGCCAGAAGATCCGGAAGAGAAGAATAAGGTTTGCTGGCCACTGTTACAGAAGTGAGGAGCCAGTATCCAAAATGGTGCACTGGATCCCCAAACATGGCAAAAGAAAGCCGGGACGACCTGCCCTGACATTTATTGATCTACTCAAGCAAGATACTGGACTGGAGACGAGTGACATAAAGACAGCAATGAACGACAGAAGAGTGTGGAGAAACATCGTAGATCGGGGACACGACTCGAATTAAGCAGCAAGTAAGTAAGCAGAGTGAAAAATATAAACTGTCGGGATTCCGACAGTTTATTTTCACTCTAAAACCATGATTTTGAAGTAATTAAGAATCGTATCGCCCTGTAACTTGGAATGTATGCATGATTTATGATCAGAAATGTAAATCTGCAAGAAAATCTGCTTTCAATTTTTTTTTCGATGTTGAGGGCGTTCCCTGGAAAGATCACATAATATACCTTTAAGCAGTTTACAAACCCATGGGTCCGTATGCACAAAAGAGTTAGAACGGGTCTAAAGTTAGACCTGAGCTAAGTGAAATCTAGTCATGCCTCAAAAACTGTTGTCCCCATTTTCGTGAGATATTTTGTGCTATTTTTGAACTTTGCATCCAAATCTTTACAATTTGGTAGCTAATTTGAGAAGGAAATGTAATTAAAGGTGTGCATTTTACAAAACTAAAACCCACTTAGACCAGGTCTAAGGCAAAAAAAGAAGAAGTTGACTTGCCCTTTCCGACCGACCTGAATTTTCGGAAATCTAGGGTCGCTATTTTTTTTTTTCAAAGTAAGAAGGAAAAAAAAAGTTTAAAAAAAGTAAAAAAATTGGAAAGAAGCACATAACAATAAAGAAAGATGAAAAATGTTTTTGAGTAGTATCTGCTTGTTTAAAAATCATCAACAAAAAAATCAAAAAAAAATCAAAAAAAAATCTCTTTAAAACGTGTTTTTGTGTAGTATCTCCGTTTCAATTTTACAAAATCAAAACAAACAAAAAAATCCAACCGTCTGACCCAGACCCTGAAAGGGCAAGTCAAATTTCATTTTTTGGCCTAACTTTAGACCCGGTCTAACTTTTTGTGCATAAGGACCCATATGGTGTTTACAATTGATGAAATAACAACAAATCAGTTGTTCAAAGAAAGAAATATGTATTGGGATGATTTTGTTGAACTTTTTATTTTTGATTGAAATAATTATGTAGATTGAACCCAATGTAACCATTTTACTTGGTTAAGTGAATTTCAACTCTAATCAAAAATATATTGATTTCAGCTTTACATGATAAAATTATGCATTTTTATTTTTAAAAACCCAGTTTGTCCGAGTCTATATTATATATTTGTATTAATCTCAACTCAATTTTTGTTACATTTTGTTAGATTCTGAAAAGAAAAGTAACTCCAAAGTAAGTAATAAGTACAACATTTATTTCAAATAACGAGTTGGGACCACGTATAGTGTTAATGTACTCGTAGTCCCCCTCGTACTATAATATTTTAAACATTATGTAAATATTGTAATAAATTAGTTGACTAGATTAATCATGTGTATTAAGATTTAATAATATAATTATGCTTGAGAAACATCCAATCAAAGTCAAAGTTTGTCAAAGGAGGGTGCAAGAATCCAGGGAGCGACACCATAGTGCTGTGTTAGGGGGGTGGGGGGGGGGGGGGGGGGGGGGGTTGCGAAAAGATGGGGTCCAGGGGTGAAGTTGTTGCATTTTAGGCCTAACAATGTGTCAAAATCCCCATAAATGTGTAAGGCCACCGATGTGTCAAAAGCGCCATTACATCTACACATTTGAAAGCTGCTATATAATATTCCAAACCTCATTACATATTCATATCAAACCCAAGAATATTCAAAACATGGGCAGGCTTTTGCCTCCTCGACCTCCCCCCCCCCCCCCCCCCCCCACCACTGCAAGAATATCCATTTAGATCCTTGCGACGGAGTTGCGAGAATCTATGGATTCTACTCAATTGAAATAGTGTGTTACACAACTTAGATTCTTGCAACTTTACCGGCAGGAATCTTTGCAAGAATGGATTCTCATATTCTCCTCGAACTGTAATTTAGTCAATCATTGCTTTAGATTTGCTTGTTTATCTGAAAAGGATACCAAAATACTACCATAGCACTTAAACCTTTGATTGTGTTTATGAAGTCATCAATGAAGAATGAACTTTAGGGTAACAATGTGGCACGGTTCCATGAAATCAATTCACACAAAGATTGTCATAAATCATGGACTGCACAGTCAATGCATGACAATAAATTTGTATATTGACCTACCATATTTAAAAAAAACCCAGCAAGGTCTGAGATTATTTGCTCAGTAGTGCTCAAAAGCCACAACTGTAAGGGTAATACAAATTTAAATGTCAAATGTGGGTAAAAACACATGATGTTATATGAATCAATATTACGAGCAATAATATTAAATTTTGTGTTCATTCTGATACCATCAGTCCCACTGTAGTTTATCTTGCCCTGTGAATGAATTCAATGCTTACTCCAGTTATAAAAGCTCAATTTATGGGCACGTTCCATAGGTACATGGTTCCAAATATGTGATATGAAGCTCTGGTCACTTGAATAAGCACTGAAGCCATTGCGCAGAGGTAGGCAAGTGGGATATGGCTGGGAAAACAAAGGGTATCTCCTTATAAAACACTGGCTCTGTCTAGCAGTGTGAATACATTTGCATGCCTGCTGATATCCTCCCACCACTGCAGCCTTGTCAGTCCAGCGGTCATCATATTTTTGTATCAAATGTATCTAGTTTTGTAACTTTAGTTATTTAGAAAATATGAATATTAATTTGAACATTTGATTTATTTCCATAAACATGTACATGTAAATAGTTTCAACTAACCATCTCATATAAATTGTATCGAGTTATTATACCTAACCTAAACTCAGGTGTAAACCACAAACAATATTCTTATTAAATAATTTCAGACTTCTCAATGAATTAAAAACAGGAGGTAAAGATGATTATACTCAGTGTTTCCCACATACAGAGCAGAGTGGCCCAATAAAAAGGACCTAATTTGGATTTTGGATTTGTTAATTTAAGTCTCAAATGAAAGCTAGAGTCTTTGAGTTCCATTGCATATCATTTACTGTCTCAGATTCAATCTCAATTAATGAAAAAGATAACAGGAATGCTGATAACTATATTCATCACACAATGTCAGTTTATGCTACTCCCTGTATATGCTGGTTCCCTGCACCCTGGATCCCCACGGCAACTTATTCATAGGTGCAGGTGCAGGGTTCTCATTTGCCGACCGTAACCGTAAGCTCAACACATTGCAGTGTCGCTCTGTTATGGCATAAGGTAAATAACGATCAACACACCGTAGCTGAGATGCTCGCATCGAACGCTGAATGCATTGTCGCGCTCCCATAGCTACGGCGCGATTGGGAACGTGCTATGACATGTTTGGCGCTGTGGTTAGCGCAGATACACATGTATTTTGTGCCAATCAGCAAATTTGTTATCATTCTTAGCGTGAAGCTAGCTTGATTGAATTTATTTGTGGATCTATTCTTCATCAATCATGAATATGCATGACTTTTATGCCAGCAAATCGGCTTTGAGTGGCAATCGGTGCATACCTGCATCTATGGATAAGTTGTGTGGAGCCCATAGATGCAGGGAACCAGCATACTCCCTGTATTTTTGTTGAATATCTGACACATTTAATTATTCAAAAACTATTTAAACACAATTGGACTTCCAGGATTTAGATTTCATATGAGATTTTTTTAATGAGTTTGCTCTGCAATTCCCGTGCACATCGACAGGCAAGCTTTTGTTTGCTTGGCTGCTGTGAGATTAGGTGACATTGTCTATAATCTGAATAATTATTGACCGAACAAGTTTCCCCTAGTGTATACGCAGTTAGGAGATACGGGCTTGATGTATGGGTATATGGCCGTATTTTCGAGCTCAAGTGCTATGACACGGCATGCAGCGTGTGTGTAAATGCATACGGCATACGCAGCATGCTGCATGGACTTGTTTACACACTACGTTCTGCAATTCGTTCGTTCAATGATTAATTAGACTATAACAACATGAATTATCTCGATTTAATGTAGCTTTGAACAACTAACATTTTTATTTTTATATACAAATAACTAGACCAGTATTATGTATTCGTAGATTTTAGTTTTTGTATTGATGCTGAATCATAATCAGTTTTTATCCGCGAATGTTGGAGAAAGAATGATGGTACAGGGTGATTTAAAAAGAACAGGCACTTTTTATCAAAGGCATTGCGAACATTTCAGGGGTGTATATTCAAAATTAACCACAGCGTTAAAAAGAGTATTCAATTCAATTTTTCTTTTAAAATAATTAATCAAATCGATCATTGCACTATAATATTGCATCAATTTACTTCACAGTAATTGTCATGACCAACTGATGTATTAAGAAAGTGTGCATTATTTAACTAGAATAAAGAATGGCATGATCTTGGCTATGAAAAGGAGAGCTTAAATAAGTGTAAAATTATAACGCAATGATCGATTTAAAAAATTAAAAAAAGCTTTTATCTTTCTAACACTGTTATTTATTTTGAATAAACACTAGACGGGTCTGAAATTCTCTTAATGTCTTTCGTCAAAAAGTGCCTGTTCTTTCTGATTCACCCTGTAAACGACAGTAAGACACAGATAAAGCTGTATACCATAGCTGTACATGTACCTACCATAACAATGAAGCTAAGGACTGTGTTTAAAGACTTACTATATTCGGAATGAAACTTCAATGTTTTGTATGATCTCTTGTCAGTTATTAAGGATCAAATACACCAACGTAATGCTATTGATCAACATTATCCAAGCGTATGAAGGATTGAATACTAAACTTTCCCAATGCAACAGGTATGATTAGATTGAAATATAAATTCCTACCACCCAGGCAACGGGGAAAAAACACCCTGTTCTATGGGCAAATGGACCTCTCGGGTAGGGTCGGCCTTTTTTCTTCTTCTTTTCTTTTCAAAAATATTGGTGAATTTTCAACATTAAAAAAAATAGGTCTGTCGGGCCTGTAGAACAGGGTTGTCCCCCGTCGCCTTCACTGTTTGAAATTGTTTGTAACAGTAAGTGTAATAGTGAAACTTTTCTATTCCATTTTAAAAATCTTTAACGATTTCTGAAGAAAGATACCAGTATTTGTGTTTATCAGTATTTGTGTTTATCTTTAGTTTTGAAAAAGTAATCATGATAAGAAAATATTCTTTTGGTATTTTTCTGGGAAGAATCAAATATTAAATGTTTTTGAAGTTGGAGAAATCACAGTCAACAGTGCCATCTAAATGTTTACACCTATCCACAGTGAATGTAATCAAATTAGCTCTGAAGCAATAATTTGATCTTATATGTAGGGGTAGGACAAATATGTGATCTCGTTATTTCCCTAACCCTAGGGTAGGGAAAATCTGCGAGAACGTTATTTCCCTAACCCTATATGAGTAGGGAAAATCTATGATCATGTTATTTCCCTAATCCTTACTTATATGCAACCAATTTATCATTTATCATTTTATAGAAGCTTAAAGTATGTACATGTATGGTCATAGACCATCCATATGTTCTTGGATTATACAACAGAAGTATTGTTGGGCCAGTTGATGACCCTTTTTTTCCATAATTGTTCTATCTAAAATCTAGAGTTCTTGTGGTGGATTCAATGTACTTATTTTGAAGAGCGGTTATCTGCGTTTGATTTACATGAGTTAAATTGCCACATTAACAGTTCAATATAAAATGTGATTTGTGTCTACTATATGGTAGTGCACCTGTCTCCAGATTACCTGCGGACTTCATTTCCCAACTTACGCTGACACAGAGTATAGTATGAAAAATTAGGATCCAAAAATAAGGTTTGAACAAAATTGCTCTATGAATTTTGAAGTATTATGTTTGTCGAGAAACTTGACTAACATAACAAGGGAGACAACCAGAAATACTTAACTCACAATAGGACATTCTGAGAAAAATGAGTTTTAATACACTGAGCCAAAAAAGAAACTTATAAAATGTTAACAGATCACCATAGGGTCAGTGCGCATTTCTCTTGTGTCATTGAAGCAAACAATTGGTTATTGACTGCCATTTGAAGCAATACATTGCAGTAATATTGTATCCAAATTTGGTACATTTTCATGCACAGAACTTTATTTAGTGATCTGTTAAAATTTTATAAGTTTCTTTTTTTTTATAAGTTTCTTTTTTGGCTCAGTGTATATTGTATTCCATTGAGTTGCGTGTACAAATGAATTGTGCTCTTAACTTAAATGGGGCTATTTTTGAGTATTAGGTAAGTCTTTTTGATACTTCGAATCTTTGGCCTACAATGATTTTTATATCTCAAAATGACCAAAATAAGGGATACGTCTTTCTGGTGGTCAACCCTCTATAAGTTTGATACAATTAGGCAGGGCAGGAAAAGGGGCATTTGCCCACTATTCATCCTCCTGCTATGTTCTAATGTTATTATATTGTAGTTATGTAGTCAGTGAAAAGCCTATTAAAGTAATTTCATATATTTTTCACAACATTTGTACATCATTGTGTGGTTTATTGACTATGGTTCAAGTCTTGATCAGTATCCAGGAGTCCGTTTTATCAGTGGTTTTAAAAACTGCTTAAAAAAAAGTTCGAAAAAGTGTTTGAATCGCCAATCTTTTGAATATTTTGTAATGTATTCATATATTTTTCATATCAATGAAAAACTGATGTGTTCCTCTTTCCAATGATACCTCATTTATAGCAATCACTTATTTCAGCTTAGCCAACTGCTTGAGAATGTGGGAAGGACTCGTTCAAAACATGCCAAATTCACCTCTATTTCATCTGTTCAATAAAGTGTTATATTAACAGCTACAGTACACTGTAAAAAAACTTGTTTAAAATTGGTGTTGTTCAAGTACCCTGATTAAACTACTGTTTAAATATGCAAAAGCTAGATACTTGAAGAACCCCTGTGTGCTGTGTTGTAGAAAGATGCTCTATTGACTTTTGAGGACAAGACAGTGATGATTTTGGCACATTCAGATAAGACCTACCCCATATTCTCAAACTTGAGGCTGAGGTCTGAAACAAGTTATTGCTACAAATTTGGTATCATAGGAAAGATGAACACATCAGCTTTCCATTGATGCAACACGAAAATGAGCTTATTCCAAGATATTCAGAAACTTTGTTCAATCATAATCCTAACCTTTTTTGAACAGTTTATTCCATCACTCAAAACCAATATGCAGTCAACACAATAAGTAATAACTGACCTGGTAATAAATGTGCTGATAACTCAAATAAAGTATAATTTCTACATAAACATGTCACATTATAAAGTTATTGAGAAATTTCTCCTCCTTAATTTGAGATATTGCCCGCTAGGAATGGTTAATTATTGAGGATGTTGCAATCTAAAATGTAAGGTCAAGTCTGAATTTAATTTTCATATTTTTCTTTTCAACACGGGGAGAGTATGACAGGTAAAGCGTGTGTCGTATTGATCAACCGTAACAATGCGGCCGGCCGACTATCCAACAACCTGGGCATCGACCAGTGAATTAGCACTACCAGTAATCAATCATTTGCCTGTCCCGAGTCCGCGTGTAGAAAAGCAAAATGGGAAAATGAAAATCGTACTTGACATTGCATTTGGGAGTGTAACTTATTTTAAACCATTCCTAGCATGCGATATCTCAAATAAAGAAGAAAAATTTCCCAACAACTTTATAATTTAATATGTTTATGTAGGAGTTATAATTTAAGAGTTATCAGCACATTTATTACCCTGTCAGTTACTTATTGTGTTGACTGTATAACAAAAAGGCCTTGCATGAGTAGATTAACGCACTTAAGAAATATTTTGCTTGAAACAAAAAGGCTGAGCTGATAATATAGTATTTTAAATGAAGCAAATCACTATTTCATATTTAAAAGAACTGAAAGAATTCATAATTTAATTTAATTTTTAACATTTTCAGACAAATACACATGCTTTTGTTTTGGGTATACATGATTAAAGTGTCTCGGACATTTTGCAGAGTGGCTAATTTCCTCCCTGTATCAGGCAACATTAGGCTTTTTCAGAGTTATTTATATGCTTTATTGTAACCTAAGTTTATTAGAGACCACTTCATGATCATTCAGATCTAAAGAACTAAATCCCCAATGTTAATATTCAAGGAAAGAGATGCATGCAGTCAGTCATACAGAATGATGTACTAATGTACAATAGATTTTGTTTGAAGTCTCAACATAAAATTGTCGTAAATTTGACAAAGGTATACCCTAGGCATAGCTCTAACATAGGGCATACTGTTTATATTGTTGCATTTGCATTGTTACATCCTCATCAATAAAATATCAAAATGAAGACATTCTTATTGCACAGAATTTACATACAAATATGCTAGCTCTTCCATTCTGACAATTAAGTATTGTGACACCTCAATGACTTGACTTTGAATTAAATTACCAATTTGATTGCTCCACTCAGTCATATGACTTGTGACTTTTGTTTCAAAGCTTTGACTTGACTCGAGTCATGCATTCAAAGGTCTTGAGTCGAGTCATTTTTTTCCTAAAGACTTGACTTAACTCAAGCCTGGTCTAAACTTATTTTTTACTTTGTACATTTTTTTTGTCAAATTATATTTGTTTATGCCTAAACTACTGATACAAATGACCTGAACATGAGGTTATTTTACTGAAGCTAATAGTTTCATGTTCAGTATGACTTAATGTGACTTGAGCCAACCAGTGACTTGAATTGACCTATTGGATTGACTTGAGTCACATCTGTCAATAACTTGACTCAAGTCGCCTGTCTGTGGCTAACACTGCATTCTGGATTTTGTTGTTGATACGCTGTACATTCACTCAGTCACACACCTTAAACAATTGATATACACAAACGTTGTTTATTTCTCTTTTATTTATTGCTTCTTATCATTAGACAACCATAAATTGCTATAATATACAGTTTTGTACCCATAAGAAAATAAATACTATATACAGTGATAAAAAATACCATGATTATAATCTGTTTCTTTTCCTTGAGATCAACAATGCACTTTAGTGTATGCATTATAAACTTATATACAACCAGATCAGAAAAGCTTATATGACTAATGTGCATTTAAAAGTCTTGATAATAAACACAACACCAAAAGTAAGTCCCCCTCTCAACAGAAATAATCCTATGACTGTTTCCTAAGTGTTGTTCGAAAATGAAAGAGGTCCATGACTTCATGGCTAAATGAGTTCAAATGGAAGACAAAAACTGCCCTTCGCAAAAGTCACAACTCGGTGTGCTAATCTCTGAGCCAAGAAGGGGATTTACATGGCTGAATGATCATGAATTGATTACACATTACAGTAATATTCGCTCAACCACAGGTGTTTTTTCTATTAGTAAGAAGCAATTCATAAACTTTTGTGACTTTTAAGAAGGGCAGTTTTTGTCTTCCATTTGAGCTCATTCAGCCATGAAGTCATGGACATCTTTCATTTTCGAACAACACTTAGGAAACAGTCATAGGATTCTTTCTAACTAAGTTTTATTGGTAAAATGTTTTACCTTACAATGTTATGACTAACTGTTGAGAGGGGGACTTACTTTTGGTGTTGTGTTTAGTATGAGGCTAACATTTTGGCATTGTAATCGTGAATCATAAAACATTCCTAGTTCCAAGGGAAAACAAAATGTGGGAGTTAGCAACGAGCTACTGTAAAAGCCATTATATTCGCGAATTTTGATATTATAGACATTTCGCAAATTGTTTTTTTCGCGGACGACCTTCTGGATGCACTGCATGAATGTTGAAAACAATTTTTTTGTGTGTTATAATTTTCGCGGAAAAATATTTTGCGAGAAAAGCGCGAAAATAAAACCACCGCAAACATTTCAGCTTTTACAGTTTTCTTTTTTAATCCATACAACCCCTATCAGGGTTGTGAGAGTTCCTCTTTTTAGCTGATTTCCTCTTTTTTTTAAATTTTCCTTATGCCAAAATTCCAGCCTTTTCTTTTCAGCCCATATTTGGAATTTCTACCCAATTTTACACTGTTTTTCCTCTTTTTTTAAAAATCTGTGGCCTCTCACACCCCTGCCCTATGGAAGACATTACCTTAATCAGGGCATGTGAATTTAAAATGGGGTTACCAGCATGGGCGACTCTATCTGAAGATTAAGGTAATGACTTCCATAGGGGGTGTATGGATTTCAAATGGAAAAGCCCATACGCCTGATGTTGGCAACTGACTTCAAACACACTCTTTATCATATTGCTTTGAAAATATTTAAATTCTACAAAGTGAATCTACATGTTATAGATATCACCTGTCTCCAAACTATTCATACAAAACCAAGAACAAATCATGCAAAAGTAAACAATATTATTACAATTTCAATACACTCTCTTAAATCAAAAGAGATTGAAAAGTCAACCTTAAAGATTGTGCTGAGGGAAAGATCTTAAAAGATTGAAAATATTCAATCTAATAGAGTGAAATTTTAATTTATCGGACTGAAATTTCACTCTATTATGAGCATTTCAATCTTTAAGATATTTTCCTTTGCACAATCTTAGTCAATCTTTTGATTTATGAGCAAAAAGAAGTACAAAACAAGTAATGAATGCACTCATAACTTAAAAATATGGTTCTAACTTTAAAATATTAAATTACAAACTAATGGAATGCAATATGTATTGCCTACAATTTTGAGAGGAAAACAATAATAACTAGCCACTGTTAATCTGAATGTGCCCACATTTGCAGCACATCATCCTATGGGGCACATGACATATTCAGTAACCATTCCATGATCTAGTATTACGAGGAGACAAGCACTCTTAGAATAACAATATAACAATTATATAGCAATGAGCATTTATATAGCGCTCTTACACATCTTAAACAAGCATTATACAATGGTAATTTGTGTGTGGCTATCGCCTTGATATTTCGTCCAGCTGCATCCCAAATATAAACTGCTCACAAAAAGTATCGAAACACTTAGAAATGATCCAATATATAATGGCTCGAAAGGGTATGCATTAATCGAAGCAAATAACCAAGTGCATAATTTTGTTCTGCGTATTTTGACACCTCGATTGTTGAGATACGATGTTGCGGAGCGGAGTTATTGTCATTTCAATGATCGTGGGTCCAGTTTCAAAAGTGACACTCATCCCTATTGAAAAGTATGAATCTGATCATTCTAAACAGTAATGCAAACCTCTTTCTATAGGACCCACGACCATTGAAATGACAATAATTCCGCTCCGCAACATCGTATCTCATCGATCGAGGCGTCAAAATACGCAGAACAAAATTATGCACTTGGTTATTTGCTTCGATTAATGCATACCCTTTCGAGCCGTTATATATTGGATCATTTCTAAGTGTTTCGATACTTTTTGTGAGCAGTTTATATCAATTTAGTACTCAAAATAACCTTTAATTCTTCAAGGCCAAGGATGAGACTCATGATCTTTTCAAATTATGTGGAGCTGAAATTAGCATATTCCCAGTGGGAATAACAGTTTGTTGTTTTAATGCTTATAGGGACGCACTATTAGATTTTCAGGGGGGGGGGGGTAGGAAGTTTTTAATAAAAAAAGAATCCCCCTCTATGCAGGCCAAAAAACAAAAACAAAATCCCACCCTGATAAGTAAAAAAACCTCTACCCCACCCAATTCAATATGAATGAATACATTTGTTTTTAAATCCCCCCTTACGGCAGCCCCCCAAAACCAACTTCCTACACCTGAAAATCTAATGGTGCGTCCCTTATATACGGGTTTTACAACATCACTCTCAGCATTAGAGTAGTATCATATTTACAACTTCCTTATTCATTTGATAGCAGTCAATGAAACAGTCATTACAGGAATGGAACCGGGCACTTAACATTGTTGATCAACAAGAGGTGACATGGTCTATACTAACAGTAAATGACACCAGAAAGTTGCAGGCAAATTATGTATAAAAGCAGCATTAACATATTAATAATAATATTAAATACACAGTAACTTTGGTACACATAATAAAAGTATTGAGATAAAGGCATACAGGGGTTTGGATATCCATGTGTATTTAGACAATGGTGCATCTCTAAAACTTGGTGAACTCAATTGGAAGAAATTGGTACTATATAGTGTTGAGATTTGACATAATATACCTATCAGTATTTGATAGGTTTCACTGTTCTTATTTGTATGGTTTGATTGACCTGATTTTCACTAAGCAGAAGTTAGCAGATTCATTTGGTCAGGCTATGAGAAGTGGTGGAATAGGATATGCACTTAACCCAGAGAAAGTTTTACAGAAAGAAGTTCTCGACAGCGAATTGTTGGTGGTTAATCGAGCTTGATTTTAACTGACACACCTGAGCAATCTGCCAGCAACAAACCTCAGCAACCTGAAGGTAAGTGTGTAATAATGTACTTGGAATACATACTTTATCATGGCCCCAAAAGTAGATAAAAAGTGAAATATCATTGCTGCCCAATAAACAAATAGTCGACTATTAATGCACAGAACAAAGCCTTATTCACTTTTGACTTGACTCACTCAAAATTCTTTGCAGAAACCCGAGGAGGGGGGGGGGGGGGGGGGGGGGGGGGGGGGGGGGGGTACTCGCCTAATAATACGGTGTATGGGGATGTGATTGTGATTTTGTGCTGGAAAATCCCTAATAATGGGTCACTTTTTAACAAATGAGTCTATTTTCGCGAAAATTAGGTATATTTTCCCCATAATTTGCTAAAGTTGGGTCTACAATGAAGAAAAACCCTTAGAAATGGGTACCGTTTTTTCCAAAATCACCCTTAGAAATGGGTTTTGAATCTCCAGCCGCACACCCCAACCAAACCAAATCCCCCCGGGCAGAAACACTTATATAGTGGGCAGGGATTTAAGTCTTCCTGTAAAAATCTGGATTTGGTGATTTATAAAAATGTAGGTTTCCTGATTTGTAACTAAATTTTCCAGATTTTTTATTGACTGGCACTTAGATCCCTGAGTGAAATTGGTTAGAATGCACATTTTAATCAAGTGTGATGGAAAGTTAAGACTAATAATATGGTCAAAAGAAATTAAGATACTGATAATCAGACAAATTTTACCCTGAGGCTGACAGTTATTGGGTAAAAAAGGTCATCTAGGGTCATTTGCAAAATTATTTGCAGACAGTCATACACATGACATGATTATTATTTACATGTTCTGTTTCATTGTGTTCATGCAGAGATGGAGGAATCAACAGCAAAAATTCAATGGCTGAAAAGTAACACCAGTAAAGATGACAACAGTGCAAAGGTAAAACAGTACATGAAAGACCCAGACCTCTACAGACATCAGTGGATCTCAGCATAAGTCCGCTTTGGAAATCCTGGAAGAATTTCCACGCTTGTTGGATAATGGCATGGTGAGTTGATTAACAATACAAGAATACACTCATCCACATTTATGCTTGTTATTATAAGTACAGTACTGATACGCTACTTGTTTGTGTTTTCGCTTCCCCTATGACAGAATACCTGTTCAATCAAGCGCTATGTAGCATTTCTTCCTGGGTTGTACCAAGAACAAAGAAATCAATGAGAGATTTACGAAAAAAGTGGGGGGGAAGCCGAGTGTAATGTTTATACCGCCTATGATTAGATTAGGTGCTCGAAGTAAATAGTGCCATGAGCCCTGAATATGTGTACGTGTAATGTTTACAAATGCCCCCACCAAAGCATGAATTCCAAATGAAGCAGCGAGTGTTAAATCGTCTGAATTGATTGCTTGATTACATCGTCCTTAGGCCATCACTACACTACATTATGGCGATGAGTGAAAATATGGTATTTCTACCTACTTTCCCTAGCTTCGATGTCAACGCTTCGAACGTCTACTTATGGCCATGGATGGACGTAAAAGATATGATGACATGACAAGAAAAAGTGCAATGCTGTGTAGCAGGAATCGCTTTTATTATTACGATTTGAAATATTTAGTTACTAATCATATCCAACAGGGCGAGGACATTATCCAAAAGTGGTTACACCGTAGACCTGATATTTTGCCTGTTCACTCCTTTATAGCCTTATCACTGTTGCGCGCCCGTCACCTGACAGCTCTGAGCCAGGGTTCGCGCTAATTGGCGTTTTGACGCGCACAGCGCCGTTTTCTCAGAGTGCGCGCCATAAATAATATTTTCCCATCAGTTCGGGAGCGCGGCGTGCGCCAGAAATTTAGCACTGCTCTCAGGCCCCATCGGCGACTTCTTACGTTACTAATACGTATATATGGACAATCTGATTTTCATTCATAAAAATAAGTTTCAGGACGAGTAGGTGTAGTACTGCAGTTCTAAGAAATGTACACTTATGATGAGTATAAGTATGATGAGGAAAAGAAAGCGATGTTTTGCACCGTTTGCAAAGAAGCTTATGATCATAAGATGCACATCAGCAAAAATAATAATTTTGCAACGGAGGGGAACACAACATTGAAAATTTCATCCCTGAGGCGTCATCAAGATGGTCGCGGTGGAAAAGCGTCCGAACACAATCGCTGGCCTCATTGCTACATCTCCATCCCCTGAAGGATACCTTCAAAGCTTGTCATTCAGTGACAATACAACTTAATACACGTAGTTGACTAGCCTCTGTTCTTCCACGAGGGCCTCATGGAAGAACAGAGGCTACTTGTATTGTCACTGAATGAGTGGCCCAGGTTAAAGAAGAAACAAGGCCCAGATGACAGAGAAACAGAAGCTCAGGGTAAGTGACTTTAAGTTACTTACAAGTTAGTGAAGTTACATACAAGTTGTACAAAGTCACTGAATTTGACTGAAAATGATTAAAGTGTGCACTGTGTTGATATTTTCTTGTCCCTGTCTGTTTTATTTTTGTATAAAACAATTACCTGGTAATATAGGCGCGCTGGCACTAAATTTACGAGTTACTGGATTTGATAGAATTTTCAAAGAATTTTCAAGAACTCCTGGTTTTTGGATTGAGCTCCCACTTTTTAAAATTTAGGGGGGTTCAGGAGCTTTGAGAACTCCTGGTTTTTAAAGTTACTGCTAACCCTGCTCTGAGCCAATCACGAGCGCTTATGTTCGCAACTTTTCTAGAATTTCTGACGTGGTCAATACCAGGGTTGTCACCAGGCCAAATTTAGTGCCGGGTAAAATTTGGCCCCAGCGTAGCGAGCCGAGCGAGTGGAGCTCTCGCGGCTCAGCGGCCGGGATGTTTTTAGGTTTTTTTAATGCACTTTGAGGGTGTTTTTAGGTTTTTTTAATGCACTTTGAGGGTTCCTGCCACATAATTTCTTGTTTTATGAGGCAGTGTAATGATTTTATCCTAAAATTGTAAAAAAAAAATATATATATATATATATATATATTTTTTTTTTTAGAGTGCCGGACGGCCAGCCCAATTCCGGGCCCAGTGCCGGGCGGGCTAGCCCAGTGCCAGGCGGGCTAGCCCAGTGGCGGGGTGACAACCCTGGTCATTACGCTGTTTAGAAGAGGAGAGAGATTGGGCATACGGGAAAGGTGAGGAGCCGAGGAAACGGAGACGGGAGTGTCAGGGAGCGAGAGGAAGAGGAGCCGAGGAGGAGGTGGAAGTGACTGGAAAGTGGAAAATTGTTATGAATGGGGAGGTATAGACCACGTCAAACGGCAGTGTCCCTGAGTCACCTGCTATCAATGCCAGAGAAGGATCATCTAGCAATGGACTGTGCGGTTCGGAGAGGACAAAATGAAGAACCACAGGGTTTCGAGGAGCAGGTCAGGCAGTTACAGGCAACGTTGGAGTTAAAGAGGATGCAGTTAGAGGAAGAGAAGGACGACCTAGGCCAGCGAGAGAGAGACAGAAGGCGGAGGAGGAGGAGACTCAAAAGCGTGCAAGAGAGGAGCGGAAGGAGGAGGCAAGGAGGGTGCGAGAGAAAGAAAAAGCAAAGGAACAGGAACAGAAGGAGAAGGCGAGGAGAGTATGAGAAGAGAAAGAGGCCAAGGAGCTGGAGCGGAAGGGGGGAGGCAAGGAGGATGTGAGAGGAGGAAAAAGCAAAGGAACGGAAACAAAAGGAGAAGGCGAGGAGAGTACGAGAGGAGGAAGAGGCCAAGGAGCAGGAACAGAAAGGAGGAGGCGAAGAGAGTACGAGAAAGAAAAAGCAAAGGAGCGGGAACAGAAGGAGGAGGCGTAAGAGAGTACGAGAGGAGGAGCAAGCGAAGGAACGGGAATTCAAGGAACAAGCGGAGAAGTTGAAAGAGGAGCAGGTGGCTAAGGAAAAGGAGTTGAAGGACAAGATGGCGAGGTTGAAAGCAGAAGCGGACGCGATTGACCGGGAGAGACGAGAGTGTTAAAGGCGGGGAGTGGTGATAGCGACGAGCTGGTGGAGGTGAGCAGAGCAAGGAGTGGCATGGGACAAGTGGAAGTAGAACAGGAAGCAGGAGACGATGACGTGGATGGGGCCGAGGAGGCAGTAAAGATAGATGGAGAGGCGACTGGGGATGGACGGGTAGAGACTTTAAACCCTGTAGTGCAGGTGCAGGATTTGCTCAGCGTGGAGTGGCGGCCGGTGGCGCAGGGAGAGACCGCAACGGCAGAGTGGCCAGCTATCTTGGTTCAGATGGTTGGAGCAGGCAGTATGACGGCAGCCAAGGCGGGAGGGACGAAAGAGAGGCAGAAGGGAGGAAAGAAGGGAAAGAAGAAGAAGAGCAACAAGAAGGAGAGGAGGTCGACGACGAAGAAGCCGGCAGTGTCGAAGCTACCACCACTACCATCAGCCGATGGCAGAAGCAGCAGTGACAGTAGTGAATGATAGAGGTGGCGGGTAGAACGGAGGTGGAGTAGAGGTGGAGAGTTGTTAAAGAAAAGTAATACTTTTTTTTTTTAATTGGGAGGATATATAGCTATCCTCCCAATTTTTAATTTTTTTTATACAAAACACTATGAGTGTAGACAAGCTATAAAGCGGGGCATCTCACTGTCACAGACTAAGAATCAAATATCTCATCTGATGTTAGAATTCATGAATTTGTTCACTTTGATATCAAGTAATGATGAATATGAATACATTCTTTTCTTACCATTTCACGTGGGTAATCAAATCTAGATTGTCGTTTGAAACAACAAGACCATAAAAAAAAATCAATGAATTTATAGTATTTTGCTTTTTCATCTGAATTCAACATTTAATATATTGTTACCTTGACATGGAAGGACTTCACCCTAACAAGATCTGCTCCTTATAGCCATTCAATTTAAAATTTAAAACAATTTCATTTTTTTCCATAGATTATCATGGCAGTTAAACATTCTTCTGTTTTTATATAGATCATCCTTGAACCAAACCAGGCGTGCCCAGATGGATATGACCAGATTGAAAAGACATCATTGGCTGTCCCAACGGATTGGTTAGCAGCGTTACTTAGCGAAAACAAGGATAAAGGAAGGAGCTACAGATTTATAAAGATGTTGGAAAGCTTTTTTGAGCCTAGCGAAATGGGAACCAGAAGCAGCTTACAACTTACAGCTAACATCCCCAATTGATGAAGCCATTAAGATGTAAGTATATTAAATTTCATATATCGTTAGGGAGTTATTCTATTTATTAATTCCAATTTGTCGCTATACCACTGCAAATGACAAAAATAACTAAATGCATTTATATTTACTTTGCAGACAGGGGAACACAAGCAAGACTATCTTATATAGTGCTTAAAAAAGTAACATACCCGGTTATAAATATACTCATAACTCCATAAAAATTAAATTATAAAATTATCATGGAGCAATTTCTTCTTTTTATTTGAGTTTGCAAGAATATCTAATTGTTTGCATTTAGCTTAATAACATGTGTGGATTTTGACAGGTATGTGTATAGGCTATATTTAATGGAAACATTTTTGATCCATTATGCACTATTGGCCAGCGAGTTGTTACTACCAGTTCTAGTTGATCAATACATTGTAGGTGTGTGTGTTGAAAACCCAAGTGCAAAACTAAAACTTTTCAAAGTTATGAGCATATTTATTACCAGATAACGCCCAGCGAGGAAATCCCACTGATGCAGTTAATGTTGTGCCGCTGTAATGCTGCAATCAATATCTGACAATTACGTTGACCAGTTCAGGAATTTTGCATATTGAATTATTGATGAATTTTGCATATTGAATAATTGATCCAACATTTTACAAGTATTTAACAGGCAAAATAGATATTCATGCAAATAAGGTCAATGTTAATTTTGATGTAGCTGCACGCCTTTAACTGTAACAGTGGCATATCCTTGTTGAGCCCTAATTACCCTTTTGAGAACCAGTAAATTATGTATACCCACATTGCTTGCAATAAAAGCTTTTATTAACCTAAGCCTGTATATTGCCAAAAAGACATGCATTTGCTAAGTGTGTCCTCCGTGAATATATTCTCAAATATTTGTTATCTTTTTGTCTTTTATATAGTGTTTGCTATCAATACCCTTAAGACACCTCCAGCTTCCGTGACCAGGATGATAAATCAAAAGTGCACCAGCATGAAACGTGCCCATAAGGCCATTCTAAAAGAAGCAGCAGAAGCTGCAGCATCAGAAGCTGCATATGCAGCAAGGGCCGCTGCCGCAGCAGCAAGAGTCGCAGAAGCTGCAAGAGCCGCAGAAGCTGCAGAGGGTGATTAACAGGGGCTAGCTCACTGGAAAATAGCACACAATCTGAACAACTGATCCAACAACCTTAAGAAGCCCACCCATAAATAGGGTGTCTTCCGTCACCTGAAAGATCTTAAAATGCGCTTTATTTTGTTACTTGGGCAAGACATTTTTCAGCCTATTTCATTTTCCAATGTCTGCCCTTACATTTTCAGGCTGGCTCTTGTGTTGAGCCTCCTTTGAAACATGTCGGTCCAAGCATTAAGCGCTCTATTAAAAGAAGAGTTACTTCGGACAGAGAACTGTCTACTTTGTGCTGCATAATTGTTTTTTATATGTTGAAGACAACAACGTTGGAAGTAGCTGCCAATCCCTGAACATTGGATGCAATTTTGCCTGCAAGGTGAGGAACTATTGCCTCCTAATACTGTGATATCTAACAGTGGCATACTTGAGTTGGTGCAGTACATTCAGAAACACAATTTGCAGTTGAGCACTGCAAAAGAATGGATGTGTTGTCTCTTTCCAAATGACAATTGTGACGATCTACGGACTGAAACCATAGCCCTGAACTGGAACAAAATCCAAAAGCGGGCAAGAACTTTATGTGGGAAGAAACATATGACACACAGACCCAGATTGACGTCACCAAGGATTTCTTCGTGAAATGGCAACACTCCTTGACAATTCTTCCATGGACACCAATGATCGCTGACAGGGGCCCACATCCTGTTTATAAAAGATATTCTGAACGAAAAGCTTCTTTCAGAATATTCCGATTTGTCCCCAGAGTCCATTTCTGCACTCTCAACAATAAATGATTTATATTGTGGGAAACATTTTCTTCTTGGCCTGGCAGAGTGAATGAAAGTAGGATCAATGCTAAATGTATGGGAAGATGAAGTGGCTGATGTAACTGGTCAAATAGGAATGAAAGCTCTACCGGAATTCGCGAGATGGAAGTGCCAAAAACCAGCTGGATTAAAGACTGATCCGCACAGTATGTGAACTAGTCGGGTAAGGTGCTAAAGACCTGAAGACTTCAAGGCACATTTGGAGCCAGGTGAGAAAAATCACATTCCTCTTTTTGAGCATAACCGCTTCAAAATTGTCTTTAAAGCTGCATCGGCATTCGGCAGTATACACCAGCAACACCTAAGAAGCCCCCTTCTGTCAATGCAGAATGACAACCGTTTACACAGAGCAGTCCTTGAAGATGAGTGCCAATCCCATTGCACTTGCAGAAATACAGCAATATAATAAGCAAGATTTTGGAAACAGCCAGATTTAACATGGTTGAACACGCGTGGGCTCCCATGAACTTATAGCTAGTTGGTTAGTGATGCCTATCAGAAACTGTACCTGGAGAAACTGTCACACCAGACAGACAAACTCGATCTCTCTGAAACTGACCGCCAAGAGAAAGAGAAAATAGTGTTAGAATGACTATAAAAGAAGTGACTCACCAAAGCCTCCCACACTACCATCATCAACAGAAACCTTCAACTCCAAGAGAAAGCAAAATAACTCCAATTCCTTCAACGATACTCACTTGATTTCGCAATATGTCAACATCAAGATTGTGAACACTGTGCAAAAAAATCCAATCAATCTGAAGCTGATGACATTTCTACGAGACACTGGAAATATTGTCTGCTGTCCTCAATACGAAATTACCAAGTCGCTGTAAGTGTGAGGATCAGCATTTCAATTCATGGCGTGAAATGGTATATGGAATATCTGATGGAACTCTGCAACTCCCAGATTCAGATGAAGGCCTATCACATCCCAATAACTATGTTGGACCAGCTACATGCATGTAGAAGTGCGCGGAACTGTCACAAGGTTTTTCAGAGTGTTGCAGATCGTTAACGTCATGAGAAGCTTATCCATGGACTTCAGTTGGACTCACATCTACATCAGTAGAATTGATCAGTGTGATTTGAAAACACTACAAACACTGGACATGATAATATTGTTTGTGTCAGCTCAAGTTTGGTGGTGACGTCAGCACTTTTTTAGTTAGGGCACCGGGCACCATACTATCATGGTTACTTGACCAGAATAAATATGCCATGTGGGTTACCCTTTTTACTCGATCTCAACTGTAAACGTGAAGATATATATGATATAACCAAAGGTAAATTACTATCTTTTTATCAAGATCTATTAGAATTGTGGTATTATTTGCAAAATGAACGTAATAAGAATACTTCAAACAGCGCTACGTTATGGGGCAATGATAATGTAAGAAATGGTGGTAAAAGTGTTGTTTTTCCGTAAATGGATACATGGACAAGGTCAAGTCCCCCTTGAAATATCAGGAATGTTGAGATGATGCATATTTCCCTTGGGAGAATGGTTCAATGCGATAACCTACAAGGCAGACATGTGTGGTTCCATTATGAGTGTGTTGGAGTGCGCAGAAAGCCTTGAAGGGAATGGAAATGCCCTAATTGCAATAGGGCTGTATTATGAAATACCACAAAAGGTATGACACCTTTTGAAGTTCTTCTTCACTAAGGCTTGGTTGCATTACAGCATCGAATGTGCATTTGGTGATGCACACTGATAAGGATACGCCAGCTCTATCAGTGTTGAAAAAATGTTGCATGTCGTCAAATGGCCCGAGTTCTATTCCAGCCATCTAGTGGGCAGAACAAATGGGAAAACTGCAATTGAGAATTATTGCGATATAGAAAAAAGAACTACCACCAAGAACTGACAGTTGGGTCTACCGGACTATGGCTGTCCAAAGACTATACAGCCTCACTAGACTCTTTAGTGTCATGCCAAGGTGTGTGGAAGGGGATGCTGTCAAGGTCAAGTGCTCCTTCAAACAGAAACTAATTTACTTGAGATGTTGAAAGACAAAGCAGAATGTTTTGAACTGATTTACTCGAGATGTTGAAAGACAAACCAGGGTGTAAATACACCCATATTATTCACATATGCAAATTCAGATGTTTTCTTGCAATGTCAAATATACAGACTTTGTGGTATGGACTCTGAGTGGCATGCTGATGATTAGTCCAACATTTTGCCCTTAATTTTGACGTTAAAGTCTTGCCCACTTGAATCATCATGCCCTAACTAGACCAGACCATACTTGAAAATATGATTTTAAAATGTCCCGCCCTGGATTTCAGGAAAAGTTGGAGAATCGGGGCACCTTAGGTCTTTAGTTTGTGTTCAATGTTTTTCTCTAACCTATTGTTGTTTTAGCATCATCTAGTGGACGATTTCACTCTCAAACTGAAGAGTTGAGGCATGCATTTTCATCAAAGAGACGGCGTGCACCATTACATACAAGTAGCTTGGATTGAATCAATCATTCAAAAGAAGAAAAGGTGTTAAGAAGGGTCTTAAAAAGGTACAGACAGTGCAACATAGCCTATGCCTATTTGTGGGTCATTTTAAGCAGGGTTAAATACAGATTATCCATCTCGTATCACTTTGCTGTTTGTCAAGCAAACAGATTTATTCAGCCAAAGAGGTACATGGATGAATCTTCTTGCATTGAAAACCTGGTGTGTTACTGCAAGTATATGATACTGTGAGTTTAAACAATTAAGCTGCCTTAAGCCCGGTGTTACTCCATTTTGCGGACGGTCCAAAATGACAAAGAAGTTACATCTTGATATGTTGTAAGTAAATTGTCACCCTCTAACAATTTGTTCCAATGTTTGGTTAAAAATCCCTCTTGTTTCAGCAAAATCAACGAAATTAAGAGTCAATTAGTCCATTGGTTGGTGGCAATGTAAACTAGCTGAAAACATTATTCTTGCTTGTGTTTTTTTCAGAGAGAATACTTATTAAGAATGTCATCCTCCTGAACAGAAGAATGAACTCCATACCCACAGACAGGAGTGAGCTCTATACTAATGGACGCGTAATTAATTGCTTCAGATTTAGTACTAATAGCTCTGCAGAGGAGATGGAGAGGAGCGTTGGGCAATTGTTTGCCTCCAAGATAGAACATTTACCCAACATTTTCTCACAATTCAGATTCTTTGAATAAGAAAATTGAACACACATTTTAAATAAGAGGGGTGGCTGAAGAGGGCCATAAAAGGCAAATATGCCTATATTTCATTGGATCACTACTAAAACCTCGGACTAAAACACCATCCTTGACTTTCTTTTTATTATAGATTGTACAGACTGCTGGCATACAAGTCTTACACCTATTGGATACACCAATACCTTGGAAAGAACAACAGACGAGTGATCTCGGCATGCGTTGTCAACACAATCAGAGAAAACTGGCCGGAGGAAAATGAGGACAATTATGTGTCATACAAAGAAAATGAGGATGAGATTATGGATGTTTGGCAACTATAATAATTATGAAAAAGCAAAACAATGTCATACTCATGTGATTAACAATTAAATGAACACTGAAAACAAACTGCCAAAGATATGTTATGCAATCAGTGTTGACAAAATGCTGTCAGTCCTATTTCAGCCATTACATCCAGTAGGGAAGAACAATGAGAAAACTGCAATTGAGCAATATTGCAATAGAAAAGATTACCAACTACAGTGAAGCTCAATCCGCTTTAGAAGAATGTTTCGAGACTTATAGACTGTTTGGTGAAATGTTATAGGCAGAGCCTCACTAGACTCTTTAATGTCATGCCAATGTTTGTGGAAGGGCTGCTGTCAAGGTCAAGTGTGGATATCAGCAGTACTATGGTTTCTGAACACTTTTTGCAAACGATGGCCTACACTTTACCAAATCTACAGTCTTTACAGGACAAACCTTTTTCTGGCAATATGTGGAAACCAAGACGTGGATGATACCACCAATTTATTGTCTGATGTGTAATCCATAAGAGCAAAAGAAGAGAGCAAAGAAAGCAGCGCAGAATGCAGTCTTTTATTTATGCCGGCATTGTGTTATAATATTATTGCTGTTTGGATTTATAACTTCATTTACTTGTGAATTGTGAATAATACACAAATCATCATATTTTGCTACGAAGAAGCTCAACTTCCGTTCGCAGGCAAATTTAATGGACTCAAGACAAAAAAAGTGACTTTCATGTACTTTGTTTATTCTATCAAATTTGTATTGGGGAAATTGTGATTTTCCTGGACATTTAATGAAGTAAATACATGTATGGTTATTTATCCAGGCTCTTGTTTTCTAATTATTAATTAGATGCAATCTAGATTTCCAATTTCCTGCAGAAGAGATTCTTTGCCATTATGGATACGCAAATTCTCACAAAGTTTCTAATGCTGCTAAACCAATTTAAAAAATCTTTCTTTACGGAAGGCTGAATAACCCTGATTACAAAACTTATGCTTTATAATAATTTACTTGCAGAGGAGGATAGGCCATCAACAAGCGATTCGCTTGTTAGCATTTTGCTTTCAAGTGACATGCCATCAGCAAGTGATGTGGAAAGAATTCTTGCAGTGCCAGAAACTAGCGGCAACAGCCAGGAATGTGAAACTACCACAGCAGGTGGTGTATTACGAGTTACTGTCTTCTTTTTTTATATTTACCTTATTGTTGTAGTGTAGTACTGGCTAAGTTTATAGTTATAATCAATGATCTGTCGGTCACAGCGCCATGGTCCGAACGCTTGCAGTTAGACACTTTGCGGTGAGTAAGACGCGTGTTCAATTAAAACAAATGTACGAGAATCACGTTTAGTTAAACGCTGTGTCTAAATTTCAAGTTAAACGCGTCTTTAGCTTAAAATCGTGTTTAACTACGTACGAGAATACGGGCCTCTGTGTTTGTTATTGTAAAGTGTTTTTCATTTTTCTTCTGTTTCAGGGATAAAGGTGACGCTGCACGAAGGTAAAACAAAAATTGTACAAGCATTGCTCATCTCTGCATGTTTTGACTCGCCAGCAAGATGTATTTTTCAGAATTTCATTCAATTCAATGGTAAATATTGGTGCCCCTTTTGCCTCCATGAAGGGAAAACAGTAAAGACAAGTGAGCAGGGAAGCACCCAGACGTACCCCTTCAATATTGACACTGGCAATTATACAGGACATGCACCAAAAGAGGACACACATCCAAACTTCTGAGTTTGCGGACACCGCAGAGAAGAGCGTGGGTATAAAACCAGCTTCTATCATGGGCGTTAAAGGCCACTCATGCGTTTCATCCGTACCTAAATTTGACATAATACGTTGTGTTGCCCCAGATTACATGCATGGCCCTTTTTTGGAATTTTCAAAATGTTGATGGGACTCTGGTTTGATGTATCTAATAGATTAGAATGTTTTAGTATTAGAAAATGTGTAAAAAAGGTAGATGCTAGGTTGTCCATGATAAAACCACCAAATATAATTTCAAGGCCACCACAGTTGATTGAAACTCACATAAAGTGGTGGAAGGCCTCAGACTATCGATCCTTTTTTTATACTACGCTATTCCATGCTTGTTTGGCATTTTGCCAACAGATTATTTTGAACATTTATTACTTGTTGTTAATGCCTTGCATATTTTATTGAGCAACTCAATCTCAAAACAAGTTCTACCAAAGGTAAACAAGATCGTTTATTTCAGTGATGGAGCAGCAAGTCAATATAAGAACTACAAAAATCTTGTCAATCTATGCCACCATGAGAAAGACCATGGATTAACAGCTCAATGGAACTTCTTTGCTACCAGTCATGGCAAAAGCCCTTGTGACAGAATAGGCGGTACAGTAATTTAAGCGACTAGTTGCAAGAGCAAGTCTGCAGGCAACAGTCACAGATCAAATCCTCACAGCTAAGCAAATGTTTGATTGGGCATATCAGCACATCGCCGGGATTACATTCTTTTATGTATCAGATGATGATGTGAACGCAAATACACAGAGATTCCAATTGGAGGAGCGGTATGCATCATCCAAGACCATCTCGGTAACCAGATCACACCACAGTTTTGTGCCAATATCTATGCAGAAGATGGAAATGAGGAGACTTTCAACAGACAATTTGTACAAGATAGTCCTGATGAGTGATCATACAGAATCAGATCCCAACACCATGGATCCTGCTGATGTGCATGAGGCAGTTGATTTATCTGTGGCATTACCTGATGATTTCCAACCAGGCAAATACATAGCCTGTGTGTATGACAGAGATTGGTATGTTGGCACCATAGACAAGAAATCCGTCTAACGGAAGTCCGCAAATTCATGGAAATGGAGGTAATGTTGATGCGATCATCTTAGAAGTATCAAACGAAGAACGTAACGAACTAGAAAATGATGATGAGCAGCAAAGGGGATCCGGTGGAGTAGTGGACAACAACAGTACCCGTCATCGTGTGTCGAGTTTGTTTATGGGGCCCCCAGCCACCGCCTCTGCAGCTGCTAGTGTTACTCGCCAAGCAAGGATGGACAACAACGAAAGTGGTGAGTTTTCTAGTAGTTCTACTAGTTTTTCAGGCCTTAATCTTAATAACAATACTGAAATTCACGATACTCAATCTACTTCTAACTTTGCCCCAAGTTGGGATTTCGCTATGCAACCAATTTCATCTATTTGCTCTCCTTTGGGCGATGAGTTGCCCAATACTATTAAAGAGAAAATCGTGCGAGGGGACTTTGTTGAATTTGGAGCCCTATCTGACACTAATTTTGTTGTGGATAATTTTCAATCTGCAAATGAAATGGCTTTGCGTATTGACAGTTCAGGGCAATTAGTTCTCAAAGATTCAAAACCTACTCGTAGGGTTACAACCATTCATGCATGGGCCAATTCATTTTTAGTATTCTGCGCAATATACCTAAGAGCTCATCCAAGTAAAGGCACAGGAACTATTGAAATATGGACACATAATTCGCACGGCAGCATCAAGGTTTAAAGGGTGGGGTTGGAGAAATTATGACATTCAATTTAGACTTAGACAACAACGCCACCGTGAAAATTCTTGGGCAATAATAGATGGGGAGCTCTGGACGTTGTATGTCGCTGTTCCTACAACGTTCAACTTCAGTCAGGATAGTTTTCGTGGCCCCGGGAAAACAGGTAACCAAAACCAACAAAACACCTCCCAGGCTCCACCATCCCAAGGCCGTAACTATCCCAACAAAGGTAGCTCCAGCACAGCCACAGGGCTATGCTTTGCCTATAATAAAGGAACATGTACACCAAAACCTTGTCGCTTCAACCATGCATGTACAACATGCCGTAAAGAAGGACATGGAGCCAACTTTTGTGCACCAAAAACCCTGAACCAAAGGTGCCTTGTTCGTCCGCAACTAGGAACAACTGTCTTTGTTGCAAATATCCATCGCCCATCATTTTACACGAGCTGTAGGAGGTTATAGATGCTGTCGGTGCAATGTGTATAGTATTAATATACATTTTGTGGTATTTTTATTCCAGATTTCACAGAGTCGTATGCACGTTCGCAGGGATGGGAGTTACCCAAGATGCGCCGGGTATACCAACAAAATATCAAACCAAGCAACCAAGCCAAGGAACCAAAAAAGAAAAGTAAACAAGTAAACTGAGATTGCCAATTGTTTTGTTGTCTCTATATTACAGTATAGACGAATCAACTCAGTATTACTATTATATGGTGCTAACCTACAGTCATCAAAAAAAGTAACTATACAGGTAATAAATGTACTTTTAACTCTAAAAATATATATCCAACCTAGAAATATTAAATTATAAAGTTGTTGAGAAATTTATCTTCTTTAATATGAGATATTGCACGCTAGGATCGGTTGAATATTTAAGAAGCGACCATCCAAAATATAAGGTAAAGTAACAATTTCACATTCACATTTTACATTTCAACACGGGGGAGAGAATGGCAGGTAGCGTGTGTGTGGCGTATTGATCCATCGGAACAATGCGGCCGACTGTCCAACCTGCGCATGCATCCCCCAATTGCACTACCGGTAATCAATAAGATACCCGTAGATTTGGTCCGCGTGTAGAAAATAAAAATGTGAAAATGAAAATCCGACTTCTCCTTACATTTTTGAGTGCGACTTCCTCAATAATCACCCGATCCTAGCGTGTAATATCTCATATTAAAGAAGACAAATTTGTCAACAACTTTATGATTTAATATTTTTAGGTAGGATAAATATTTTAAGAGTTAGAAGCACATTTATTACCTGTATAGTTACTTTTTTTGATGACTGTATTTTGTTTTTGTTATAAGATGTTTCTTCTTCAGTTCGCAGAGAACTTTTCAGCTTCTCTTCCCAATTTAAGCCAATTATTGCTAGAGGTACATTCATTGTACACATACTAAATGTACTGGGATCTTCACATAAATGCTAAGGACAACATAACATAACATAACATAACAATGAGCATAACAATTGGATTTATTTTAAAATTGTATACAATAACATGTTTGTAATCCAAGTCTTTCTATGTTCTATGATTGTTCATGCATTGAAATGCATTTGGTCAATTATGATGTTGTATAGGTCTATTACAATTTACACAATGAATTTGTAGCTCCAAACCCAAAGGTGAATATCATCATCGCCACCTTCACCACTGCTTACAAGGAATTAGAAAAGCTAGATAGACAGGTACTCTATTTTGACACTATGACAGCGTCATTTTCAAAGATTAAAATTGGGGAATATGGATAAGTACACTCCCGAGATAGGCCTCTTTCTCGGTCAGATGTCTGATGAGACCCAAGAATTATAGTTTTTATAGGGTTTAACCTTAACTGGAAGAACTCTCAACTCATTAACTTTGATGCCATCACAGCCATGGTAAAAAATCAAGACAAAGAGACTGTTATCAAAATAACGGACACTAAAACTAGCGACATTGAACAACTAAGAATTCAAAATAAACAGACAAAGAAGACGTACAGACAGGTATACGATAAAAGAATAATGATAGAGGACTATGATACTGTACCATATGGATATATATATTTGACTGAACGAATCGCTTTCATTCAGACGGTATCAGGACAGGAATTTGTTTCAGGTTATATCATCCCATTCTCCCCCCCCCCCCCCCCCTGATTTGAGTTTAAATTACTCTTTCCACTTTTGGGGGAAATTTGCGCAAAGGGAAAACCTTCCACAGAGAAAATATTTGTACTATCCGGAAAAGCTTTAAGTTCCTTGAGAACGACCAGATCAATGTCAAAGACATGTATTTTGTCAATGATGATGTTGTATAGGTCTATTACAATTTACGCGAAGAATTTGTAGCTCCAAACCCAAAGGTGAATATCATCATCGCCACCTTCACCACTGCGTACAAGGAATTAGAAAAGCTAGATAGACAGGTACTCTATTTTGACACTGACAGCGTCATTTTCAAAGGTAAATTGGGGAATACGGATATTTTCATTCCCGAGATCAGCCTCTTTCTCGGTCAGATGTCTGATGAGACAGACGAAATCAGAATAACCGAGTTCTGTTCTGCTGGGCCAAAGAATTATAGTTTTCGTCTGGAATATGGTAGTGCTCACTGAGTGTAAAGCAAGAGGGTTTACCCTTAACTGGAAGAACTCTCAACTCATTAAGTTTGATACCATCACAGCCATGGTAAAAAAATCAAAACAAAGAGATCGTTATCAAAATAACGGACGATGAAACCATAACTTGCGACATTGAAAAACTAAGAATTCAAAATAAACAGACAAAGAAGACGTACAGACAGGTATACGATAAAAGAATAATGATAGAGGACTACGATACTGTATCATATGGATATATATTTGACTGAACAAATCGCTTTCATTCAGACGGTATCAGGAATTATATTCTTACGGGATCTGGCAAGACTGTATTTGTGAAAATTTTGCTTCGTCACGCCAGGCAAATGATTCATTCGCCGTCCGAGAACGTTATTTGGTGTTACTCTATGTACCAGGCGATGTACGCCAAATTTTCTGAATCGCTTCCTAATATGAGGTTTGTGGAAGTTTTACCGGATGAACTGAACTCCCTGATTGACACTTCGCATACAAACATGATCATCATAAATGACTTAATGACGCAGGTTGGCGATAATGCAGATATGGCAAACTTACTCACAAGAGGCAGTCATCATATGAACTTGTCCTTGATCTATTTGAAGAATCTATTCCCATGAGGAAGGCACTCCAGAACAATTAGTTTGAACTCTCATTACATCGTTTTATCTAAAAAATCAGGGACCAACCCCCTATAAGTCATCTCAGTCTTCAAATGTATCCCAGCAATAGTACAGTTCTAATCGAAGCTAACAAAGATGCCACCAAGAAGCCTTATAGTATACCTGCTGAAAAGACTTGAAAGCCAGTACGCCGGAAGAGTTCAGACTGAGGACTCTCATATTTCCAGGACAACAGGGCTACGCCTACATTCCACGTCTGAAGAAACCATAAAAACATTAAACAGTTTTACTAACTACAACATCATTATGTCTCGAACGGTACATCAGTGCAGAGACATTTTGAATGTCATAGCGAGTTGCAGTCCGAAACAATGCAAGGCTATCTTAAAGATGGCTGATGGTAAACTCATAAAATCAATATGCAAGTTCTGTTAGAATGTGTTGAAAGGCAACGTACCTGTGACTACTTCGCAGAAACATAAATTAAAGCCTCATAGATTTTGATGAGAAAATTGGCGTCCAGAAATACACAACTCTAAGAAGAAACTGCTGGTTCAAAAGGAGGGTTTGTAAGCCTTTTCTTGAGGACCATCCTTCCTGTTGTAGTGAGTTTGTTATTTATTGTGGACACCAATCTTTTGGAAATTCTTCGTAATGGAGTGAAACCTCACACCTTAACATGGCATCATCGCTCTCGCCTGGGGTCTACGTCCGTTCACCTTGCAGTCTCTCACTATTAATAGACTGAATCCAGTGTTGCTAACGAACACCTTACCCACCCAATTGGGGTACTTTCGATAGGCGTGCAACACCTCGAAAAACAAAATTACATGTACATTTCTTATCATTTATATTGCTTTTCTGATTTTTGCCTCATTTTATACTTAATGATCAATTTAATTTGTTCTTGTTTTGCTTTTGTGGGTTTTTTTTTGGGGGGGGTGCATTTTTCTATCTGAAAATTGACGGGCTACTTGAATGACCGCCTCAAAATATTTGGCAACCCTGACTAGTGATTCAGCTTGTGAAACTAGAGCAAGGTGAAAGTTGCTATACACTATACTAAGAAAGATGCCTTCTAAAAGTAAAAGCAAATATTGGAAGTATTTCAAAATCATAGAGAGTGATGGGAAGAAGGTTGAGTGTCTGCTGTGTGGAAAGGTGTTGCAACAGGCAGACAGCAGCACTGGATCCATGGCGCATCAAATCAACGCCAAACATCCAACTGCACTGGAAGAAAAGTCTGAATTAAAGTTAACCTCCCTACGCGGCGCTTTCTGCAGCCCAGCGCGTGCAGAGAAGACTATGCTTTTCATCGCGCACATGATCGCCGAAGACCAGCTACCTATAAATACAGTGGAGGACACCGGATTCAAAGATCTTATGGGTTATGTTGCGCCCGGTTACACCATCCCTATGCGCAAAACAATAACAAGCAAGATAAACATGATGGCATCTGACATCAAATCAAAGATGGCCCGCTTTGATGGGGTTTTTACTCAATTTGATAGCTTTGTTCTCTTGTCATTTATAATTGCTGTTTTTTAATTTTTTATATGTTACCCACAGTGCAATATTAGCTATATTTTGGCGACTTAGCAATTTTTTATATGTTACCCACAGTGCAATATTAGCTATATTTAGGCGACTTAGCATGTACAACCTTTAATTATCTATATATTTTTGATACCTTTTAATCTCGTTTTAGCATTTTTAATTTTCAATTTTGTTATTATCTTTGTATACATTTCTATGTGCAATTTGATGTTTTTATACCAATGTAATAACCATGTAATTCAGCTTTTTAGCTCCGATTTGGTGACAATAAACTATAAACTAACCTAACCATTTTAGTTAAGGAATGTATCAAGGGTCTTCATGATATGGGATTATATGTTAAAACATGTGTATGCGATCAAGGATCAAACAATCAACATCTATTTACTGATCTTGGTATCACAACTGAACATCCCTACTTTGTTTGTAATGGTCAGAGAGTATACTTTTTGTATGACCCCCCTCATTTTTTAAAAAGTGTCCGCAATAACCTTAATAATCGCCCCATAACCGTAGATGGCAAGGAGGCAAACTGGGAGCACATACAACAATTATACAATGGAAATGGCAAGGGGACATGTCCGCACAAAAGGGGTAAAACGACTCAGTCGAAAACATATTTACCCTACTGGTTTTGACAAAATTAGTGTGTCCTGTGCAGCTCAGGTTCTCAGTAGTAGATAGCCTCAACACTGCCGTTGCACAGGAACCTTGCCACAAGGGGCTGCGTTTACAGCACATTTTTGTAGTAAAATGGACAAGCTGAGTGGAAAATGAGGGGAAACCGATCCTGTCAGCAGTTGACAATTCAGGACATATAGAATTTTGGGATGAAATGAAGGTATGGATTTCAAAATTTAGATGTGACAACTTGAACCAAATTCATTGTTTTCAAGGGTGGATTTTAACACTTACTGCTATGCAGATGCTAGAATGACTTGCGCACACATCACAATTTCACATATTTAATTACCAAGCATCTTAATCAGGATCTACTAGAGAATTTATTTAGCGTCGTACGATATCGTGGTGGAAGCAATGACACACCGAACAGTGATCAATTTAGAGCTGCTTTGAAGGCATGCACGATACATCATATTGCCTACCCACACGAAAATAGCAATTGTCAGGCAGACGATGCCTATTATTTGATCAAGCTATTGGAAAACATACAAACTAAATCAAAGTCTAAATCAAATGATGCTCATAATACCCCTTCTAGTTCTACTTCAACAACTGTTCAATATTCTGAACAAGATGCTGACCTGCCATCACGGGTATCTTTGCCTGAACAAAATATTTTAGCATACATTGCAGGATATTTATGTTTTAAAGTATTGCGCAATCATAATAATTGTCCATCATTGTGTCGAGAGAAATTAGTTAGATGTAATGCACTATTAGATAATCCTAGCCTCCTGTTTATGTATTTCAAGGCACATGAAAATGGTAAAGACTTTGGAAACCTCACAGTCCCAACCTCAGCATTTACTGATTTAAATGTAAGAAGCACGGTAGACGGTGGAATGAACAAGATAAAGTTATGGCCATCAGTATATACTATCAACCTCCTAGGGCGTATAAGTTTATAGATAATTCATATTTGTTTTTACTACATCAAAGAACCACCGGTGCTTAACAGGCAAGGCATGGCATTCAA
The DNA here is from genome assembly GCA_035610835.1 of Ophiura sarsii. Taxonomy (NCBI): domain Eukaryota; kingdom Metazoa; phylum Echinodermata; class Ophiuroidea; order Amphilepidida; family Ophiuridae; genus Ophiura; species Ophiura sarsii. Next base: position 144,080,291 of record CM069441.1, on the reverse strand, counting down.
GCCAGGATTTCAAAATGACATATTAGATATAATGACAGAAAGGGTTTACAAGCAAAATGACAGCTATGGAGAAGGTATGTTTCCTATTGATAGACAAGGTCAACTTAAAAGAAGCACTGAGTTACAATCAACTTGATGATCTTGTTGTAGGTTTAGAAGATTTTGGTTTTGCAGGCAGAACCAATGATATTGCAATACAGCTCTAGTGTTCATGATTCAGGAATTACATCCAATTGGAAGCAACCATTGGCCCGTGATCAGGCTAAATCGAACAACCTCACCATTTTAGTTTAGGAATGTATCAAGCGACTTTCTGATATGGGATTATGTGAAAATGTGTGTATGCAACCAAGTATGCAACAATCGCAATCTATACTGATCTTGGCATCACACCTATAATTAAAGAGTTTATTATATGTATGACCCTCCTAATTTATTGAATAGTGTGAGAAACAATTTAATGAATCACCCCATTACAATAGATAGCAAGGAGGCCAACTGGAAGCATAATACATGTACAGCAGTTGTATTCAATGGAAAAGGCACAGGGACATGTCCGCACAAAAGGGGCAAGGCGGCTCAGCAAAAAGCATGTGTACCCTACCGGTTTTGACAAAATAAGTGTGGCCCGTGCAGCTCAGATTCTAAGTTCAACGGTAGCAGCTAGCGTCAACACTAGTAAAATGGATAAGCTGTTTGATTCTGTTTTGAAGAAATGTTGTACAATGAGGGGAAACCAATCCTGTCAGTAGTTACTGATACCTCAGGACATTTAGAATTTTGGGATGAAATGAAATTATGGATTGTAAAATTTAGATGAGACAATTTGAAGCAAATTCATTGTTTTCAGGGGTGGATGTTAATTAATTATCTTCCTGATAACGTTTACAGTTTTATTCATTCCTATTTTACAAATATGTCGGGTAATCAGGGAGAAAGTGTTAGGGGTAGGATGTGGGGTGGGATGTAAGAAGAAACGAAGGCAAAATGTAAACCATGCGGAACGGGAAGGTATCTTCCATAGGTATTATACCCTCCAGAGTTATCAGGAACAGGCCAGTTTCCTTGCAGATCATGTAGATCTATATAAAAAAGCAAAGCAGTACCAAGTGTAGAGGAAGAAAGCAGGAGGTCGGTCACTTATGTATATAGTTCACCCCAAGATGTTTCCAATGTAAGGGTTTGCAAAGGTGTTTTTTTTGTCAACCTTGGTCATCGGCGACTCAAAAGTGAGGACACTCTTAAAGAAACGGATTGGCCAACAACCGACAGTCAGAGATAAAAGGGGTAAGCATGGTAGGCAACCCAAAGTACCAGATGCCGATTTCTGCCGATTTCTGTAGTAAAATGGATTTATAAGCTGATTCTGTTAATGGAGAAATGTTGTACAATAAGGAGAACCCGATCCTGTCAGCAAAGAAATAAGAATGGCAAGAATGACAGACAGAATGAAAGATAAAGCACAAGAGAAACTACAACACCTAGGGCCGTCCGTGGCAAGAAGAAATATTGGCAATTTTTTGAAATCTTTTAATAATTTGCTCTGGATAGATATTATATTTATAGGCCTGTGCCAGGCTGCCAGCAAAACCCTATCCACATGTTCAGCTTCACTGAATTGAAATTGTTAATCTCAATTGTGTGTACCATTAAAGTCATTTGTTCATTCCAATTTTTGATTTGGTGAGTGTTTTTGTTTAATTGAAATATTTTGCAAAAGAAATAAGACTGTGATTGATGCTTTGATTGAGGACATGGTCAAAATTCATAAACAGTATTATTTCTGATCTTTCAAATTCATGAAAATGAACTTGAGGTATTCATTTACTGCATTGATTTGTTAACAAAACTAAAACTATTAACGTCCATAACTTGACAAATTGTTTTTGGTATTTTGTGATTTTTAATAACCATTTTACATTTTAACATGATATATTAATTAAATTCAATTTTCATGTCCCTCAATGTGCCACATTTACTTGCGTTGGGTCACATATTTTGTACCTCTTTCATTATATACATACTTTTTCAAAGCATCAATCACACAAGTCTGGAACACTGTTAAAATCACCCAAATGGATGTAAGCTTTTTGCATATAAAATCAGCTCTTCAGTATTGAATCGTAAACACTTTTCCGAAGGATGGACACACAATGTCATCTTAGAAGTATCTAGGTAGCATCACTATGTGATTTGTAGCCGGGCACACTTGTATTTTTCGGTATTTTCATCACAGTCTTCTGTGGCACATGTGCCCATCCCTTAACCCTTTTAATGTGTTAGGTAGCTCAGTGACTGATATACACCTACCTATTTTGTTCACCTCTTACACATTCGACAAAGCACCCCCAACAAGACATGATTGCTGATCACCCTGTAAATATTGTATTTTTATATTATTTTCTCTGCTTCCAGCTCATGAAGAAACTGCCTCCTATGGCACTTCCGTTTTGGTTATCCCGCTTCAGAAAATCAGAATGTATAACGGCAGACAAGCAAGTGACTACAGTAGTCAAAGAAGAACTAATGGGTTCTTTCAAATCAAGAGACTCAAGTTAGTACACATGTAGCTGTTCTGTCAAAAACATAGTTGTTTATTTATCTACCTCATTAAAACATCAGTTTCAGTCAAATTCCTCTCCAAAATACAGTATATGAAGCAGAATGTTCGGAACATATAATGGCAGACGAGCAAGTGACTGCAGTTAGTCAAAGAAGAACTCATGGGTTCTTTCAAATCAAGAGACTCAAGTTAGTATTAACACATGTAGCTGTTCTGTCAAAAACATAGTTGTTTATTATCTACCTCATTAAAACATCAGTTTCCAGGGCTGTACTTTCGGCGCGAATCCGCGAATCGATTCGCGTAAAACACTTCCGCGTGAATCCAGGTGGATTCTCGCACACACAAAAAAAAAAAAAAAAAAAAAAAAATTCTTTTTTTTTCCTTTTTTTTTTCCCAAGTTCAAAACAGGACCTTAGATGACTGGTATTTGACTCTAAACTGTTCAAGTTGAAATTAAAATGATGATTGTTCTTAACAATAGTACAATAAATGTTTAAAATGCGGAATTTAAATTCAGTAAAAAGGATTCTCGCAAAAATATTCTGCGAGAATCCATTTGCGAGAATCCATTTGGATTCTCGCAGGATGTCGCGAAAGTACACCCCTGAGTTTCAGTCAAATTCCTCTCCAAAATACAGTATATGTCATGTTTCTGTTTAGTATTTTAGATCAGATAAACTGTCAGCTTTTCAACACTGCTGCCAACTGCTCATTTAGCGTCGGCACTTCAAAGGGTATAATGCTGAGGAAATCTAAGCCTTTGGTGAAATATCATAAATTAATTACTGTGTTTACAATGCCATAACTTTACCTCTTTTTGATTGATGCACTACTGTTTAAAGAGCTCTCATTATCAATGGTGCTTCTTTGGAAAACTCTGTCAAATTGGTTGGAAACCTTTTTTTTACAGACACATTTTCAATTCTTGGATTTCAAAATACCTTTAAATAATCAGAAATTGAAATATTGTATAATACGTCGTTCAAAACATTTCCGTTCCATTTAATTACCCAGGTGGTGTTGGACGTGTCTGCCCAACTTTACGTAAAGAGTTTGTTAAAAGCCTTGTATCCAGAGTGAGTTAAAAAGCTGTACTCAACTTTGGGATTTTATTTCTAAAAATTTGTGTAAAGCTTTCTAAAATCAAATTAGTTAATCTGGCAGAGAGGCTGTCTCATTTTATTTGAATTCACAAAAGAATGACATTGCATTTGCTTTGTCATTATTTTGCATATGGAAATAATACCTGAACAAGTTTGTTATGTTTTATTACCCAACTATTGTGTTTCATGCATGTAGCCACTTAATCATAAATACCATGTGTCATTTTGTGCAGTTTAAAAATGCATTCACTTTACCAAAATAGTCATAACTAAGATAATGATACCATGAAATGTTGTGATTCTTTCTGCTGATACTGGTAAATAAATACAGCTATTGATTCATGCATTGGTTGCTTTCAAATTTGGGTGAATGTTTTAAATATTTATTTTATTTTTTGAGTACACTTTTTTTAAACTAATCTCCCATGCCTCTGCTTACGCTCGCTGCATGGTGAAAGCCGATAACCGCGTTGTGCATGCGCTCAAATCAAAACTAAATAGGGAGTCAAAATGGACCCGTAAGAAAAACAAGTATGGTTCTAAACGTTGGAATGACAAGTATGAACAGGCCTCAAAACAAGCCTCATCATCTGAATCTGATCAACCAAAATCATGGTCTAAAATCAAAAAACGCAGACCTCACCTGGAGATCTATAATCTATGATCTCCCCAGGGGTGTACTGAGCTTTGCTGTCCGTTCTGGGATTGATTATCTGCCCACATTTAGTAATCTCAGTACATGGGGTAAAAGAAAGCAAACTAAATGTAAATTATGTGGTAATCACGAAACACTTCTGCATGCTCTTAATTTCTGTTCCGTGTCCCTTAACCAAGGCAGACTTACGTGGCGCCATAATTCCATCCTCCGCCACATTCTTGTAACACTGAAAACTATTATCGAGGCCACAGGTAAAGACATTCAGATCTTTAGTGACATTGCCGGATTTACGACCACGGGCGGCACACTCCCAGTCAATGTTATTGTATCGAAATTGAAACCCGACATTGTTATCCACAATAAGGAAGACAACTCAATCCACCTTATAGAATTGACTGTACCTTTTGAGACTAACATTCAGAAAGCCCATGATCGTAAATCCAGTAAGTACGAAAACCTTGTTTCCGACATTTCTGATAATGGCTTTACCTGTGACCTCACATGTTTTGAAATTGGATCTCATGGTCTAATCACACCAGATAATATTAACAATATCAAGGCAATATTCACCTTTGTCAAAGCCAAACCATCAAAGCAATTCATGAAGGAACTCAGCAAGTTGGCCCTTTTGTGCAGCTACACTATTTGGAATGCGAGGCAAGAGCCAGCATGGGGAAGCGATGATCAACCCTACCTCAAGGTGTGATTCTCTATCCCTGCACATAGTTCCACTTTGCTGGGTTCGCTCTATTTCTGTGTATCTCCTGGTTCCGGTTGGACATTATTGATTTTTGTGGTTATTTGATGTATTTTTGTTTGTTGTTCAGCCCTGCGTTAAACCTGGACCACTGTGTGGTTCCGATTTTTGTCCTGGGCTTTAATCTACCTTCTTTTTTCTCGCATTGTATAATTTATGTCAGTGATTGCTTGAATAAAGATTGATTACACACTGTATAAAGAAAGCACACAATAACATTTTGAAGTAATAAATAGTTTCAATGTAACATTTTTCTATTCGAATGTATTCTCACATGAACTCTCATGATGGCACCCAAATGGATATGTTACAAAACCTTGTACTTGTTGTACATGTGAAACCAATTAATTGATAATACTTGGAAAAATATGTTACAATTAAGTGCAATTACAAATAAATACGAATAGAACATAATTCTAACAACAATTGGTTTAAACAATACGATATTGTACATCCCATGATTTCAATTTCATATTTGTATGAGGTGTATAAAAACAAAGCTTTGACCTTGCATGCGTTGATGCTAAAACTGGATCATACTTTCAACAATTTCAGATACAATCATTGAATGTACCTTTACTAATTTGCCTAAAACTATGAAGGCAATAGATTGAAACTGTAAATAAAAACCAGTTTTGACCAATATTTTACCCACTACTTGTTTTCCTTTCCATCACAGGTGAAGTACACATTGTTGCTGCTGCAATGTACTTGGAAAGACCGATAAGGCAGTACATTGCAGATGGCAAGGAAGAGCAGATCCTTCTCAAGGATGTCTCCTTTCCCAATTCTTCCAGTCATATCATCAATCTCCTTTGGGTTCCAATAAACCCAAAAACCAATGTTGATGAGGCACGGTTTTGCCACATCGTGCCTCTCGTCAAAGGGAAACCTCCATCACATCTGGATTTGGTATGCAAAGGACCAATGTGCATGAGTCAAAAAGGCACTGTTATAAGATGCAAACACTGTGACAAGTACTACCACAACAAGTGTGCTGAGATTCTAGAGCTTGGTGCTTTTGAATGTGGGTGCCACAGGAAGATGCCATACAAATTACCAGGGTAAGATTATTGTTATGTACATAACAGTTTTTACACAATTTGTTAACAAACTTGTTAACAAACCTATCAGGATTTTCCACTTTTCCTCTGATATAAGAAATCACAATGGACAAAAAATAGGGGATGCCAAATTTATCATTCATGGTGACATTTGTTGTCTAAATTACACTTTTGTGAAAGTAATATTAAAATTTGATGGGTCGGGTCAGTTGATGCAGTTAATGATGTATGGTCCAGCCGTTAAGAAATCAATACTGGTTGGTGCTAGTTACAAGAAGTTTCTGTGACCAGGTTAATAATGATTTGTCAACCAAGGTTTGTGAAACAAAACTCCAAGTGCATGTGTTTTTGCTCAAAATTAAACCAGACCAAGTATTTTGTTTGGGATCAGTTTTTATGATGTTCAAAATACATAATTTAATCTGTTGTATTTTGTATGTATCAATTTTGCTTCAGACAGAGCACGCCCACCGAAACCCAGACCTTTGTTACTGTCAACCTTGGTCATCAGCGACTCAAAAGTGAGGACACTCTTCAAGAAACGGATTGGCCAACAACCGACAGTCAGAGATAAAAGGGGTAAGCATGGTAGGCAACCCAAAGTACAAGATGCCACAAAAGATGTCACTGCCGATTTTTGCCGATTTCTGTAGTAAAATGGATAAGCTGATTCTGTTACTGTTAATGGAGAAATGTTGTACAATGAGGAGAACCCAATCCTGTCAGCAAAGAAATAAGAATGGCAAGAATGACAAGAATGACAGACAGAATGAAAGATAAAGCACAAGAGAAACTACAACACCTACGTCCGTGGCAAGAAGAAATATATGACGAACTTCCAACAGAAAGTGACTCGAGAACAATCATAATGATTGTAGACGAGGGCGGAATACGGGTAAAACATGGTTCGCAAAGATGTGCACAGCACTACACACAGACCATGATAAGCCGATTCTGTTAATGGAGAAATGTTGTACAATGAGGACAAACACACAATGTCGACATGTTCAAGGAAATATGTCAATCTCGTCCACCTCAAAATTTCAGCAAGAATGGTGGTTTGAGAATCCATCAGCAGTCAGTCACTTCAGGACATTAGAATTTTGGGATGAAATGAAATTATACATGTGTCATGTGTGTGATGAAAAAGTGTTCATCAATATTTTCAATATATTTCAGATACTACCTGTATATCCCGAAACGAGCAAGAAGAACTTGTTATCTACGAGCTGTACAATCATCTGGGAAGGACAACATGTGTCTTTGGAACAGTTTGTCCAGGATTGTGTATGGCGATGAAAGCCATGCGTACCAAATCAAGTTAGCAAGTCTTATGGCATTGCCCATTATAAGCAGATTATTGATACGGTATTTTATTACCAATGATGACTAAGTTTTTATCCAGAAAGTTTTGGAGAAACAGTTACTCCATTTGGGCATGCTCTCATATATTCAATATCCCAAGTCAAGTCAAGAACCAAAAAGGGAATTCTTTGATAGCAAAATGTAGATGTGACAACTTGAAGCAAATTCGTTGTTTCCAAGGGTGGATCTTAACCATGACTGCTATGCAAATGCTATGGGATGACTTGCGCACACATTTTTTTAATATTTATTGTTGATTTCTTATTGGTATTCTCACTGTTTTTATGATAGGTTTATATTTTTTACCGTAAGTTTTATCATTTTAATCTATGTACAGAGCCTTGAGGTGTTTAAGTAAGGCGCTATTAAGTATGGTTTTATTATTATTATTATTATTATTATTATTATTTTAAATTACCAAGCATCTCAATCAGGATCCCCTAGAGAATTTATTTGGCATTGTGTGATACCGTGGTGGATGCAATGATACACCCATCACTGAGCAATCAGCCCGATTTGAAGGCCTGTACACAGGGTTGTAGCTACGCCGGACGGACCCGGACGGGGCCGTCCGGCAGTCGCGCCCAGCGTCCAGCACTCTTAGAAAAAAAGGGTAAAAAATCCGGCACTAATTTTTTTTTTTTTTTTTTTTTTTTTTTTTTTTTTTTTTTTTTTTCAATTTGTGGAAAAAATCATTTAACTGCCTCATAAAACAAGAAATTATGTTGCAGGAACCCTCAGAGTGCATTTATAACCCCTTCAAAACATTAAGAAGGCCTCTAGACCCCAATCCATGATCCACTGCACTTCGTTCGCTACACTTACTCCGTTCGCCGTCAGTAAAATTGTCCGGCGCTCAATTTGGTCTAGCTACAACCCTGCCTGTACAATAAACCATACACTTTGTAATATACCCACACGACAAACTCCAGTTTAGAAGTGGTTTGAGGACCAACTCTGATTCAAGCACCAGCGGGAATAGATCCACAAAGAATAGCAACTGTCAGGTAGACGAAAGGAAAACCTCAGTTGTCAGACCAGGAAGAAGAAATTTCATGCAGATTTTATTTTTGGTGTTGTAAATATGGATACACCATTTTTACAAGGATCACTTCCAATCAATTTGATCAAATCAATCAAGGATGAGTCAATGGATACTCAAATTGCACAAATTTACCACTCAATTACACATGCATCCCAATTACGACAGGGTTTCTAGAAATAAAATCATAGTGCAGTATGTGAGTGTGACCCCTATTATATTCCTAATATGCTATTTTTACCATAAGCTATTGCAGTAAATTACGGTTTTGGAGAAGGACCTCAGTGTCACACTGCTAATTGCTTTATCTTCACAGCTCAAAGATGTGGCATCTAAGTGGGAAATTGATTTTAAAATTTCTGCTGTTGACCCTTCATTCAACTAAGTGCGAAGAAAGGGCTGCAGATCAATCGCATCACAAGTCTAGTTGGTGCTGCAAGTTGTTTGGTTGGACATTTCAAACATTCAACAATTGCAACCTGATCTCTGGAGAGCAAGCAAGCATGCATGACTGGGACAAATCATCTCCTCATTTCCGCATGCAAAACAAGATGGAATTCCCAGTATGAGATGTTGGATCGTCTCCTTACTTTGTAATGGTCCATATTTGCTGTTCTCAGCGACACTAAAGTCACAGATGCTCGCACCCTGGAACTGAAGGATGATAGCTGGGTACTCATGCAAGATCAGGTAACATGAATGAAACCACTGCAAAGTAGGTGTTTTAGTTGAAGACAATAATATCCACAAAGTGAATTCTCTGTTAGATGAAAGTGAAGATAGAGCTCGGCAAAACAACCTCATGTTGTGTGGTTTAAATTGGTCTCCAAATGAATCCTGGGAATAGAAACAGCCAAGACAGTGGCATAGTATACACGGACAAGGTTGCAAGTTTGAGAGTAAAGTGATCAAAGAACTCAGCACCTTCTAGGAATTCAGAGGACACACACCAACCTGTACTCCAATTTCCAAAAAGCTTTGAATTTCCCTGTTGCAGTACAACCGTCAACCGCAACCATGCCAGAGGAATCTACCAAAACTGTGAAATACCAAATGCAGAAACTACAGGTAAAAGTCCGCTTAGTACCATGTCCCTACACATATTTAAAGTGTTTGCGATGTGTGTGCATCCTGTGTGAGTTGTTTCATTGAATGCACAGATGACACTTCTGAATTTGTGTCGAAATAATCAGCAGAAAGTGAGATTCATAACTTCAGTACACATTGATATCTTTGTGGTCAATAGTGCTATATAAATAGATTAATTCCAGAATGCATGCACGCCCCTCCCCAAAGTTTTGTCCAGCCACAGATTTATAAAGGAAATCGATGCGCTGCCATTTTGTTGTCCACTATGGGAGCAAATTTGGAGGAATGTCGTTGGAGGAATGTCGGTATTTTTCAGAAAATGTGTTTGAGCCTGCCAATGGAGCCTGTTACATGTAAGGAGATAGAGCAATACATTTCGCATTGGATCTCTTTTTTAAATCTGTGGGTCCAGTTGAACTTGGCCTTTTTCACACCATGTATTTGCTATATAGGGCAATACATTTCGCATTGGATCTCTTTTTCCAGTGGGTCCAGTTGAACTTGGCTGTTTTCACACCATGTATTTGCTATGTATTTCCTGATTCAGTTGGTTCAGTGGCATTATAATTACCAATTAATTCTCTTCAAGTTCATGTAATCCCCATCTCAATTACCAACATAATTTTAAAATTTATGGCAGAATTCTATCTGAGATGATGCAACAAATATTGTATGTGAATTTGAATTTCTCTGTTTCAGTTCAAATTCATCCATCAACCTCAACCATGCCAGAAGAACAACAACAAAAACTGTGGATAACCAAACGCAGAAACTACAGGTAAAAGTCTCCGAATGTTCCGCCGCGTGACGAAATCAGTGGCGGGAATATTGATAGCAACACCCAGGGCCAAAGGCCCCCATCCATCAACCTCAACCATGCCAGAAGAACAACAACAAAAACTGTGGATAACCAAACGCAGAAACTACAGGTAAAAGTCTCCGAATGTTCCGCCGCGTGACGAAATCAGTGGCGGGAATATTGATAGCAACACCCAGGGCCAAAGGCCCCCGCAAAGACTCACGTTTACAAGTCCGGCGGCACCAGGTGCCATGGTTTCATCACCATCCTATGCCCAAGTGGTAACGGGCCAAGCTTCGAATGTGTATCCGAGTATTCAAATCAGCAGCGTTCAACGTCCGCCTGCGTCGGGTATTTTCAACTCTGGACCACCAGTGTTTCAAGCCGCCTCATCAGTACCGCATTCTGCGCCAGGGGGGAACCCCGGATATAGTGCAGTTTATAACGGGACTATGAACTCAAACGTGCCTACGTCAATCTTTCAAAGTGGTTTCTCCGGTGGGAATGTTGGTAACGCTAATAGCAGCGCTTCTACCAGTGTTTTGCATGCACCTGGTTTACAGCCGGCCGGCCAATTTCCAGTCCAAACTTCCCAGGGACGGACTTTAGATGACTCGATTCCCGGATGTTACGGTATGACGTCATCAACAACAAGTCGACAGAATTTTGCACCGTTGCACGCTCTCGTGTAGAGGAAAACTTGAAGGCTCTTAGACGCTTGCTCCCGCTCACGCGCATCATATGGTCAGATATTCTGCCAAGAGCATTTTATTTACTTGAGACGACACCTAGAGCCGGTAAGAAATCCACAAAAAATATCAACTGTTTCGCTCACAAGGTATGTCGCGATATGTCTAACACATGTTTTATCAGGCATAACCACAATATCATGGGTTCCGACCGGTCATTCTTTATTTATGATGCGGTGCGCCTAAATCAGAAGGGTAAAGAGTGCCTCTTGGAGAATTGGGCCAATGCTCTTACTTACTTACTTCAATGCCAACCCAGGGGCGCTATGTTTTCCCAAGGTCTAAGGTCATAGCGTAGGGGGGGGGGGGATGTGAGAAATGTCCGGGTAAAGCTGCCCATCAGATGTATTCATACTGACATAACCACTATTGCTTCCCTCCAACTTCCACTCCATGATTTCATTGCGAAGGTAGCAGATGAATTTGATGGACTAAGTTTGACAACATCATTTCGTCACAAAATCACAATCTGCTTACCTTCGAAATCTCAAAGAGAATCTTTATGACGATGATGCAATTGTACTACTAGACTTTGCAGAGAATTATAGTTTTTTGATACAAGATTCAATTCAGGGATTGTACTAGGACAATAGTCAGGCAACTCTCCACCCCTTCGCAGTTCATTATAAGGACGATGGAGAATTGTATCATCTCGGATTGCCTAAAACATGAAACATCTACAGTCCATGCCTTCATTACTAAATTAATTTTATATTTGAAAGATGTCTTGCCTAATCCTACAGAAAATCATATATTTCAGTGATGGAGCAGCAAGTCAATATAAAAACTATAAGAATTTGACAAATATATGTCACCATGAGAAAGACCATGGGCTACGTGTGGAATAGCACTTCTTTATTGCTACCAGTCATGGCATCTACCACTTGGGCTCACGCAAAAGGAATATCGATCAACGAAATCCTTAACACGGTATCCTGGAAATCGGACACTACATTCACTTCTACATATTTGAAAGATATCCGACTCAGGACTGAAAGAGGCAGATATGCTTCCGCCGTTTTGGACGGGGAAGACATGGCCCAAGCGACATGGACACTATAAAAGATGGGAAAACATACAGGCTTTCCATCTGCATGCAATAATGCATGTGTATGACGCTGTCATCAACCAAATACCAACCGAAAATATAACAACATTAATAGGAAGCAGTGCCAAACGAAGAGGAGAAATTCTGAGCTCGATACCGCACAGAAGCACAGAAGAACAAATGATGCGCGTGTAACTCTCTCTTATTTTGACTCGGATGTACTATAGAGCGCTGAAGTCACGTTTAGCCTGTACACAGGGTCATCCTATTCATTAATTTAGGACATTTGTCAACCTGCTTCCTCCATTCTTAGAAAAACCACTAATAACCCAACCACATACATTTTTCCACCCTTACTTACATTGAACCATCATCTCCTGATTACCTTGGAGGTAGAGTAAGAGTATCGAAAACCAGTTTATAAGCCCAAATTCATGAAATTAATCATCAATCTTAATAGTAATAACATAGCTTCTTGATATGTGGGTGCCTATTTTGTGTGACAATTCAAGTAACTTCCATCAACTTGACTTGCAATTCGCATCACTCTTAACCAAGGATTCGGCGAATGCACATCCACATCATATGTTCCTGTATAACATCTAATTTCAGGTATCTCTGTGGCGTGTAGGCGAAGAGCCTCGAAAGATAGTATGTCGCATGGACTACTGTGAGCGACCTCACCACAGATGATGAGAGACAATCAACTTCCCCTTCCCCTGGTCATCGTGGAATGAACATTTGCGATTACTGAATTGATGTGTTTACCGAACCGTTTAATACATCAACTGGAATTGAGATCTCCACCGTAGATATAACATGTTGAACTCTGTGGCGTACGCATAGTCATGGGACGCCATGCTTTTGTCTTATCGATTGTTTTGATAATGAGATTATTGTTGTCGTTGAATTTTTTTTGAATATCTATATACTAAGGAATAACACATTCACAATCCAAATTGTTTTGTTAGATTGTTTCTTTCGTATTATTGATTTACTTTTAGGATCTTTCGTAAAAGAAACGAACCAGCTCCTCCTCGATCGTAGGGAGAGTGGGTTACACACGAATAAGACATCATCGCTGATTTGAAGTGCGCTGAAACAGCGATGAAGGAGAAGAATCTCAGCCTGGGATTCGACGCAACTATGCAGGAAGGTACACACGTCAACGCTATTCACTTGAACACTAAAACAATGTGAAGTGGTTGCTGTTGACGAACTGCCAGGTGGCACTGCGGACGACTATCAGGACCATATTGCATCCTCAATCGACAACCTTGCAGAGGTATATTCCGATTTTCACCACGAGGAATTTGAAACATGTAGGATGCAAATAATGGGTAATATTGCAAATACCATGAGCGACCGAGCTACTGTCAACCCGGCAACCATCAAGAAAGTTGATGAAACATGGAACAAGTCTTTAAATCAACTTAACTGCCATCTCCACCCTCTTGACAACATTGCAAGTACATGCAGGTCAACGCTCAAATCATTGGAGCTTTCGAGAGGTGATCTCTTTGGAAACATTTCCATAATTGCAAATATAGTCTTGCAAGTGAACAAGTTACGCTATAAGGACGGCAAAGGTGATCCGAAAGGTTTCAAAACCTGGCTGGTAGATATAATTGCAAATATAGTCTTGCAAGTGAACAAGTTACGCTATAAGGACGGCAAAGGTGATCCGAAAGGTTTCAAAACCTGGCTGGTAGATATAATTGCAAATATAGTCTTGCAAGTGAACAAGTTACGCTATAAGGACGGCAAAGGTGATCCGAAAGGTTTCAAAACCTGGCTGGTAGATATAATTGCAAATATAGTCTTGCAAGTGAACAAGTTACGCTATAAGGACGGCAAAGGTGATCCGAAAGGTTTTAAAACCTGGCTGGTAGATAACCTCCCGAAAGGTTTGATTCATCAATAGAGGAAATCGGTTGCACATTTTTTTTCACATTTGTGGCAAGTTGTTTCAATTTTACGACCAATTCTTGGACTTCTTTACTACAGGCACCTTCATGACTTTAGAAGTATGATTGATGGCGTTGAAATGCAGATATTAGGCCTGCTCAGGAAAATGTTGACTGGGCTATGGATGCAAATGTTTTATACGACAGCGCAGCACAAGCTCAGTCACATTGATGCCATAAACGTAGTGAGAGAAGTCATGGGTGTTTTGAAGGACATGGCTGTGAACCCTTTGACCATTATTATATCAACTAAAGAGTTATTTGATGCGATCTTGCTGATGATGATGACACTCTCAAGTCTCTCAGACCTCTCAGACAGCATCCTGTTGACAAAGACCTGTTCTACAGCTTGATGACATCAGTCATAAATGGAATAGTAGGTGTGTTGAAGAGGCAGTACAAATGGTATTTGGAGATGGAAGTCACTGATAAGCTTCAAGAGGAAACTGAGACAGCAAGACTTCACATTCACAACATCGATAGCGAGAAGCTAATGGGCATGTTCAGTGCTGGGGGAGAGCGAGCACAGAGCATGATTATTGATTTTCTCACTGCTAGGAAGAATCAAGTGGTTCCATGGTTAGATGACTGGTATGAGGAGAAACGTTAATGTATAGTTATGTGGTCAATAGGGAGAGCTCGAAGAGACTTCCTGACACAATATCAAATGTCCCCCCCCCCCCACTTTTTGTGGTGATACATCAATCAAGGTTGGCGATCTAGTGAAAAAATGGCAATGTCCCCCCCACTTTCAAGATTGGATCTGCGCCCTTGAATACATACACACTAATTTAAATCAACAGAATTTTACTGAATATTTCAGACACTTCAATAGAGATAGAGATTGATGACATTTCACTTTTAAATTCTAAAGTTTCTCTACAATCATTTTTGAGAAAAAGAGGCCTAAAAACCACCGGGAGAAAAGACCTTGTGGCATTAGTGTTATGGAGAGAATTACCCTCTGCCGAGGAAAAAGAAAGATTGCAGGACAAACTGTATAGAGAAGCTCTACTTACTAATGAGGGTTACCTACCTGACCCTCTCAGTCTTGTTGATGGTTGGAGAAGAGGATGGAATGACTAGTTGTGGCCCCGGACAATGTATTCAGATCTTTGTAATTATTTGGCGCTGATTGGAGACTATTCTACTTTGTGGGGCAAACTTATGAAGGACTATAAACAAAGAAAAGCATAGAGTTATTTTGCCAGCAATTGTTAAGTAGAGGTTCAGTACCATGAAATCAGCCCAGACAGCAGATACTGTTATCTCAAGGCAAAGTGCGTCCACTCAAATGAGGTCATGGCAAAATGGAATCTATGGGTTGTCATAGTGAAAGCTAATGGTGATATCACCTATGCATGGTGCCGTTGTATCAACAAGTAAGAAGTTCCAAAGGAGGAGGCAGTTCAACTTTTGAAGTGGATAGAGACATTAGATGGAGTAGGCCTATAGCAGGGTTGGAATTTTGGTACGAGTCTATTATCGCAAAGATTCATGTCAACAAATAAGAGAGAATCCATGTAGATTCCTTTTAAACTTTTCAAAATGTATGCACAAATTAAATGGAGGAAAATCTAAATCTAAATGAATTCTTGCAGCTTTTCATAGCGATGATTTCATGTATTAGTTGTTTATTCACCGCATAGTAGGTGATGGAGATTGTTGTGATGGAGATTGTTGTGATTTATTGCGGTCCGATAAATGGGCCTCGTGGTTGTACATCTCTTCTCTGTAAATCGTAATAGCTCAATCATGGCGGAGCAAGTGAACCTATTGAGATTCGGCTTCGTTCGTAAGCAGAAAGAGAATAGGTCTGAAGATAATCCAAGTACATCTGCATCATCAAGTCAAGTAACTCATGTTCAACCGTCTACGCACGCTACATCGCAGGGGGACGAAGGTGGAAGCACCGCAAAAAAAGGAAAAAAGATGGCCCACGTGAAGTTAATGTTGTCACCATTAAGAGATGGCAGACAGAAGAAGGAGACAACGATTGGTGTAGCACCACACAAGTGAAGACAAAGCTGAAGATTGGTCCAACAGAGATGATGACAGTGATAATGCTGGTGATGATCCTGGAGGGGCAACTTGAGTATCACAGTGACGGTGAAGATCGTGATATTATAGAGGTAGAGGAAGAGGACGTCACAGACGATGTTTATAGCTCCTTGCTTGTTGAGAACAGTGACAGTTATAAGGAACAGGAACTGATCACAATAGAGTAACTAAGTCTAGCTTTTGTATTTAAACAGTATATGCAGGCAGCAGACGCAATATGGTTTAATAAACAAACTTAGCATCAGGTTCAGGAGGTCAGAAGCAGAGGCAGAGCAGTATATATAGAGGTGGTCACTCATAGCCATGTACCTACTGTACTGTACCTACAGTACCTTATGTACATGATTATGAATAAAAAACTTAACCAAAAGTACTTTTATTTAGTAAGTTTTAAAAAGACATCTCAATCTCATCTCACATTACATTATGTCGGGCGTTCTGTTCATTATTTGAGTACAAACACCAGTTACACTAATGTCACTACACCACTATTAAATACAAAGTACAATGTTGTAAAGTGTATTTGTCCTTTAAAATATAAGGAAAGGAAAACAGTAACAGAGGAGAAATCATTGACTTACCTGATCGGCTTTGAAAAGCTGAAACAAGACATGTTTTGATGTATAATGTTTCATTCAAAACTCCAATATTTAGAACTGACTCTAGAGCACTTTTATACTGAAGAAATACATCTCTATTCTTTTTAAAGAAACATTTCAATGAAGTATGTTTTCCTCCCTTGCAGTAGAATGTGGAAAATTATGGCAGGAAATTGGAACGAATGACAATTGTGAATTGATAGCTGCTTATTGATAACTCCAAGATAACTCTCACCTGACCCAAATTGTGGAGTTGTTGAACTGATGACATAATGTTTTGTTTTTACACAATACAGTTTTAAATGATAATGATGACATTGATATTATTCATAAGCATGATGTTTGATTTAGAGTAAGAAAATATTGTTGGTGTACTGGATGAGACTATGAGTATATAAAGCTGCAGAAACAATAAATATATTAGCATTTTGATGCTTTTTGAAAATGGCTCCTGGTTCTACTATAATGGCTCCCGGTTCACTAGAAAATTAGGGGACCAGGAGCCACCTTTTCCAAATATGTGGCTCCTGGTCCAGACTTGCTTAATTGGAGGCTTGGTGAAGGGCACAAATATACATACATGTTTGATGCAACGGATATCCATGACAATTTGGAGAAAGTATACAATATCTACCAGGACCAACTTATGGACTTACAAAACAAAAAAAGAAAGCCTTGTAAATGGCACAGTCAGTTTCTCCAAACAAACTGTTTTATGGAGACTATACTCAAGGCATTGTATATTGGCATGGGGCTACCATCCACATATCCATTAACATGGTGCTATATCACGTTAGCTGAATGAACTAGAAACACTGATGGTATTGCACACTGCCCAAAAATGAAGAACACAGATGGGCTTTGGGTTGACAACATGCTGTCTACAACAAGTCAATAAAAGCCTTTGAACACAAGATGCAGTCACTAACCTATTAGGACAACAGCCAAACCATGCTTCATCCATTTGCTGTATACTGTAGCGGTATCGCTTGCAATTTTTTACAAAGTTGACTACAGAATTCTTTGATGAACATTTCGCTGCTCGACACTTTTCTGTTAACCTGAAGTGTACTGGTGTACATTCAAATTATATCAAGACAACTACTGCACTGCTATATCAAGTAGACTAAGTTAACTTGTAAAACTTCACTGTTCACACATGTTTTCTCATTCTATAAAGCATTTCCTATAAACAAAATTAACCAATCCAAAACAAATTAGACTTATTTCATGCATTTAGTTGCTTTGTCCAGGTATTTCAGAAAGGTACACTTTGACGAAAAGAAATGATGAAAATGTATGGTTCAATCTTCCGATTATTAAATGACATGGGGAACAAAAGAAAACTAACTACCCCAAAAAGAGACAACTTTAGTTATATAGGGTCAAATCAAGATGGAAGTGCCACATTACCAATTGGAACTTAGAAAGGTTTTACTGGTAGTTTCCTCTCCCATGCAACATAGTTTTCAACTCTGTTTCCCACCATCTCAACAACGAAGGCGAAGGCACCAAGGTTGGCACAGATGGAGGACGATTTGGCAAGGCAAGCGGGACAGGAAAAGATGAAGAAATTTGAGGAGGAAAGGCGGCTACTGGAAGAACGGGATAGAATCTATGGAGCATCCGACTTCGGAAACGAACAATTCCCAAACAAAAATGACTGGTTCCGGTAGATGTAGTAAGCAGCCACAATGGTATGGGATATCGAATTAACCAGAATTACGACCACCGTAATTTTACTCAATTTTTCTGTTCAAACAATTCAGAATTACGACAACCGTAATATGTTTTCATCATTGGAAACAAGAATTCCCTACGGACTAATAGAGGTTTTATTCTTTTGTCAAAGTAGAGATGCTTCTTCATCCTTATGAGGCCACTACTCAGAATAGAACCTAGTCTAACATAATTCACTCTCAACTTTATACTTGGTATGGCACCAGAATTACGACCACAGTAATTTGTTTTCATCATTGGAAACAAGAATTCCCTACAGACTAATAGAGATTTTATTCTTTTGTCAAAGTAGAGATGCTTCTCCCTCCTTATGAGGCCACTACTCAGAATAGAACCCAGTCTAACAGAATTCACTCTCAACTTTATACTTGGTATGGCACCAGAATTACGACCACCGTAATTTTACTCAATTTTTCTGTTAAAACAATTCAGAATTACGACAACCGTAATTTGTTTTCATCATTGGAAACAAGAATTCCCTACAGACCAATAGAGGTTTTATTCTTTCGTCAAAGTAGAGATGCTTCTCACTCCTTATGAGGCCGCTACTCAGAATAGAACCTAGTCTAACAGAATTCACTCTCAACTTTATACTTGGTATGGCACCAGAATTACAAAATGTTATTTCTGTCATTCCTGATATGTGACAGACCTGTTTACAACAGACGAAATCTGAGAGCTGAGGGGGCAGGGGGGGGGCGGGGTCTATTCAAAGTATCTTCATTGAAATACTTTTGTTTGTGAAAAGGAAAAGTCCCGCCATAAGGGTGCATTTGTCTGAACCTACATGTTACTGATTAAAACAAAATATATAGGGCCTGTGAACAATATATTTAACATAATGTTAGATTTTCTGGATGTGATAAGGATTAATTTAGTTATTTCAACCCCAACATTGTGTGGTACAAATGTATGCAATATGTAACAGCTAATATTTATGTTCTATTATTTTTAACTTTGCAATTCACAATAGTTAACAAAGATTATTTGATTCATACATTTTCCCTGTAGGAACTCCCAGTACCAGAAAAGATAAAGCAGGTGTGGCTGCAGGAACACAAGGGATAACAAGTAAAGGTATTATAAACTCTTTTTCTCTAAGCATTCAAAAGGAAAAAATAGTGAGAAACTCATCTTGTGCTACTAAAACATGTTATTGGTGTGCTAAGACAACATCTAAAAGCTGAGGGGGTGGGGGCGGGAGGGGTCTATTCACAGTATCTTCATTGAAATACTTTTGTTTGTGAAAAGGAAAAGTCCCATCATAAGGGTGCATTTGTCTGAACCTACATGTTACTGATTAAAACAAAATATATAGGGCCTGTGAACAATATATTTAACATAATGTTAGATTTTCTGGATGTGATAAGGATTAATTTAGTTATTTCAACCCCAACATTGTGTGGTACAAATGTATGCAATATGTAACAGCTAATATTTATGTTCTATTATTTTTAACTTTGCAATTCACAATAGTTAACAAAGATTATTTGATTCATACATTTTTCCTGTAGGAACTCCCAGTACCAGAAAAGATAAAGCAGGTGTGGCTGCAGGAACACAAGGGATAACAAGTAAAGGTATTATAAACTCTTTTTCTCTAAGCATTTAAAAGAGAAAAAATTAGTGAGAAACTCATCTTGTGCTACTAAAACATGTTATTGGTGTGCTAAGACAACATCTGAAAGCTGAGGGGGTGGGGGCGGGAGGGGTCTATTCAAAGTATCTTCATTGAAATACTTTTGTTTGTGAAAAGGAAAAGTCCCATCATAAGGGTGCATTTGTCTGAACCTACATGTTACTGATTAAAACAAAATATATAGGGCCTGTGAACAATATATTTAACATAATGTTAGATTTTCTAGATGTGATAAGGATTAATTTAGTTATTTCAACCCCAACATTGTGTGGTACAAATGTATGCAATATGTAACAGCTAATATTTATGTTCTATTATTTTTAACTTTGCAATTCACAATAGTTAACAAAGATTATTTGATTCATACATTTTCCCTGTAGGAACTCCCAGTACCAGAAAAGATAAAGCAGGTGTGGCTGCAGGAACACAAGGGATAACAAGTAAAGGTATTATAAACTCTTTTTCTCTAAGCATTCAAAAGGAAAAAATAGTGAGAAACTCATCTTGTGCTACTAAAACATGTTATTGGTGTGCTAAGACAACATCTAAAAGCTGAGGGGGTGGGGGCGGGAGGGGTCTATTCACAGTATCTTCATTGAAATACTTTTGTTTGTAAAAAGGAAAAGTCCCATCATAAGGGTGCATTTGTCTGAACCTACATGTTACTGATTAAAACAAAATATATAGGGCCTGTGAACAATATATTTAACATAATGTTAGATTTTCTGGATGTGATAAGGATTAATTTAGTTATTTCAACCCCAACATTGTGTGGTACAAATGTATGCAATATGTAACAGCTAATATTTATGTTCTATTATTTTTAACTTTGCAATTCACAATAGTTAACAAAGATTATTTGATTCATACATTTTTCCTGTAGGAACTCCCAGTACCAGAAAAGATAAAGCAGGTGTGGCTGCAGGAACACAAGGGATAACAAGTAAAGGTATTATAAACTCTTTTTCTCTAAGCATTTAAAAGAGAAAAAATTAGTGAGAAACTCATCTTGTGCTACTAAAACATGTTATTGGTGTGCTAAGACAACATCTGAAAGCTGAGGGGGTGGGGGCGGGAGGGGTCTATTCAAAGTATCTTCATTGAAATACTTTTGTTTGTGAAAAGGAAAAGTCCCATCATAAGGGTGCATTTGTCTGAACCTACATGTTACTGATTAAAACAAAATATATAGGGCCTGTGAACAATATATTTAACATAATGTTAGATTTTCTGGATGTGATAAGGATTAATTTAGTTATTTCAACCCCAACATTGTGTGGTACAAATGTATGCAATATGTATTATTTTTAACTTTGCAATTCACAATAGTTAACAAAGATTATTTGATTCATACATTTTTCCTGTAGAAACTCCCAGTACCAGAAAAGATAACCTTTCCGCTTCATCTTCATCAGACTCGTTCTCGAGTTTCAGCTCGTGCAGCTTCTCCGACTACGACGCGGCACCAGTAAAAGCAAGAACCAAGCCCGCGAAGTCCGGTAGCAACCAGCTAGATATCACGACACAGACTGTTCACATAGAACCGACAGAAGAGACCATTCAATTGACGACGCCCACGACCGACATAACAACTCAGACAGCGACGACCCCCACCGCCGTGAGGACGACGCAGATGGATCTTAAGGAACTGGGGAGGGAACGACGCAGACGGATCGTAAGGAACTGGGGGAGGACGCAGACGGTGACGACACGAACTACCACGATAACGACGCAGACGGCTCGTAAGGAACTAGTGGTGGGAACGACGCAGACGGTGATGACACGAACGACCACGATACCCACCCAGACCAATGGGACAGCCCTACAAGCCATGACCACCGTGGCCGCTACAGATGGATTCGACAAAGCTTGACTGGCCCACTATTTGTTTGCATTTACTAATCAGAATCGGCCTAAATCTCCCCAGCCAGAAGGGAAGGTACAACTAGACTTAGGGACAGGGATTTTGCGCTTTTTAAAGCTTGATTTTGGAAAAAGTGCTTTTTGGAGCAAAAGGTGCTTTTTTAGGTAAAAGGTGCTTTTTTTTAGTAAAAGGTGCTTTTATTCACCAAAATTATGCCATATGCGTTAATCCAAAAGCGATTATATTCCATGTTTCCATGTTGACGTATTTCTTTCGTTGTCAAAATCATCATTTTTCATTCAAAACTACATTCAAACTAAACTAAGTGTAGAATAAACACTTCCACAGTTATGTAACTTGTTGATTTTTAGGTAGATGGACATTATTTGTTAAATATTTAGACAATTTTGAAAAGAAATGCTGTGTGATGAAAAAGTGCTTTTTTGAGCAAAAAGTGCTATTTTGGGCAAAAGGTGCTTTTTTTGGTGCTTTTGAGCATTTTCCCTGTCCTTAAACTAGAGTTAGAGTGGGGAAAGTTAGAGGTGGCGAAGGCAAGGCAGAGAGTAGCGGAATTAGAAGAGAGCAGAAGCTGGAGGCAGTAAAAAATCAGTTAAGGGCACGCTGCTCTGATCATATCAAACAAGATTTGGAGGGCAAGTTTTGAGATAACAATGTAAGAAATCTTTGGATCAACCTTTAGCATTGGATCAATGCACAGTAAAACCATGGATGAATTCATATTAAAAGTTTATTATTGCTGGAGAAATGGATAAGTTTTAACAAAAAGGAAAACTAAGGTCAACTATTTCAACAACATTGCTCTTGGAAAATGGCTGTGTGGAGCTCTTCCACTAGTTCAGTGCGCGGGCGTTACGTCGTTCCAAATGTGTCGGCACAAAATTGCCAGAATGCTTACGTGGATTGGATAAGTCGCTTCTAGTTATGTTTCTTGGAGACTGGCTTCCAGTATCCATCATAACTTAAATCATTACTTAAATAATGCAAATGCTTCATCTGTCTGAACCGGATTATATGAGAGTTAGCACCTACATTCTACTTCCAGGAATATGCTCCACTTTGATGAACATAAACACCAAATATGAACGAGAAAAAGAAAAGTTGGACAAACTGACAACCATACCAACTCAAGGTGCACTCACTCAAGTCATCCTAGGTAAACTAATGTGTAATCGGGAAAGTGAGACAGATGCAAGATGCAAACAGGCAGTGGCGATGCAGGCAAAAGAACTAAACTGCTCACAAAAAGTTAGGAAACTTTTTTAATCAAGTATATTTTTATTATTTATTACCCTCCTTGTATCTGTTATATATCAATGGAAAGCTGAAGTGTTCCTCTTTAAAATTATACCACATTTGCAATGATTACATGTTGCTGAACTTAGCCACATGAATGAGAATGAGGCAAAGTCACAAATCAAATGTGCCAAAATTACCGTTATCTGTGCTAAATAGTCAATAGGTAATGATCAATAATCAAACCGGTCATGCTTGAGAACCATGAATGGTTTACACAAAGATTTGCACCAGTGGGCACAACACACACAAGTTAACCCTCATCTCTTTAGAAAACCATCATTCCAGGTGGAAGGTCATGAAGGTAAGTGATGAAAGGTTTAGGCCTACAACATGCACATTTTTCTGAGACACGGTAAACGTTTTGCAGTTTCAATATGCCGCGTTTAGATTTGGAGAGAGCCCATGCCATTACCTATTGACTGTTTAGCACAGATACCGGTAATTTTGGCACATTTGATTTGTGACTTTGTCTCATTCTCATTCATGTGGCCAAGTCCAGCAACATGTCATCATTGCACATTTGGTATCATCTTAAAGATGAACACTTTAGCTTTCCATTGATATGCAACATAATACAAGAGGGTAATAAATAATAAAAATATACTTGATTAAAAAAAGTTTCCTTACTTTGTGTGAGCAGTTTATATAAAAGATCATAATTCATTGAAAAAGGTTGAGAAAATCTTTGCATCACCAATAAATGATCATGAGCAATGCGTCAATAACATCAAGGCAGGATATGTGGCAGCTGCAGAAGAACCAAGTTTAGTAGGGATACAATTCTATCGCTACGAAGCATCATGCCCTTGTGAATGTGGAGTCTTGAAATGTGTCATTAAAGGATGAAGTTGGATGGGATGTGTTTGGCAGCGCAGATAAACTAAGGAAAGAAACAAAACAAATGGTATATGAATGTGGGACTGTCACAGCAAACACAGGAGACATTGTACATTTTGTTCGGGTCAGCGATGTGAATCAAGTAATAATCAAACAGTTGGTTAATAAATTGCGGGAAGCAAACCAATTACTATGGATAACCCAGAGGATGAAGGTCTGCGGCTACACGTGGCATGCGACAAAGGTGGTAACATAACAATATTCATACTACAAGTCATGAACCAACGACATCGTTCGTCATTCAATGGATTTTGCTAAATTGATACTACTACTACTACTACTACTACTACTACTTGGAGGGGAAGGATGACAGGCTCAACTTAGAAAAGATTGTTTGGCCGCTGTTGACTGAGCTGTATAAATGCTGTGAAAACCTCTCCAAGTTTAGCCTTTTATAACCACTTCCACCAACTGAAGATGTTCCAGTTTGCACAAATCGACAACAATGTGACAGTAAGTAGCCATATCATTTGTTGATGATTTGTTGATATAAAACAATAAATAGATGAGTTGTAGAGCACGTCTGATTTGATTAGCCATGGCCATTGGACTCAAAAGAGTCCATGACATTTTCAAAGAACCTATAGTTGTGGGAGAAATAGCAGAAAATAGTGAGTTTGATCAAACTTTAAAAAGCTGGCAAATTTGTCATACCTTTTTCATAGCGAATTCGATTTTGTTCACAATTCAAAGTGTATTAAAAGTGTATCCTTGAATGTGCCTTGCCTTAATCTCATAACTACATCATAAAAACATTCAATCATATATAAAATGCTTTTAAGATTTTTAGTTCAATCAAAGGTGTGGAAAGGGGAGAACATCTCAAGACAAAACTGGGCAACTCCGTATTATATATAAGATGTACAGTGACAATCAAAATATTTGACCGTATGCATGTCATTGTTAAGGTATTTTTGTCTAGTGTTAATTGCAGGGTATATAACAGAACCATTCAGGAAATAGGCGATATTTTGACAAATTTGGTGGTTTATCTTAGGTTTAGTTAAGGAATTATATGATGAGTACAACGTAGCTGCATTATGAGAAAAATTTAATAATCGGTGAAGAATAGAAACACTACATATATGGGCATTTTACGCTGACGTTTCAAATTCCAATCATTGGCACAGTATGAATTGCTAGGAGAACAACATAATTGCTATATGATCACCACTGCTACTATTGAAAGTAGTGCATAAGACAACTTCACATACCAAACCGATACTTTTCTTGAGATTGAAACTAGTCCAGGACTCAATCTCCCATTGGCCAG
The DNA here is from genome assembly GCA_035610835.1 of Ophiura sarsii. NCBI lineage: Eukaryota > Metazoa > Echinodermata > Ophiuroidea > Amphilepidida > Ophiuridae > Ophiura > Ophiura sarsii. The sequence continues at coordinate 144,054,694 of CM069441.1, read as the reverse complement.
GCCATCGGCCTCTTGCAAATTAAATTTCAGCTTAAACATACGAACCTGCACGGAAAAAACTACTCCATCCTATGATCCTGTTTGTCTTTAACAATTATTGATTTCTTTTATTTGAACAGGAAAGGGTGTTTTTGCCACAAGATCCTTCGATAAGGGGGATTTTCTGCTACACTACTGAGGCGAGCTCATTGCACACAGGGAGGCTCTTAGTAGAGAATCAAGATCTGAAGCAAGCGGTGCTGAGAGTTTTATGTACTTCTTCAAGTACAATGAAAAGAAATGGTGGTATGTATTCAGGCTAAACACATCCATCGCTCACTTTATAGATTATGTCTTTAACAATGATTGATTTCTTTTATTTGAACAGGAAAGGGTGTTTTTGCCACAAGATCCTTCGATAAGGGGGATTTTCTGCTACACTACAGAGGCGAGCTCATTACACACAGGGAGGCTCTTAGTAGAGAATCAAGATCTGAAGCAAGCGGTGCTGAGAGTTTTATGTACTTCTTCAAGTACAATGAAAAGAAATGGTGGTATGTATTCAGGCTAAACACACCCATCGCTCACTTTATATATTATGTCTTTAACAATTATTGATTTCTTTTATTTGAACAGGAAAGGGTGTTTTTGCCACAAGATCCTTCGATAAGGGGGATTTTCTGCTACACTACTGAGGCGAGCTCATTGCACACAGGGAGGCTCTTAGTAGAGAATCAAGATATGAAGCAAGCGGTGCTGAGAGTTTTATGTACTTCTTCAAGTACAATGAAAAGAAATGGTGGTATGTATTCAGGCTAAACACATCCATCGCTCACTTTATAGATTATTACTGGTGTGAATTAAGCTTCACAAAACTTATAATTTGAATTGCAAGTATGTCCATAGGAGTATGATTGTCACTGTACTCGTAGGTTAAATTGGCATGCAAACTAAAATGTAACATTCTGAATATCAATAAGAAACAATTATTGCTTGCATAATCCACATGTAAGTTGCACCATATCAAAAAGTTCACCATATCTAAAAAAACTTGATGCATCTTCTCAATGTGCCAGTGATTTTGGGAGTATTTTTGTTCATGATTGTGATTCACATCTCAAAAAGCGTCAACAACCAACATTGTCACCAGATCCTTGACAAACTTGAAGAATGGTTAAAAATATGGAAGAATATTAATGATAACGGCCAACCTCTGCTGAATGCAAAAACATACGGTGAAGGAGAGAAACTAAAAAGACACATAACAAAGGGTTGTCTATATCAGAAACTGATCCGTCTTGTGGTACAAATAGGAATGAACGCTTCCACTCGTTTTTGAGAAATTCTGGACTTAAATGTTGCCGTATTGGTGTAGAAGTCGCAGAAGCGTAAATAACTATACACATTCACCGGTGGAATGAGAGACAAAATCAACTCCTTCACAGCAATTCAAATTAAAAGCAATTGAAAGTTGAATATAGTGCATAAGACAACTTCACATACCAAACCGATACTTTTCTTGAGATTGAAACTAGTCCAGGACTCAATCTCCCATCGGCCAGGCCATCGGCCTCTTGCAAATTAAAATTCAGCTTAAACATACGAACCTGCACGGAAAAAACTACTCCATCCTATGATCCTGTTTGTCTTTAACAATTATTTATTTCTTTTATTTGAACAGGAAAGGGTGTTTTTGCCACAAGATCCTTCGATAAGGGGGATTTTCTGCTACACTACAGAGGCGAGCTCATTACACACAGAGAGGCTCTTAGTAGAGAATCGAGATACGAAGCAAGCGGTGCGTATAGTTTTATGTACTTCTTCAAGTACAATGAGAAGAAATGGTGGTATGTATTCAGGCTAAACACATCCATCGCTCACTTTATAGATTATTACTGGTGTGAATTAAGCTTCACAAAACTTATAATTTGAATTGCAAGTATGTCCATAGGAGTATGATTGTCACTGTACTCGTAGGTTTAATTGGCATGCAAACTAAAATGTAACATTCTGAATATCAATAGGAAACAATTATTGCTTGCATAATCCACAAGTAAGTTGCACTATATCAAAAAGTTCACCATATCTAAAAAAACTTGACGCATCTTCTCAATGTGCCAGTGATTTTGGGAGTATTTTTGTTCATAATTGTGATTCACATCTCAAAAAGCGTCAACAACCAACATTGTCACCAAATCCTTGACAAACTTGAAGAGTGGTTAAAAATATGGAAGAATATTAATGATAACGGCCAACCTCTGCTGAATGCAAAAACATACGGTGAAGGAGAGAAACTAAAAAGACACATAACAAAGGGTTGTCTTTATCAGAAATTGATCCGTCTTGTGGTACTAATAGGAATGAACGCTTCCACTCGTTTTTGAAAAATGCTGGACTTAAATTTCGCTGTATTGGTGTAGACGTCGCAGAAGCGTTAATGACCATACACATTCACCAGTGGAATGAGAGACAAAATCAACTCCATCAGAGCAATTCCAGGAAGTATGTATACACCACACCAACAGAAAAGAACCACGTTGAAACACTGATTGCAAGACTGCTAGAAGAACCCCTGGGAGAACCAAGTGCGTGTACTCAAGTTCATCCTGAACACTTTGGAACAATATGAACCATGTTAACAGGCGCAAGAATCGTCTGATAAAATGTCGCCTAATGAGCGTGATGTAGATCTATTATGGATTAGAGAGGCACTGTCATCTGCAATGATTGTATCCTCACTGATCCTGAAAATGCTAAGTAAGGGAGCAACCAAAAGTATGAACAGTTTCAATGTGAATCATCTTAAAGTGAGCATAAAATTTTGCAATAGCTTAAAGTGTGCAACAAAAGTGGTAACACAACAAAATTGATAAGTCATGAACCAATGACATCGTCACTCAATGGATTTTGATAAGTGATCAGCTACTTTGAGGGGAAGGATCTTAGAAAAGATTTGGCCGCTGTTGACTGAGCTGTATAAATGCTGTGAAAACCTCTCCAAGTTTAGCCTTTTATGACCACTTCCACCAACTGAAGATGTTCCAGTTTGCACAAATCGACAACAATGTGACAGTAAGTAGCCATATAATTTGTTGATGATTTGTTGATATAAAAAGCACGTCTGATTTGATTAGCCATGGCGATGGACTCAAAAGAGTCCATGACATTTTCAAAGAACCTATATAGTTGTGGTAGAAATAGCAGGAAATAGTGAGTTTGATCAAACTTTAAAAGTTGGCAAATTTGTCTTACCTTTTTCATAGCGAATTTGATTTTGTTCACGATTCAAAGTGTATTAAAAGTGTATCCTTGAGTATGCCTTGCCTTTATCTCAAAACTACATCATAACAAAATTCAACCCTATATATATGCTTTTAAGATTTTTAGTTATTTGACTATAAGATGATATACAATAACATTGTATATTATAGGTACATGTACAGTGACAATCAAAATATTTGGCAATACCTCAACTGACCGTATGCATATGTCATTGTTAAGGTTGTTAAGGTATTTGTCTAGTGTTAATTGCAGGAATATAACAGAACCATTGAGGAAATAGGCAATATTTTAACAAATTCGGTGATTTATCTTAGATTTAGTTGAGGAATTATATGATGAGTACAAGGTACATGTAGCTGCATTATGAGAATAATTTAATTCCAATCATTGGCACAGTATGAATTGCTAGGAGAACAACATTTAATTGCTTCAACATTTAATTGCTATATGATCAACACTGCTACTATTAAAAGTTGAATATGCATAATTTGAGTTGCAAGTATGTCCATAGGAGTATGATTGTCACTGTGGTTTAATTGTCATGCAAACTTAAATGTAACATTTCTGAATATCAATAGAAAACAATTATTGCTTGTAAATCTTGAAAAATAGATCATAACTTGATATAACATTATAGAGGAATAAAACAAAAGATTGAATAAGTCTCATATACTCATTTTATTGATATGTTTCATGACTATTTGTCCTAGGGGAAGGACATGGTTACCAGGCATCCAATCAAAACAATTGCATCTATGAGACTTTGTCAATCATTTGTTTGTTTTTTCTCAAAGAATTCAGTTTATTATTTAATATAAATTGAGGAAGCACAAAGAAATTAAACAGAAAGTAGTATTGTCTAATCATTTTTCATTGAAGACATTGAACATAATATAATAATATACATTTTTAGACTAAATATAGGAATAAGAATACAGTTCTGTAAAAATCCATGTGAAATCCATCTATTATTCATATGATGAGCAGTTAAAATATCCATATAATATTGGTAAAAGTGGTACTTTGTGTGTGATTAATTTTTTGCGCTTTGCCCATTTTGAACCATTTTGTTGTTTTTACATGTGATTTTTAAGTTCATTACATAGATTTATACACAAAAACAAATGTCTGGGCATGTTTTGTTTTGCTTTATCTGCTTGAAACGCGAAAACTAATGTAGTGCAAATAATTTCCACGTTTATGTAAATATATGTAAATACTAAAAGAGTGATCTTCTGTATTTCCATATATCACAAAATATATTGCTTTTATAGACAGTTAAAATTGATACAAAAGTTAAAAAAGGATATTGATATAAAATTGTTTGGACATGACTTGGGAAGATATACCCACATCTAGGAAGATTTATAATACAATTGTCTGTCACCTGAAATACCTTGTTTAGAACCCATTATCACAATGTGAATGACATTAGTGTCATTTTATTCAGCGAGCACACTCATTGTATATATGAAAATATTAAAATAAAATATATAAAACAAAAAATAAAACTCTAGAATAACTTGTATCACATCATAAGTCTACCTTCTCTGGAATGTCTTCAACAGCGTAATATTGATGTGTGATTGACTTATCTGTTACCTTGACGATGCGCAGTCCTGATTTCGCTTCCCCTAGAGGGCAGCCTAGTGCTGATGTAACAACTAATTCCATATCCTTGTAGAATCCACCAGCGTTACGATGATAGTGGCCACAGAAGATGTGACGAACACCTGCAATTACACAATGTGCATGTTTAGATCACAAATTAGATTCTGTTGTGTTAAATTTCGGAAGGAGAATGGTTGGATTTGTAAGTTCATAACACAACACATCTCATTACGTAGTTGATAGGTATGTAAGGCATAATCAATGATCAATGAAAAAAGGCGTTCAGTCAGAAGGGAACAATAATAATCATGAATATGGATTGTGTGCATTTATATAATGTTCTTCCAAGAATACCACGAAGAAAACAATGTGCACAACACTGTACTTTGTGTCATTTATATCTTGTTTATTTGATTTAATTTTTTTTAAATAGCAAAACCCATGTTTGGGTACCAAGGGTTGTCACTACACTGGTCAGCACTGGTCTGCAGTAACCAGCACTCATGCTGATCAACCAGCCCCATTCAATTCACACACTCACTATACTCTGTGACAGCTCAATTTAGTAAATGTGTAATCTCACAATGAGTGCAGCACTGGCATTACCTGTTTTGGCGGGAGCATGCCCAAAACATTGAATTTCGCTTAAGCTTATTTGATTTAATAAAAGGTTAGCTACTATTCAATCACCTTTCTCCTTCCCTGAAAGGAATACCGTTCTATTCATTAAACCATGCATTATATGGTAGGAAAATAATTATCTAATGTATATTGACCATTACAATTGAACACAGAACTATAATGTTCAATTAAACAAATTTATAAACTGCACATCCCCAACCTGTGATTATTTGAAATTCGCGCCTGGTTGTCTGTGTCGAAAGTGCTGATGGGATAGCTATATCCAATATTGTGATGTCATCGTAACTAAAACCGCCTCATCAGCAACAGGTCACTGGACGGTATCACGCAGGAATTCAATGCATAAATCGATAATATCAATACATGAAACAGAGATGCGGACATCTCGTAAGTCTTTCGTTATAGCTTTGATCAATATGGCGACGTCCATACATTCGATTGTTGTTTTTTCTAAAGCAGATTTTGTGATCTGTATAATAATAATACTATACATGTATATCCGAGTGATAAAGTTCCATTGCAAGGATTTCTTTTAAGCCTAACTACCAACGCCACCTTTTGGGAAATAAAACTATCAAGGAATCAGGAATTGAACCTGTGTCGCCTGCGTGGCAGTACCCCCGCCCTATCTCATTGAGCCAAGGAGTCGGCTTGTAAAATCTTCAGATTTTCCGAAATTCGTTCAACACATGATAACCTGTCTGATCATGCCACGAGATTTAAGGACTGTTTATCTTCTCCATCCATATCTACCTGCTTTATGTAGTTTATTTAGCATGGGTATCCTGACATCTTTATCGATATTGAAATATTCATTTCTCTCTTCACCATCCTTGAGAAACCAGGGTATATGTTGAAACACTACAAGATGTTTACATCCAGACTTCTCAGCATCTGTGGGGTGAAATGCGAGGCAAAAACACAAGCCATTGTCATGTTATTGAGTATGTATGGTATTCTTTGTTCAGTACAGCGCATTGGTCATTTCAGAATTAAAATTCATGCATTGTAAATCCCTGTAATAAATAAATATATAAATAAGAATGGTGAAAAATGGCTCAAGAACTAGCAATACAAAGGCGGTGAAGGTGTTTAGGGCAGGATAGCATTAATCTTTGAAATTTGCACCCCTCACATTGGGACTCTTTGAAAGATCACAGGTGAAATCAGAACTTTTGGATCTGTAGCCTACAGCCCCTATATGGCAAAATAAGTTTTCCCCCTGAACATTTATTTTCATCCCCACCCCACCCCCATTTTGAATAATTTGCATAATAAAAAGAAAGCGACATTTGTGCCTTAATGCTACCCCTGTTTTAGGGCAGGCAGCAGCAAACCACTTCAACATGTCACAAACTAACCTGCCAATTCTTTATCTAACCATTCATCCTGTTCTATCTTCAGATCAAACACCAGACTTGGATCTTCATAAAACTGAGAATTCAACACCAGGAAACGTACTCCGCCTACCCAGAATGCATAGTAATCGTCCCCGAATCTATCTTTGAATTGTTGTATTGTATCATGTGTGGGTTGATTACCGACATCATGGTTGCCACAGACGCATACCAACGGAATGCTGGGGTCAATCTGGGAAAATATATCTTTGAAGGTCTGCTCCTGCTCAGCACGGCGGGACTCCTCTGGAGGACAAGACGGTAAAGAAAATGGTTTTACTGGTGAATTGTAGTGTCAGACACTAGAAGGCACGACTTCATTTTGCTTTGCTTAATTTTAACATTATTAGAAGATTCCTTTTCAAACTTTGCATCCAAATCTTCACAATTTGTTAGCTAATTTGACAAGGAAATGTAATTAAAGGTACGCATTTCACAAAACTAAAGTCCACTTAGACCAGGTCTAACTTTTTGTGCATACAGACCACAGAGTTTAAAAGTTGGTTTTGTTAAACGCGCCATTTAAAAGGTAAACTTGCATTTAAATTAGACACATGTTTTAGTTGGTTGTCACAGTATTAAGCTAAACCTGCGTACAAGAATACGGCCCAATGTATTTTGGGAGGTGTGATTTTTTACTCTATTTTTTTTTGGGGGGGGGGGGGGGGCATCACACATTTTTTAGGATCAAAGGTTGCGAGAATCCTTTTAGATTATTGCAAAGAATTTTACGAGAATCTCATCCATTCATATAGTGTGCAAGACAGAATATCTACAAGAAAATCAACTTGAGATTCTCACATATTTACCAGCCGGAATCTCCTCAAAATTTCTGACCCTGTTTTTTACAAATTACCTTTGCTTTAACTGAACTTTTAAGGTATATTAGATACTGATATCTTTGTCAAATAATATTATGAAATTATCCTGACTCATCAAGACTAGTTTTGTTGAGAGGACACCCTGTATAATATTTACCTGGAAAGTCATGCACCAAATCCCCGCACACAATGAAGAACTTAGGCTTAGGTTCCATCTTGTTTGCAGCTGCTACAGCTTGCTTGGTAAGCTCAATCTCTTTTTCCCATGTAGCAGGTCCATCCTCATTACTGAAAGAGGCTATCATACCATACTGGGGATCTGCTGATTGGATGAAGAAAAATGAGCCCTGCCATGAACCCTCATTATCTGGAAAATAAAAAGAATAAAAAGTCTATTTACAACGGGGCACAATATCTGGATTGTATTTGTAGCAGTGGTATAAATAATTTACTATGACAAGGTTTTAGCAGGGTTTGAACTGAAATAGCAGTATAGTGCGATCACTATATTAAAGCCTCCATTCCTCCGCGTTCTAAAACCCAAATTCCGTTTTCTACAAATGCCGTTTTCCATGTTTTTCTGTGTTCTCAAATATCAGGCATAAAACATACACAACATGTACCGTCATTTTTGGTCTAATTTATTTGATTTATGTTTAAGGGTACAAGATGTCATAATTATATGCTGGTTTCGTCTCATATAATCCCTTCGTTGTCTTGTAATTAGCTGATTTTGGTCAAATTTGGACTGTGAGGGCGCTTTGCAAAAAGTAGCTATCGCATTAATAAAAATGAATTTGAATACATGTACATGAAATATGTTAAGAGTGTGTCAAGAAACATTGTCTGAAGATATGAGCATGTAACCTCATTTCATTTTACCGTGGCATCAATTTTAAAATCACAAGAACGCTTTAAAAGCACTTCCATAGGATAGTACAGGGGTCAACGAACTTTCATTAGTGTGTGTTTCAATGGAGACAATTCAAAGATGTTCGAAATGGTGTAGCTTTAAAACAACAAATGGTAATTTACTCAGATTTTCAGGAAATGCCTAAAATGTAACTCCTATCATATTTCAAAATTAGAATTTGAGATGCTTCGATATGAAAGGTGTTTTTTTAAACAGCGCCCCCACGACTATTTTTACTAAAAATGCCATTTTCAGGAAAACGAAACCTCGTCATGCGATGAAAGTTGCATAAGATTATTCCATGTCCCCACAAACATGGGTATTGCCACCAAGATCAAATTGATTGGACCTAAAATGATTGATTTATGATCAAAATACTGTTTTTTTCAAAAATGGCCGACTTTTTGTGGTTTTTTGGCCGGGGCACCCTGGATTTTGCATTTTTTGTTGTTGAAAATGTTGTTAGTACATATAAAGTCATCAAAAAATCATGTAGCAAGCATGATCTGAAACTATGACTATCTATAGCCCACTCATATTTTCAAATATTTCATGATTTCCCATTTTCTAACCCAGATTTCTGCTAAATGTTGTCTGTTTTCCAGATCACAGAGGCTTTACTTTAATTAAATATAGGCGATTAATTTACGTAATGGAAAACCTGTCACGCAGGCTGGGTCTTGGCATCTGCCTGTCGTGTTAGGGTTTTAATGCTAGTTGACGGTTAACGTTGAAATTATAACACACTTTTAATAAAAGGTTTAAATCAATATTTAGTTAACAAGTAAAATGTATTGAAGTCAATGAAGTAAAAATATATACAACATTAAAATTGGTAGCACCATATATCATAATTTACAATACTAATCCCTCCAAAATCTCCAAATTGGGTACTGAAATAGTTCAGTGACCATGTGTCCTTCAAAAAGCAATACATTGTATTATAGTGATGGTGGGTTGCTATTGATAATTTTATAGTAGAATTTAATGTCCGATTTTTTAGATGGTATAAGAATACATGTAGATGGGGTGACATGTGACGTCATTCCGGGCATTTGGTCGGCAGTTGCCATTGTTCTTTGCCCGGTGGTGTGCGCGCCCATCCTGTTTTGTTTAGGACCTGTGCTTTTAAAACTCGCGCCAAAGCATTATAAAGGGCAATACGGCATAGCAGACAGTGTTGTGGTCATATGCTGTTCAATGTATTGACAGTCCAGTCCCTTCGACCGTTGCTTTTGTTGATAAACATTGCTGTCACCCCATCTACTATACATGTATAGTACGGTACATTTTAGGTTGACTTGTTTTTGGTACAGGAGCTTGTACCAAGACCAGGAGCTAAACTACATTCCCCCCCCCCCCCCCCCCCCCCCCCCCCCAGGGGCCCCATATCATCTAAAACTAAAAGGATTAAGATAGCGGCTTCCTTTGCATAAAAAATCTGTCAAACTGCACATGTTTATTGTGCCGGGACGCATGGAATAAACCATTTTTATGGTACATGTTTCATGAAGTATTTTATAGTTTATTTTTTAATTATCTCATTAGACCCCAATAAGGTAACAGAAATACAACAAGCATCTAAATCAATGCAATAGATAATGCTTGTAAAAACATACAAGAACTTAAATATTTATTAATAAAGTGATTTATTAGTGGCGTTTTATTCATGTTTACGGTTTATCCCGGCAAATGGAAAGCATCGCTACAGTACACGACATGGAATCTCACTTTCGGCATGATTCAGGAGCTTGAAGATGAAAAGAAAATAGTTATTGCCAACGCTTTGGAACCGGACTGTTTATTTTGACGTATTCAAAATTAGGAACCAGCGCAATGCAGGGGGTATAGGTATTACTCTCGAGCTGCAGAAAGTCAATTTTGAATATGTGCCGTGAGTTGGTTCAATGGTCGTCTCGATAGATACCAAATCTTAAAATCTATGATTTGGGTATCGGCTGGATGATTGAATAATGTTGAAAGGAACCATTTTAGACGAAATTTAAGTCACTTGAAAAGCCTCCATTTTTATGTCCCCCTCACTTTTTTGGAGACTCAAAGTTGTCCTTGAATGTTCCCTATTTATTCATGTGGCATTGCTATGAAATTAAGAGCTAGCAAAAGTGTTCAGAAAAGTCGCATTGGAATTTTTTATAGGACTAGCAAGTAAAACAGGGAAGTAGTCTTCAGAACGGGAAGACGAAACTGTCTAGCATGTGAGTAGATAATTGGATTTTCTGATTTGTACCACAAAACATTTTAATCCTACAATCCTGATGAACTTATTCAAAGAAAAGAAGTAAAACAGGGGTAAAACACAAATCACCTTTTGTTGGCCATCTTGAACAAAACAACAACACATGGTCAATTCAGTAATTTATTTTCTGTGTAAGGCTACCGGATAGAATTTGACCCAACTAATAGATGCATATTGGTCAAGAGCCAGGTGAATCACTAAATTTTAAGTTAAACATGTCTGTAATGTCCGTAAAAACAGTATAAATTTAGACATTTTTTAATTTTTTTAATTAGTCACATGATAGCTCACTTTTAGAAGTCACAGTTCTAGGGCACGGTTTTGGTTCCACTTTACAGACTTGCTTCAACAAGTACCCAAATATCATGGATAATGGGTACTCTAAAGGACTAGTGCAATGGAAATTACCGGAAGCTGTTATCAGAAGTTGTCTGACCTTGTGGCGTGTTCAAAATAATGCTGCCGAACCATGTTTTTTTCTGACCACACCATTTTCTTCAAATATAATTTGACGACGATGTAATCCACCGATTTTCATGATTGAATTGTGACTTAAGGGTGCTGTGGACTCTCAGGTACAGCCTCCGTAAAACTGCCGTAACTTCTTCAATATTCATTTAATCTTTATAAATGTATACAGTTTTTTGCAGAAAATGGTTCAATGAATCCAACCATGATAATGAAATTGACCATTTTGGAAGAAAATTATAAAACACATGTTTTTTGACCCATTTTAGGTTTGGAAAATATAACTCAAAATATATTTTGTTACATTTTGTCATACTAGTTTTATGATAATCCTGATAACATTCCCCAGGAGCGTTTTTTTTTTTTAATATCTCATTTTTTATTTTTTGAGTTACAGACCAAAAAGTGCCAAAAAATGTGATTTTTTCCCCCAAAAATGGTGATTTTCATGATTTTGGCGGTAAAAAATCACACCAACTAAATCTCCGGGAACCTGCCGGGATTCGATCCGGGACCCTCCGTTCTCAAGCCCCACCTTCCTACCACTAAGCCACGGCTCTCAGCTACACATTCGTGCAGTATACTGCACTCATTATATAGGCTCGGTTGACTACGTAATCGAAAACCGACGGCGCATGCGTTTGGAGAGGGACTTTGGATTAGCATTTTTTAGCACTCAAGGGGGCAGGGTTGTAGCTAGCCACATTTTAGTGCCGGCTAAAATCTCACACATTTATCGCCACACTCTGGCATTCTCAGCCATTTTGTGGTATTTGATGTTCATGATTTTGGCGGTAAAAAATCACATTTTTTGGCACCTTTTGGTCTGTAACTCAAAAAATAAAAAATAAGATATTAAAAAAAAAAAAACCCTCCTGGGGAATGTTATCAGGATTATCATAAAACTAGTATGACAAAATTTAACAAAATATATTTTGAGTTATCTTTTCCAAACCTAAAATGGGTCAAAAAAGGTGTTTTTTATAATTGTTTTCCAAAATGGTCAATTTCATTATCATGGTTGGATTTATTGAACCCTTTTCTGCAAAAAACTGTATACGTTTATAAAGATTAAATAAATATTGAAGAAGTTACGGCAGTTTTACGGAGGCTGTACCTGAGAGTCCACACCCCCCTTAAAGGTATTTGGTAAGCCCAAGTGACATTTCACAGCAAATTATGAGCGTTTACTTTTGGACAAACTAAAAGTAAACTCAAAAGTGAACGCAATACTAAACACTTATGTGAGCCCAACAACTAAGGTGTTTTCTACCCACCCTCTAATAAATCACTGTCCCATTATATCACGGATGGTGGAAACATCTGTGATTATATTCACTCACTTAGAGCGTGCTTTGAGGTCAATTGTGTGCAAAATGCAAGAAATGTTTAGTTTTGCATAAAAATTTACTTTTACGTTTACTTTTGTGTTTAGAATTGCGTTTACTTTTGAGTTTACTTTTAGTTTGTCCAAAGGTAAACGCTCATAATTTGCAGTGTGTACCACTGACAATTAGAATTATATGCCACCATTACAACAAGGGTAGCCTACTGTAACGGGTCGACCTTGGGCGGTTAATAAGCCTGTTCGCCATTACAACCGCGCATGCTCAGTAATGTTATCGTCGGGAAAAATTGGAGATAAAGAAGACGACCTCGACCGTCACACATCAAGTTTCCCTATATAAAGTGCACTTGCCATTCAATGTTTTGAAGACTCTAAATTGTACAGCCTCATCAAACTCCACTTTAATAATTAAAGTCCTATACTTTTAAAAATAATAATAATAGCATTTCAAATCCCAAAGCCCATTGAATTTGGAGCAAAATCAACACGTTTATTTCCTTCACGAGATGCTATATAAATCAGTGCTTTACACTTTCCGATCTCCACCAACGTACTGCGGAATCACACAGAATTTGCTGTACCTGATTGACTGCGATTTATTTTTGACCATGCAATTTTTTTTTTACACCCCCCCACCCCCCATTTACTTGAACTCACCAGAATAATGACATGTGATTGGCTCAAAGAAATATACCCCCATTTACTTGAACTCACCAGAATAATGACATGTGATTGGCTCAAAGAAATATATGCCATGTCATCATTTAATGTCCCATTGGTACCACATGCTTTCAATAACAGTGTGCATGGTGGGGGCACACCACTAAATACGTCTCCCATTGAAATACATGCGTTTCGGCCCTTTTTCAAGACCGTATTTTTACCCCACGTAACAATGATGGAAGTTTTTATTTCGCATGAATGTATTAGATATGTGTTGAATTTTATTTTAAACTTGATTTTTCTTGACCCATCTAGACGAAATTTTTCGCTACGGGCACCTAAACAGCGCCCTCACCATTTTAAACCGATATTTTCGCTTCCTCACCGGTTCCGGCAACGATATCCTTCCGCAGCCTAGGCTCCCGTGCGTATTCGATTCCGACGATTTTTGACCACATTAGCAATGCTGAGGTTATATTCTATCTTTTTCATAAAAAATAAGCAAGATTTACTTCTATTTGCTTCCCCTGGGACGATGGTCAAATTGATATAGGTACTATTTCTCTGAACCATACACCAAACGCGTAAGGATTTAGTGTAGTGCCCCCTTAGAAGCAAAACTTTTTTTGAGTTTTCATTCTTTTTTCTACATATTTCGAAAGAACAAGTATTTCTAAGATAAACTGCCAAAGCATACCTCTGTGCGATCTGTGGTTCTCAAATAAGAGCATTTTTCTGAAAAATGATGATGTCCCAAATGTTCATAAATTATGTATAAAAGCAAGATTTCACCCAGTCCGGCACCATCTGGTCCGGCACCATCTGGGCTGACATCGATTTTGGCGAACTATAGTGTATGCATTATCAATTGTTTCGTGAATAAATGTAATACAAACTAACTTAACATTTAATAAACATTTGATTATAATATTACATACAGACAAAGTCCGACACAAATTCACTATTCTCTAGTTTTAGTAATGGTAGCTCTAACAAGAGCTGTTTGGGTTTAAAAGGGACTGTTTGAGAGATATTTCATGTGATCTTTCAATTCATGTGGTGATACATGGAGGTGAACACCCGCTGTAATTCTTCAAACCGTGGCATGTGATTCTCCTCTTGTTGTCTGTCGAAGATTCTAACACCAAGTGGTCGCCTTCTGCGCACGTCCGCTCGACACACTCTATGGACCTCCCCCCCCCCCCCCGGCATGGCGTTTCTCCCATGCATGTCAGGTCAGGTCTGCAGTTCTGTAAGATGTACACGGCTCTTGGAAGCGTGGTGATTACCTCCCTGTGTCCAGGATACCGCAGATGACACCGGTGGTAACCATCCTTGTTCCTACAATTTGTTTACACCCAATACGAACCAACTTCAATTTATAAAACATTTCTGGTTAGGTATGCTGTAGTTTTGACAGTATCTTCTGCTCATCCGTCAAGCTATCACCGCTAACCATAGGCGCCTCCATTGTTATACATAGAGTACAATGCCCCTTTTTTAATGATTCGTCAAAAGTTTAGTGGCCAAGGCAAGCATGATTGTGTTTAGATTTGATTTAAAATATTGTATTGTACTTTTATCCTAATGGCAGTAATCTTAAGAAACTTTATTTACAAATAAAATAGAGTGAAAATTAGAGTTTTTCAAGTAAAAGGTACCATAATAGGCCAAAAACAACACGTCTTCGAAGGGGGCACACCACTAAATACGTCTCCCATTGAAATACATGCGTTTCGGCCCTTTTTCAAGACCGTATTTTTACCCCACGTAACAATGATGGAAGTTTTTATTTCGCATGAATGTATTAGATATGTGTTGAATTTTATTTTAAACTTGATTTTTCTTGACCCATCTAGACGAAATTTTTCGCTACTGGCACCTAAACAGCGCCCTCACCATTTTAAACCGATATTTTCGCTTCCTCACAGGTTCCGGCAACGATATCCTTCCGCAGCCTAGGCTCCCGTGCGTATTCGATTCCGACGATTTTTGACCACATTAGCAATGCTGAGGTTATATTCTATCTTTTTCATAAAAAATAAGCAAGATTTACTTCTATTTGCTTCCCCTGGGACGATGGTCAAATTGATATAGGTACTATTTCTCCGAACCATACACCAAACGCGTAAGGATTTAGTGTAGTGCCCCCTTCACTCAGGAATAAAGTAAACAATATGAGATATTATTTGAAAAAGAACTATTGTAATGATGCCATAACCAGTAATATGCATGATAGTAAAAAATTATGGAAAACAAAATTAAGAAAATTGTACCTAACAAAAAATCAGTTGTGCCTACTTCAATTTCTAACAAAGAGGGTAAATGTTCTGGCAATAGTAAAGACATGGCAGATGAATTTAATAAGTATTTTACTTCAATTGGTGATAAACTAGGCAGTAAATTCAATGAGCATAATAATGTAAAATGTCCTTGTAATAGTGCATGTTCAAGTGACAACTGTATTGGTATTGACAATAATTTTAAA
The DNA here is from genome assembly GCA_035610835.1 of Ophiura sarsii. Classification (NCBI taxonomy): domain Eukaryota; kingdom Metazoa; phylum Echinodermata; class Ophiuroidea; order Amphilepidida; family Ophiuridae; genus Ophiura; species Ophiura sarsii. The sequence continues at coordinate 144,038,825 of CM069441.1, read as the reverse complement.
TTTGGTACAATTTCAGCTGAGTTTGTCTTTAAACATATAAATAAAATGCAAAATAGTAAATCACCAGGACTAGATCAGTTCAATGTCAGGTTGTTGAAATTGGCTGTGCCCTTCATTTCAAATTGCATTGCTCATATCTGCAACCTGTCTCTGAATGATTCTACTTTCCCTGATGGTTGGAAGAAAGCTAAGGTGACACCAATATTCAAATCAGGTGACAAAACAGAAGTAGGTAACTATAGGCCCATCTCAGTTTTACCAATTGTTTCTAAAATCATTGAAAGGGCTGTTCATGATCAATTATATGTTTACCTAACAAATGCAGGCTTACTTTCAAATGCTCAATCTGGATTTCGGCCCATTACTCTTCATAATTTTTGTTAATTGTTTACCTGAAGCTGTAGATGGATGTAAGACTGTAATGTATGCCGATGATACTTCATTAATGTATAAAGCTAACAATATGTGTGATCTTCAAATTCAATTAGAATCATGCTTAAATAAAGTAGCTGACTGGTTCAAAGCTAATAAACTTACTCTGAATGTTGACAAGACTAAGTTCATGATATTTGGTACTAAAAAAATGCTCGAGAGGTTCCAAGATGTTAAACTAACTTACAATAATTTGACTATTGAAAGAGTAGATGAATTTAAGTACCTTGGTGTAAAGTTAGACAGCAACCTGTCTTGGTCGGCTCATGTTGATTATTTATGTAAAAATGTCAGTAAAAGAACTGGTATCATCAAACGTATGAAACATTTTCTTCCATATCAGACTATTGTAATGCTATCAAATGCTCTTGTTATTCCTCACTTTGATTATGGAAGCACTGTTTGGTCAAACTTTTCTGCTGAGTTTCATAACAAATTACAGGTACTTCATAATAACCTAGCTAGGATAATTCTATCAGCTGATATTAGAACACCAACAAATGATATGATGGATATACTTAAATGGGTAAAACTTGATAAAAGATGGCATAATCACCTAACTCTTATTGTGTATAAATGTTTGAGAAATTTAAGTCCATCATACATATCTGCCCAATTTGAATTTGTTCATAACAGCCATTCACATCTTACAAGAAATCACACCAGTAATACATTGACTGTGCCAAAATTTAAATCCAATTCAGGCTTGCGCACATTTCATGTTAGGGCAGCATATGCCTGGAATAGCCTACCAGCAGCAGTCAGAATTGAACTGGAGAACATGACCGTGCACCAATTTAAGTCTAAGATTAACGGACTCTAATTGTGTGCAAAGTACTTCTTAATTATACATGTAAATATTATTTTGCTATTTCTGTTTGATTAATGTATTATGTGTAAATAGTTGAACATGTCTTTGTAAATACTGTATTATTTTCTGTATGATGAGGGCCTGCTTGGAAAGCAGTGCTTGACACTGAAGCTGTTTACCCTCAATAAAGAAAGAATAAACAACAAACAACAACAACAACTTGTACATTCTAGTAAACATTAGTAAAAATGTGGCACTACTTCATGATCAATACCGGTGGGCACTCATCACAATTTTCGAGGAAAAAACACCAACTAAATCTCCGGGAACCTGCCGGGATTCGATCCGGGGACCCTCCGTTCTCAAGCCCCACCTTCCTACCACTAAGCCACGGCTCTCAGCTACACATTCGTGCAGTATACTGCACTCATTATATAGGCTCGGTTGACTACGTCATTGAAAACCGACGGCGCATGCGTTTGGAGAGGGACTTTGGATTAGCATTTTTTAGCACTCAAGGGGGCAGGGTTGTAGCTAGCCACATTTTAGTGCCGGCTAAAATCTCACACATTTATCGCCACACTCTGGCATTCTCAGCCATTTTGTGGTATTTGATGTACATTTACTCAATTTTTGAGTCTTAGAGCTGGTTAATTTGCCTGAAAATTGCTGTGAGTGCCGGTTGTTTAGCCTTAGTGCCGGTCGCTACCGACCGGCACCGACCAGTGTAGCTACATCCCTGCAAGGGGGTTAGGGTTAAGAACTGACGCAGGCTCAACAGGGGGGGGGGGGGGGGGGTCATACGAGCTAGCAACAGAGGGTGAAAAAGATGGTCTTCGGCGCGGCACGTCATACCTATACCCTTTTCCAATGTCAGTGCCCCCCCCCCCCCCCCCCGGATCAATGGCCTGTAACTGTAATTCTCTTCACATACCCGGATCATATTGAAAAGGTTACGATTTTGGAAGTAAACATGTTTGTAGTGCACAATTCAGTAGTGTAAGTTCAAGATATTTTATTTACTTGCTTGCAATTAGTTTTAGGCCTGTGAATATCGAGCTCTTACTGTATACTAGTTATATGGCTGCCCAAGTCATAGCCTATTTAGTATATTTAGCTCCTCATATGAGGAGATAAAGTTGGCTCTGGACGGCCGTGTGATGAACTGCGACACCATGGCCTGGGAATCCCCTGATTCTTTTTGTCATCAGTAATCATTTCATTTATTTTCAGCTGCATAATTAATATCAATACTCCAATCCAAGGTGCAATGTTATGTTCATGACAAAATAGAGATATTAGTATATTACGGTAAATTAAAAAAACCGCAAGTAAGTAACTGTGCATTTTTATGAAAGTGCAAAGTTCGCCACATAAAATATAGGGAAAGTACAGCAACCTCGGCATGTTTATCTCTAATCAATTTCTGCGCAGTTGCAATTTTTCGGAATAGTAAAAGGGCTTATATATCAACATGTATAAACATTATACAGTCATCACAATAAGTAACTGACCAGGTAATAAACATGCGGATAACTCTAAAAGTATAACTCCTACATAAACATATTTAATTAAAAAGTTGTTGAGAAATTTCTCTTCTTGAATTTGAGATATTACACGCTAAGAATGGTTGATTAATGAGGAAGTTACGATCCCAAACGTTAGGGCAAGTCTGATTCTCATTTTAACAAGTTTTCAACACAGGGAGAGTACGACAGGTAAAGCGTGTGTGCCGTATTGATTAACCGTAACAAGGCCACTGGATTAGCATTTTTTAGCACTCAAGGGGGTTAGGGTTAAGAATTGACGCAGGCTCAACAGGGGGCGGTCATACGAGCTAGCAACAGAGGGTGAAAAAGATGGTCTTCGGCGCGGCACGTCATACCTACTTGTATACCCTTTTCCAATGTCAGTGCCCCCCCCCCCCCCCCCCCGGATCAGTGGCCTGTAACTGTATTTCTCTTCACATACCCGGATCATATTGAAAAGGTTACAATTTTGGAAGTAAACATGTTTGTAGTGCACAATTCAGTAGTGTAAGCTCAAGATATTTTATTTACTTGCTTGCAATTAGTTTTAGGCCTGTGAATATCAAGCTCTTATACTAGTTATAAAATGTATGGCTGCCCAAGTCATAGCCTATTTAGTATATTTAGCTCCTCATATGAGGAGATAAAGTTGGCTCTGGACGGCCGTGTGATGAACTGCGACACCATGGCCTGGGAATCCCCTGATTCTTTTTGTCATCAGTAATCATTTCATTTATTTTCAGCTGCATAATTAATATCAATACTCCAATCCAAGGTGCAATGTTATGTTCATGACAAAATAGAGATATTAGTATATTACGGTAAATTAAAAAAAACGCAAGTAAGTAACTGTGCATTTTTATGAAAGTGCAAAGTTCGCCACATATAATATAGGGAAAGTACAGCAACCTCGGCATGTTTATCTCTAATCAATTTCTGCGCAGTTGCAATTTTTCGGAAAAGGGCTTATATATCAACATGTATAAACATTATACAGTCATCACAATAAGTAACTGACCAGGTAATAAACATGCGGATAACTCTAAAAGTATAACTCCTACATAAACATATTTAATTATAAAGTTGTTGAGAAATTTCTCTTTTTGAATTTGAGATATTACACGCTAAGAATGGTTGATTAATGAGGAAGTTACGATCCCAAACGTTAGGGCAAGTCTGATTCTCATTTTAACAAGTTTTCAACACAGGGAGAGTACGACAGGTAAAGCGTGTGTGCCGTATAAGGCGTATTGATTAACCGTAACAAGGCCACCGGCCGACTATCCAATAACCAGGCCATCGACGGGTGAATTGGCACTACCACTACCAGTGATCAATAATTTGCCGGTCTGAGTCCGTGTTGAAAATGAAAATCAGACTTGAGTCTTGACAGTACATTTAGGATTGTAACTTCCTTAATAATCAGCCATTCTTAGCGTGTAATATCTCAAATTCAAGAAGAGAAATTTCTCAACATGTTTATTATTTAATATGTTTATGTAGGAGTTATACTTTTAGAGTTATCAACACATTTATTACCTGGTCAGTTACTTATTGTGATGACTGTAGTCTACAGTATGTCAGTATACAAAGTTAAATACAGACCATCATGGAACATTGCTAGTCCTAGTAACATAGGACCTGCGAATCTCATCTATCATTAACATCTGGACATTATCAACTACTGATTCTTAAGTCCTAGAACGTTCCCAATAAGTGATGCACGGAAATAAGCAATGAGATTTTTGCAACGGTGTAAAAACCAAAGCATTTGATTCACAAACGATTTTCGAAGTGATATCAATTGTATAGACTCATACCTTGATGTACATACCATTTAAAATGAAGATAATTGTTCAAAAACGTTGCATTTGAAGAATTTTCCACACGCCAATTTCCTCCGTGTTGAAAACTAAGTCGAAACAAAACCGGAAGGATGAAATAACAAGGTCAGAGGTCGTACACGTTAGGTCGTATTTGTAAACAAACTCCCACCAGGCAGTATTGGGCTCATACAGGGTGGTTATTGCATTGATTGAGGTATCCGTATTTAACATGTGGTAACTATTCATGATATAATACAATTGAATGTCTCCTTGCAATGAATAAATATGAGATTATCTGGTTACCTCATCAATATAGATTAAGTTGGGTGAAAAATCAATTTTTTTACGTGCAACAAAATCGCCTGTCACGCTATAATAGTTTCGCCCAGGCCTAACGTCATCGTTTGTTTACTTGGAAATACGCATGCGCAGATTTTAGTATCTTCGAAAGTGAACTTAGCCGACCCGAATCGGCATAAAAGTGGATTTAAATTACTATTTTTATCAGATGTAAGTGTAGAGTAGTATCGTTGTAATCAATAAGTTCAAACAAATTCTGTGATTCTTAGCTAAACAGCCATGTCATTGTGGGTGAGTAAGAATGGTTTTGGAAAATGCTAGGAGTTGCAGAAGTTTTACTTTGTAAATTTTGGGCTCGTTAAAGCTTAAATACCGAAGTCACATCATAGTAACGTTCTGTGACTCAGTACTATAAGTCCTGAGACACATGTTACTGCGACTAGGAACATTGCACATGTTATGTTGATATAACTTTTATTAGCTACAAAAACAAGCATTGACTTCCTACGTCGTATTTGTTTCATAACAAAAAATAAATTTACTGGTAGTTAAATTTAAGTTATCCTTACTTATAGAACTATACTTACGGATTATTTTGATACCATCGATGTAATTCTACGCTCACGATTTCTGGAGATTTTAGAGGTTTTTTAACGACTAAATGGTTACCGTTCTTCAATGCCGTCGAGTTTGCTTGGTCCCTGCATCAATGGGCTCCACACAACTCATCCAAAAGGGATTCTGGGTACCGGGAATCAGCCTAAGAAATAGGGGTCAATTCAGGGTCGATTAGACTAACTCTCCGTCGCCCTCTACGTCGCTATCTTGCAGGCTATATTTGTACAGCTTTTGTACGGTAATATTGAAGACTTGGGGATGTACCTAGGGTCGATACGGAGAGTTCATATCAAATAGCGTTCTTCCGTTTGCACAGCGCATTAATTCCCTTTCTAGTATTTACGTAATGAAAACTGCATACCCAGGACCCTAATTGTACATAATTTGTCGTATTGGATGGTTTTAAATGTCAAATAAGTTAGAACATTGTATAGTTTGGTAATAGACCATTTAAAATTGAGATCAGAAATCTTCGGAAAATAGGTCACGTGCGTTCTTCGGAATCTCACTAAAAGCAGCCTGGTGCCAACAATTTGGAACCAGGCTGTTGTTAACAGTTGATCGCATTCGTAAAATCGTAGTATTGGTTGTCCGCCTAGTGATTTACTATGTTTGCACACACGCGTACACCCATGAGGAGTAAATCGGGGAACGAGACTAATTGAAAATATTCGGAACCAATCGTAAACTACCGCGAATTGACTTTCATCTTTGCTACGACTTCTTCATTTCGCTGTGATTAGTGCCGATTTTATATCATTAATATTTCATTTTGAGTAGCATTTATGGAGCTGAAAATGTATCTAGGATGCAATAACAGTACATAGCACATGTATAACCCAGGTAAGTGTATCCAAATGTTTTAGAAATAGGCAAACTAGAAACGAAAATCGCCAGCGTACGAACATATGCTTTCATTTCATAGCTCTCATACTGAGTCGTATCACGACGTATGAGAGCTATGAAACAGAGCTAAACTTTTATAAGCTTACCTCGATCAAGACCTTCAAAGCTGCGATTTTTAGCCCTGATAGCGAAAGCGGAACTCTCCGTTGCCATTTCAGGAATATGCTGGATGTATCAATGCAATAAATGCCAGTTGTTTTCAGATCAATTAAGCTTTAAAGCAGTCGATTTGAAACGAGTTTCCGCCGCGGCCGTTCCTTACAGTGACCGACTAAAAGTTCAGTAATATAAAACCAATCAATCAACTAGTTGTACACGACACAGGTCACAGGCTAAAACGGTGGCCCTCTATCAGAGAAAAGCGTTGTAGCATTGATATGCCACTATACAGATATGTATCAGCGATCCGTTTTAGAATGAAGGATTTATACTGAATGACAAGCTGGCGTTATGACATTAGAGATGGGCGGTACCGGGTACCGTCATAGGTCCTGATAGAGCGCTTCGTTTCATGGTAGTCTTGTAAAGGGGTTAAAAAAAGTAAGCTAAAATGTGATCGTTTGTTTGCATCTCCACACACGAAAGTAGTTTTTGAAAAATTGAAACATTTACCAAAAGAAAAAAACGATTGGCTACCCATTGCAAGTTTTCATTTTTTCAATAGCATGTTTACTTCTTCCAAAACATTCAAATTTCCCCAAAATGATGTTTTCAGAAAAAGTGGCACTTTTCAAAATCTTTTGCAAGAAAGTTACAAAAATGTCTCCAGTGATGTTTAAAATTAATTTGAATTGTCTTTATTTTCAATTAAAAGAACGTTTTTTCTTTCTTTAGCTGATCCTTATTTGAAATTAAAAATGAAATTATTTTATTTCATTCATGACTAGCCAATTCACGTCAATAACTTCCCTGTAATCGTTTGATAAGTGCCACTTTTCGGAAAACATCATTTTGTGGAAATGTGACTGTTTTGGGAAAAGTAAACATGGTATTGAAAAGGAGAAACTTTGTGTGGGTAGTCAAGGGTTTGTCTGTTTCATAAATGTTTCAATCTTTCAAAACGCTTTTGTGTGTGGATTTATGCACACAAACTCGTATAGAATCATGAAAACTGCCACTTTTTTGAAAACATCATTTTTGTGAAATGTGACTATTTTGGGAAAAGTAATAATGATATAGAACTGGAGAAACTTTTTATGGGTAGCCAAGTGTTTTTGCCTTTCATAAGTGTTTCAATCTTTAAAACGTCTAATTATGTGTAGAGTTATGCAAACAAACGTGATCAATTTTTAGGGGGGGGGACTTACTTTTTTGACCCCTTTAAACATGTATAGTTCCTTACACCCTGTATTTTTATCAGGAAAGTTTTTCTCGCGAAGTGAGTATGATACTACTTCAGCATAATTAAACAAACATGTACTGGTACAAGTTCATTACACTCGTTGCAGAGATCAACATATTTTCTAGCAAGGTCTAGCGCGCTGATCATCGGTCGGGAGTTTGCTATCAAGCAGAGGATCGTGGGTTCAAGTCTCCTTGAAACCAAGATTCATCTTGTAAACCAAAATTCATACAAAGAGAGTCATTGCTTACCCAAAAAGTTCCTATCTAGGTCGGAAATTCTACAATCCCATCTTAAGGTTAATTTATCGGATTCTCTTTGCTGATATTCGGATTTAATTGTAGAATTTATTCTCTACCCCATTCACTGTGTACACTCTTAGAAAAAAGGGTGTTTCAGGGGTTCTTGACTGTTCCGTAGTATGGAACCCTTTATACCGCCTTATAGCACCTTAAGGGGAGTGTGGACTCTAAGGTACAGGCTCCGTAAAACTGCCGTTACTTCATCAATATTCATTTAATCTTTATAAAAGTATACAGATTTTTGCAGAAAAGGGTTCAATGAATCCAACCATGATAACGAAATTGACCATTTTGGAGAAAATTATAAAAAACACCTTTTTTGACCCATTTAAGGTTTTGAAAAGATAACTCAAAATATATTTTGTCAAATTTTGTCATACTAGTTTTATGATAATCCTGATAACATTCACAAGGGGCTTGGTTTTTTTTTTAATATTTTGTTTTTGTTTTGAGTTATAGACCAAAAAGTGACTCCACACATAATTATTAGAAGTACAGGGTATCCCACAAAGATTTATACCCTATTTAAAAATAATAACAATGTGAAAACAGCATTGCAGTCCAAGTATAAATGCCAGCGATATAATGGGGAACATGAATAAGAACTCCCACTTCAATTGCAGGTAGCTTTGGTTTAGTACCATGGTCTTTAACCCCGTAAATAACTTCACATATTTATATGCACTGCACTGGTGACGGATCTCTGTGTTCTTAAAACCAATTAGAATGCGCCCTCCAATTATATATCCTGGCTTTAAATACTGTACAATGTTGTGCGCGCAATTGTTGTTTGCTATTGACATGAATTTGCCCTTCATTGTTTTTTTGATGGGCTACATGTATTTCATGAACATATGTCTGTGGACATCTGCGCGCGTAGCTCGCCAAACAATTCGCTATTTTTACGTTGATTAATGACCGTTAAGCCCAAAATTTTGGAAAAATAGGAGGAGGGGCTTTTTATTCATTTTTTTTATAGGAAAACGGACCTAAATACTCCCGTTTAACAGCATTTCAGCCCGTTCTTTGGCATATAGAATCATGATGTCTGCAAAAAGGAGGAGACCCGTTTTATTTTGCTATTTTGAGAGCTAGACCCCTCTAGTGATCACACAACTCTCCACATATGCTTCTGATACAATATGCAAAGCTATAGGAAAGGTTTAAACTTCTGAAACATCTCTTTTTTAAAGTTATGACTGAAAGTTTGCAAAAACAAAAAATGGGAATATCTTCAAAAAAGGAAGCGGAAGCTAGGGGACGTGAAACATGTTATTTATTATTTAGCCTTATATAAAGGATTAGATAGATCATTCTCAATAACAATGGGTGCCCATACACATCCAGTGGCGTATCCAGGGGGCCTAGTAGTAATACCTACATGCAGGAATAATTGTTTTTAGGTTAGTAGGCATGTGAGAAAATGCCAAAATTACTGCTTCAGTATGCTGAATCTTGCCTTAAAAATGCCGAGCTTCCCTATAGCGGGCCACCACTTTTCAAAAGTCAAATTTTCAACGCACGCAAGCCGCGAGAAAATGCTGTGCGTTGGGTTGTGCCTGAGCGAGCGGGCTATTTGATTATGCACAGGTAACATGTGGTCTTTTCTTTCCGCGTATGTGTATTGAAAATGTGACTTTTGATGCTAATCATGGTTTATCTTTGTTGTTAGGGGGCACATTTGGTATCAAATTATGCCTAAAAGATTCATCTAAATGCCTATCTCTAGCCTGTTTGGTCCAAATAAAATTGAATGTTACTCAAAATGACATAAACAAAGTGGTATACTTTCTTTTGTTGAACCCTTTATATCCTACCTTTCATTCTACCTATCAGCTGCTGTATGTACTCGTTGCAACTATCATTGTAAGTCCACTTGTCCATAATCGCCTCTCTACTGGCAACTCAAACTCCCACCTCCATGAGTCGTGGTAGCAGAGAGGAGCTTGTTTCTAACCTCATTGACTACAACATCGAAGTGCTGGGTATACAAGAACACCGCATTGTCCATGACGAGCCAGTTAGATACGAGAACATCACAACATTAACAACCAGAAATAGTGCAGGAGCAGCAGTTGGTGGAGTTGGCATTATATTGAACACTCGTGCCAAAAGTTCGCTAGCAAATGTGAGGCCACATACTGACAGAATACTAGTCACTAGCTTCCAGGACAACTCTGCAACATCAATAATAGTAAATCACTGTCCAGCGAATGTAGCGGTTGATAAGATTATTGAGAGCCACTTTGACCAGCTAAGTAGGGCAATTGCAATTCCTCACCTTCATTATTGCAACATCATATGGGCTGATTCTAACAACTGCAACCTCAATTCAATTCATGTGAAACAAAAGAAAATAATTTGTCTTTGTTTAAATTCACATTACTTAGCTCTACCCCTTTGTTTGCAAAATTGAAAACCCTCACTATTTATGACATTCATAGGCTACAGAAGGCTATTTTTATGTATAAATTTGCAAATAACATGTTACCGGATTTATTTTCTCATTACTTTAATAAATCAGATGTCTTCCACTCCTATGGAACAAGATTTTCACATCTTTATAGACATAGGCGTAGCCAGGATTTTTTTATCCGGGGGGCACTCAGACGCGGATCCAGAAAAGTTAATGGGAGGCCCCCAAAACTGAATTTGGTAAGGTACCATCCAAGCAGTGCGCAGCACTGCCCTCCGAGCTATGCTCGGACAGGGGGGTGCCTGAGGGGGGATGTGCCCCCCTCAGAAGTAGAAAAAAAATCAATTTTGGAACTCATTTGGTGCGATCTGGTGTATACTTTTGACCAAAATTGTATCGAAAAGCCACCTCTTCATTTCTATTAAATATTTTGTTTTTTATCAATGCACGAAAAAAGTTGAGCATAATTATACATATATATTTTATATATTTGCTACATTACTGGCAATAAAAACATTATCGTTTGGGGCATGTGCATGCGTGCGTAGCGCGCAACGTTGTTTGCTATTCTACATATTTTGCCAATTTTCGCTGATACAAGCTTAAAAACTAAAGCAAATATTTCGAGGCACATGAGCAAAACGAGCGAAATATTGGCTTCTCAACACTAACTAAGTACTAATTTTGTCATGATCGAGATACATTTTTTCTTAAAATTAGATTTCAAAATTAAAGTTAACGTTCATGTCACGTGCGCGCGTAGCGCGCGAATTTTTTTGTGGCTATTTTACATAAATTGTGCCGCGATTGAGATACCAACCTTCTTTACATTAATTTTACCAAAATTGAGATACATCGTTGCTTCTATTAAAATGTCACATTTTATTTTTATTTTTTTACGAAAACCCCTGGCTTCTTTATACTTATTTGCCACATTTGAGATATATTTTGGCCTTATGACACTGCTCTTATTGTTAAATGTTTTGCTATTTTACCCGGTTTTGCTAGGATTGAGGTACATTTTGGCTTCAAACTATCTTCTTAATTTGCAATGAATTTATTTTTTGGGGAAGGGGCACATACAACGAAAAATGCTATCTTTGTATTTGAACGTCATAATTTAACTATGATTTCTCTTATCAAAATTGAGGCGACAATGGCAAAATTGGGTGACAGGGGAGAAGGAGCGGTCGGCCCCTTCTTAACCCTCTGGCTACGCCATTATTGCCTTGATTCGCCGGGATCTGTGCCGGGAACGTACAAAATAAGGGGTGGGGGCATGGAAACTTACTATGTAACAAATAAAGAACTCTATACCCTCTACTATTTCTCTTTTCTTTCTTCCTTTTTCTCCTTTTTCTTTCTTTTTCTTCTCCTTTTTCTTTCTTTTTCTTCTCTTTTTTTTTTTTTTGGTGCCAGAGACCCGGGGGGCACGTGCCCCCCAGGCCCCCCCCCTGGCTCCGCCAATGATAGACCCCCCCCCCCACCCCCCAATTTAGAACTGATCTTGCTAGACATACTATTAGAAGACAGGGACCATTGGAGTGGAATGACATTAATGATGATATTCGACACTGTAAATCGGTCAGAAGTTTTAACAATAGATATAAAAAATATCTACTATCGTTTTATTCATGATGTCCTAACTAAGGTACTTCATTCCTAATAATATGTATAATTATACCGGTACTTAAATAAATCCGTATTCTATCGCCTTGATGTCTTACATAATCATTATTCACAGATGTACATTATAATCGTTACTGATCTGTTATTGTAATTTTGTTCATGCCGTTGCCAACATACACCCGAGTTCTTTGCATTATAGCTAATGATTTTATTTAGGTCGCCAGTACTTCCCGAGCTCTGCTCTGATTTGGTCAACCTACCACAGTATATTAATTGTATTGTCATTGTATGTATCTCATTTGTGGAAAATAAACTGAACTGAACTGAACTGAATTGACTCCATCCCAGCGCACAACGTCTTGATAGTAGTTGGCGACTTCAATGGCAGGATAGGAGCAGGGGATGCCCAGTTTACTTACCAGAAGTAGGCCTAAACCAATAGAAATGGAAAACTTCTGAAGGATCTAGCCACTGAGAAAAACCTTATTATTACAAACACCCTGTTTTAAAAGAAATAAAAATTCCTTTAAAAAGGAAAAGAGGCGGTCATATAAATTTAAAGAAACAGACAGCAGAGTGTGATATAGGTAACACAAAGAGTGGTTAGTCATGAATGGAAATCACTAACTAATGTTAATAATATTATAAAAAATCAGGACAATGTTGACGAGTCAAAACATTAAAGGCTTTTATAATCAAGTATGTTACATCTTAGAGCTGGTTTATCACGTTGGCATTTTACCACAGATAAGTTGGTCATAACCTGTTACTTGTTGACTGACAGTTTAATGGAGAAATTGTAACTTTGTCAATTCCTCAAAAGAACTGGGTATATGGCTAGAAGAAACCCACAGTGGTAGCTTGCCTTTAAAAGGTACTTTATTTCTGATATGCTTAAAGGTATAGTACGTTATCTTATAAGCATAATTATTTTGGGAGTAATTCTGTTATACCCTTCACAGGGGTATTCACAGTGCATGATTTTTAAGAACGACGCATACTACTAATGTAGGGTGTGGAGGGTATTACAGAATTATGCCTTATTTTGTTTTTAAAGTAGGTAGATTTTCTTGCAGATTTACATTTCTGATCATAAAGCGTGAATATATTCTAGACAAGTTTATAAATCTATATGAGCATTATACAATATGTGTTTTTATGGTTTTTAAGGGTTGAAAAACAGATTGGTTGCACGAACAGTTGAAATGTTGTCTAACAAATATGATTTTGATTATGATTGTTTCAATCTGTAACTTGGAACGTCAAATGAAGTGGCTTTGTTAAAGATTGTATACAACCAATAAATTTGCGTATTTCTATTTAGCTTAGCACGTTCTATATATATAAAATGTTATTGTTTACATCCTTAAAGGCGAACTACCACTCTAGGTTTCTAGCCACATCCAGTTCTCTTGGGAATTTGACAAGGTCATAATTTCTCCATGTTAACTCTGTACAGTCTGTCATCAAGTGAACAGGTGTATGACCAATTCGTCTGTGGTGAACTACAAAGTGGTAGGCCAGCTTTAAGCATTATTTTAACAGTAACAATAAGTACATATTACAGATGTTCATATAACTTTGCCTTAATTAACTTGGTATTATGTTAGGGGGGGCTGGGGTACCGCGCCATTTTGCAATATTTTGCGAAATCGATCGTGGTTATCACGTGATACGTATCGTGGAAAAATAATGTACACTGTTTTAACGAAATGCACTGTGGGATTGTGTTACCAGCCTAAAATTATAGAGGTCGCAAACTTGCTTATATTGAGCCTAGCTATAACAAGCTAAAAGTGACATCTCTAAATGTATTACCAAAGTGTGAAATTGTTGGACACACTGGTAAAATGGTTTTACAACAAGTTTTGCTATCATATTATCAAACTGAACTCAAGTTAAATCACTCTATATCGAGCAATAATATAATTGTTTACGCATTTTAATTGTTTAGACAAAGTTAAATAAATCAAGGATACATTTATGATAGATAAATAAATAAAAAGAAAACTATAAACGCATGGGCGGCATTTATAATTGATAAAAATTGACATAACAATGATGTTACATTAATATACCATCAAGTTTAAAAAATAGAAAAATAATGGGAAAATTCGAACCCGTAATTTCCGATTGCTACGACATGGCCAACCTACGCACGCCACAGAGATTTACGACTGTAATTGTGATAGTTTTATTATTTAACTATGTCCATTTATTTATAACGAACGGATTTTTATTGTGCCATTTTTGCCAAATGTGTGTGTTGCTCTCGCACAAAATGTGTTTGTAATTTGATTATAATTCTTATTTTTAAAAGAACGGTAATTTTTTTTGACATTTTCGAGAAAAAAATGGCGTAACCCTGATACGGTAAACGCCAGCAGTGTGGTGTCCGCGTGGGCAAGCATACAGATGATGCTAAGCAAATCCAGCATATAAAACAAAAAGTGCTCCTAATGGGACTCGAACCCACAACCTCTCGCTCCTTAAGCGAGTTCCTTTCCATTACACTAACCGTGCTAATTGAAAAAATATAACGCAAATAATTTATTTATATCATAGGTCATGGGTTAATGCACGTGTTAAATTCTACAATCCCGGCCGCCACTCTGTTCAAAGGCACAAAAAAGTGGACTTATTTTATGCTTTTTTTGCAATTCTGGGGTGTGTGGATCGTGTTTTTTTATCAAATTGGTTAGATATCCGTCCATTTTAGAACATCTGAAATTTAAAGTGCACCCACACACCCGGGAAAGTATGCTGCCAAGGGCATATATTTTGCACGTAAATCCAATACAAAAGTTCAGAAAATCGACCAAAATATGACGTCATGACCATTGCTTCGAGACAAAATGGCGCGGTACCCCACCCCCCCCTAGTATTATGTGATCTTTTCCATGGGACGCCCTCAATCCCCGAAAAAATTGGAAGCAGATTTTCTTACAGATTTACTTTTCTGATCAAAATTCATAAATATATTCCAAGATACGATTCCTAATAACCTCAAAATCATGGTTTAAAGAGTGAATTTAGAGTAAAAATTTCAAACCATGATTTTGAAGTAATTGGGAATCGCGTCGATCTGTAACTTAGGGATCTTTATGATTTATGATCAAAAATGCAAATCTGCAAGAAAATCTACTTTCATAGTAAAAATCAATGATAGAGGGCGCTACTTGGAAAAGATCACATAATATGCCTTTAAAAACTTTTTTTGTTTTGTTAGGGACATTAAAGGTAGATGTTCCGATTTTCAACTTGAAGTTTTCTATTCTACATGAAAGGTCATCCTTAAAAAAGTCGTGTTCCAAAGTTTGAGTTTTCTAATGGTTCTTATTTTAGACGCACAAGATGCTGTGAACTGTACCCATTGAGTAGTACACAAACTATATCGGTGGTTACCACCATTCGCGGTAATTCGACGTTATTTCATCGATTTCTCCGTAATTATACCGATTTAGGCCGTCAAATTTCAGTATGATGATGAGAAAAATACGAGCTTTCATATGATATGAAAATCTCCGTATGTTTGAAATAATTCTGTGTTACGAAAATGTGATCGGGTCATCTACCTTTAAGTGGTGTTGACAATTTTAAAAATTTACTTCAGAATTCAAGTTGAACATTAAAATTTGCCATTAGTGTTGTTTCTACTAACAAAAACACAGTAAAACTTGATTAAAACAATACCATCGCTATTTATTGAAAAACGCCCTCTCTGCAAATATGGTTCGTGTTATGTATCACGCGTACTGCAGGGGGACCAGCATTTTTGAATCGACGTTTTGTTGTACAAAGAGGGCTGCTATTTCTTAATCCTTAAATATAAATCCCAGTTTTTATCATATATTTTTGTAATTGGGGGCGCTGCCTCCACCACATCTCTTAATGCCTCTTTAACAACGGAAATTCAAAATTAACGGCCGTTCGTGTCCACCATCGTCTGCTACAATCACGCCCTATCGGTATAGCGCCTCCAAGGCTACGCTGACGTCGCAAAATATACGCTTTGCACGTAATTGATTCAATATCTTTTAACATCGGAATTCGGTATCTTAATTAATACCCAATCGATTTCCACCGTTCAAACGGGAAACTATACCAATAAAGACACGTTCTTTTCATATTTTGCATTTAAAGTTTCCTAAAACAATAAAAAACGTTTATTTTTTTAAAGCACTTTGTCTTCAATCAAGATGTAATTATTGCTGGTCCTAACCGTCCATGAATTGCCCGCAACTGTGTAAACAGACACCTCCCTGGTGCAAACAACTGTTATTTGAGCAGATATGCAGTGTTGCCAGACTACATCACAAATATCACCTAAAACACCATCACCTGTGCCTTAAATACCTCAGCCAAAGCCAATAAGTAGCCCAATTCAACAGAACCCGTTTAAGCATCACGTTAAAACTGGCTTTAATTGAAAAAGGTCAAGAAAACTCGTTGGTGATAGGAATAGGCTACAACAGAGAGGATCTGTTTTATGTAGTGGGACATACGTAAAACATAAGGGGAAAACACAAGCCCAGGTGGAAATCAGTACTAGCTAGATGATATACTTGTGAGGAGTGAGTGGAGAAATAGTGTTATGAATGCCGAAACATGTATACAACCCCTTTGCCAGTGTGGGCTCTGATTACAGAATTGTGTCAGCTAAGATGAGACTGAGCCTGAGGAAAAGTGAAACAACCAAAAAAACACCACCATGACTGGAAAGCCCTTAGAACTGACGGAAGCTTACAAGTGAGGTATGTGCAGTTGAAGTGCGCAACAGGTTTAAAGTCCTGGAGGATGAGGTTGAAACAGCCACTGACAAGTTGACAAATTTATCAGAGCAAACAATGAGGCTGCAGAGAAGATCATACTAGTCAGATCTCATAAAACACGTTTTATGTAAGATCTCATAAAACACGTTTCTCCAGCGATCCCAGGGTAGTTGCGCCAAGAGATAAAATCAAGGATACAGGCGCGTAGCTTTTCAGGGGGGGGGGGGGGGGGGGGGGCAAGATCCCCATAGATCCCCATAACGGTCCCTATTTCAAAGAAACCAGGTCAAAAAAACGGCTGATTTAACATGATTTTCCGCCTTTTTCGTCCCCATTTTGCCAATTCCCCCCCCCCCCCCACTCGCTATACGCTACTGCAAGGATAAGTATAATCTCTATCAACAGGAGGATGTCACTGAGGAGCAGAGAACTAAATACAGGAAGGCAAAGCAAGGACTTGATGAAGCCTACAATCTAGTCATAGAAGAGGACCTGAACAGCAAGATCAAGGAAGTAGAAGAAGCAGCATGCTCTAAGCTGGAAGCTCATCAATGAAATTACTGGTATGAAAGCATCCACCAAAGGTCAGCTGGAGGGGGAAACTCAGAAAGATCGGGTCACAAACTGGTATAATCACTTTAAAAACCTTCTGGGGAGCCCACCAGACATTAGTAATGAAGAGGAGGAAATCACACCAATCCTAATGTAGAAGACCTGGAAATTAAAACAGGGCCTTTCGACCAGAATGGATATGACAATGCTAAAAAGTCACTGGTATAAGGAAAAGGCAGTGGTGAAGACAACATTCCACCTGAAGTACTGAAAAGATGCGACCATGACGACATTGTACTGAACTTCTGCAATGAAGCATTGCTGACTGGGAACAAACCAAGCCAGTGGTCTGTACTCAACATAGTTCCAATACCAAAATCAGGGAATCTTAGCCTAGGAGGCAACTACCGAGGTATCAGCCTAAGTTCTATCGTTGCCAAAACGTACAACAGAATGATCCTGAACAGAATCAGACTAGAGCTAGACTAGCATTTGAGAACCAATTAAAACGGCTTCAGGGTAGGAAGGACGACAGCGGGCCACATACTGGCACTGAGGTGGCTCATAGAAGTAAGGCCAACAATCTAACAGCAGTAATCACCTACATTGATTTTAGAAAGGCCTTTGACACTATCCACCGTGGCAAAATGCTAAAAATCCTGCAAGCTTATGGAATACCAAGCAGGTCGCCAAAGCCATCGGAGGAATGTATGAGAATACCATGGCTATAAGGTGATCTCTCCTAATGGAGAGACTGCACAGTTTGAAATCTTGGCTGGAGTCCTACTAGGAGGTTGGCCGAGCGGTCTAGCGCGCTGATCGTCGGTCGGGAGTTTTCTATCAATCATGGGTTCAAGTCGCCTTGAAACCAGGATTCTTTGTTCACCCCCAAAAGTTCCTATCTAGGTCGGAAATTCTACAATCAAATCTTAATTCAGTGAGGGTTAGTTATCGGAGTCTCTTTCCGTGGTTTAAGCTGATAATCAGATTTAATTGTAGAATTTCTCCTCTACCCCATTCACTGTGTACAACTTGCAGGTCTATACAGTGAGTGTCAGTTCGCCGTGATTCGGAGAGTCACGTTAAGCCGTTGGTCCCGTGTATTCAGACAATTCAACCTGAACACGTTAAAGTTACAGACCTTATCGTTAAGAGTAGGGGATCATCCCGGGTCTGTTACCTGTACAAAAATCACAACCTCTAGGTTTCAGAGGGCTTCCAGTTTAGCCGGATAGGCTGCTATAGGGAGTTAATATTGCGCTGATCTCGACCTGCAGCCGTACATTTATTGCTCCAGATTTATCACTTATTTTACTTGTTTACACTTATATTTATGGAATTCTACTTTCATCGTGACACCTGTAAGTACTTTAAGTATGCATCTAGTGAACTTTTGGGAATCATCATGTTCTTCAGTTGATCAAATTTGAACGATTTTCATCATCGACATGTTATACCACTGGACACTGATTAAGCATTATTGCTTCGCAAGTACATCGAATTCTGCAACTTTCTATTGACTTGTATTTATTTCTCTGTGATAACTCGTACTTTACGCAGTGATGCGACCTTTTCTATTTAAATCAGCGCCTTTTTATCCAACATGGAAAGGTGTGACAAACAACGATTATATGACAAATGAACCGATTAGACTTTCACAATTAAAGTTACCTCGGGGTTGTCGTGCAGGTCGACACAAGAAAAGATCGATTAAAACTGCTATAACAAACAGAATCCCACAATTCATCACGTCAAGAACAACTTCAGCTGTTAATTTTGAGAATCTTATACAAGTTCCGTTGGTAAAGAAAACCCATAATACCCCAGGTATTCGCTTTGCAACCTGGAATGCTCGATCAATCAGAGCAAGAAACAAATCAACCGCTTTATGTGACTTTGTCATAGATAATCAATTGGACATCATAGCTCTCACCGAAACATGGTTGACGGATAGTGACAAAGATAACTACGTCATTGCGGATATTAAAAACACTCTGCCAAATTACCAATTCCACCACACTGATCGTCAGCATAGAAAAGGGGGTGGTGTTGCTGTTCTCGTCCGCGATGGCCTGAAAGTTCGTTCCAATGACATTTGCGAATTCAGGTCAATGGAGTACATGGACTTGAATGTCACATCAGCATCTTCATCATTCCAACTATTGGTAATTTATCGTCCATGGCCAACTAAGAAGAACAAATCGACACTTCCAATGTTCTACGATGATATATCAACACTTTTGGAGTCCCTCTCTGCTGTCGGTGCAAACAATTTACTACTGGCTGGTGACTTCAACTTTCATGTCGATGTGGTAGATGACCGTGATGCTATCAGATTCTTGAACATTTTAGAACTTCATAATTTGCAACAACATGTTCGCGAACCTACCCACATCTGCAATCACACACTTGATCTTCTGATATCTAGAAAGAATAACAGTCTCGTCAGCTCTCCAACTGTTTCCAACACCTTGCCTTCCGATCACTTTGCAGTTAAATGCTACGTTGACATCATTTGTCCAGGGCATAGTAGAAAGCGTGTCAAATCGCGGCTTACTCGGAAAATCAATAGAGATGATTTTTGTCAAGACGTTAGGTCTTCGTTAGATTCTGCTTCCTCCACGGCGAATATGGACTCTGTAGTTAATCAGTACAACGACCAGCTTTCTAAGACTCTTGACAAACATGCTCCCATGGTAGAACGGACTGTGATTTTGAGACCTCACGCTCCATGGTACAATGAGTCACTTCGGATCGCTAAACAAGAACGCAGGCGTAGTGAGCGGAAGTGGATGAAATCGGGTCTCACAGTGGATAATGAGTTGCATAAAGAACAGTGTGTGCAATATAGATCTCTTCTAATCAAATCAAAGACTGAATTTCATACCAATAAGATCACAGAATCCAACCAACGTAATCTCTTTCGCGTCATCGACAAACTTTCCTCTCCAAAAGTTAGCTGTACTCTTCCAGAGCATGACAATCCAAAGAAGATGGCTGACTCGTTTGCTCAATTCTTTAGTGACAAGATAGACAAATTGCAAAGCCGACTTGAAGTTTCTGATCTGCCTCCCCTCTCAGTTCAGATTGATGACTTGTGCACAACTTCCTTTGCTGATTTTGACCAAGTATCAGAGGAAGAAGTCTTAACAGCAATTAAATCGGCTTCAATCACATCATGTCCTCTCGACCCTCTACCGGTTGACATCTTCAAGGACTGCCTTCATGAGCTTCTTCCCACAATCACTAGCATCGTTAACATGTCTCTCTCTTCCGGCACATTTCCTACAGCTCTAAAACATGCTAGAATTATTCCTCTTCTGAAAAAGGCTAATTTGGACGTAAATAACCTCTCTAATTACCGCCCTATATCGAACCTTTCATTCATAGGGAAGGTTATTGAAAGAATAGCTGTGAAGCAGTTGCAGGTTTATCTAAGTGAAAACAATCTTCATTCTCCAATGCAATCCGCGTACAGACCATTCCACAGCGTTGAAACCGCTCTTCTGAAAGTCCAGAACGATATTTTGACATCTTTGGACAAACGCAATGAAGTGTTGTTAATCCTGTTGGACTTCAGCGCAGCATTTGATCTGATTGATCATGTCCAGCTGTTGGACCGTCTTACTACACGATATGGAGTAAAGGGAAATGTGTGGAAATGGTTCTCATCTTACCTGAGTAACAGATCTCAATCGGTAGCCATCGGTAACGTGTTGTCCGACCCTGTTCATCTGAGATGTGGCGTTCCACAGGGATCAGTCGCGGGACCGCTTGCCTTCACATTGTTCAGTGCACCACTCCAGTCTATAGTTGAGTCACACGGCCTCAAGTGTGTCGTCTACGCTGATGATACTCAGTTGTATTTATCGTTTCATCCAGAAGATCGTCAACAGGCAGTCAACAAAATTGAAGCGTGCATTGCTGACATCTGCTCCTGGTGTGAGCAAAATAAACTGGTCTTAAACCACAGCAAGACCGAGCTGATTTATTTCAAATCGAAGTTCAGCACCTCGCCATGGGAGCCTTCTATAAAGATCGGTGATACGATGATCCAACCATCGCAAGCAGCTCGCAATCTTGGTGTCATTATGGATTCGACGCTCAATATGCAATCTCACGTTGACAGTCTGTGTAAAGGTGCCATGTTTGGCATAAGAAAGATTGGGCATCTGCGTCATTATCTCTCCCGGAATGCAACTTTAATGTTGATTCATGCGTTTGTCACATCAAAGCTAGATTCGTGCAACTCGCTTCTGTTTGGAATGCCGGAATGTGACATATCAAAGATTCAACGTGTCCAAAACACTGCGGCTCGGCTCGCCTTGCGCGTTTCGCGACACGAACACATAACACCCGCACTTGAAGAGCTTCATTGGCTACCTGTTCGACAGAGGATTTCTTACAAGATTTTGCTGCTGACATTTAAAGCATTACATGGTATGGCACCTGGTTTTATTTTGGATCTGATTCGCCCTTATGTTCCTGCCAGAGCCTTAAGATCTGCTTCAGAAACGCGCCTCGTTGTTCCCAGTTCATCTACAAAGACTTATGGAGATCGAGCATACGCATCCGCTGCCGCGTTTTTGTGGAACGGTATCCCTATCAACGTCCGTCAAGCTCCATCTCTTAATATATTCAAGTCGCGACTAAAAACACACCTATTCAAGCAATATTATTATGTCTGATCTATGATTTTCTCATCTCGTTAACCAGCTTGTTGTCATAGCATTTTCTTTTTGTGATTTTCGTGTTACTGGCTAAGGGTGTAAAGTGCTGGCAACCTCTCCCCTCAGTCAAGTCTTGTGCCGGTCACATAAACATCAACTCAATAATATTTGCAATTGTCATGTGCAGGTCACATATAACCATATTCTTGGTATGTTAGACATTTTTAACTTTAATATTTTTGCTTTCATCTGCTTTTTCATATATTTATATTGTATTATATCATTGCATTGTGCCTATTTTTTATATTTTTTATGCATTTTTTATATATTGTTGGTCTTGGTCTTTTTAATGATTCGTTTTAATGTGTACATTGTATGTAATGATGGTGAATATTTTGGCCATTTTATTCATGTAAAGCGCATTGAAGCTCTGCGTACTGCGCTATATAAGTCCTGTATTATTATTATTATTATTATTAACAAGCAATAAGCAAATAAGCAATAAGGAGACACACTCGCCCCATATTTATTTGTGATTGTGCTGGACTTTGCCTTGAGGATGGCCATAGAAGGAAGAGAAGAAGAGCTAGATTTTCATCTTGACAGGCGTAGAAGTAGGCGGAGAGGGTCGGAAGTGGTGACAGACTTTGACTTCGCTGATGACATTGCATTGTTGTCAGAGACATTTCAGCAAGCACAAGATCTGCTGCAAAGAGTTGAGTCATCAGTAGCAAAGGTCGGTCTGAAAATTAATGCTGGCAAGACAAACTTCATGTCATATAACCAAAGTAAGAAGGGATCTATACAGGCAAACGATTGTACCAAGTTGGATAAGGTTGGTTGGTTCGGTCCTGTCATGACTGACAGCTCGTGACCTTACAGATACTACGCCACAAATAACGATTTTCAGCAAAGGAGTAACAATCACGGAGAGGGTGTCCATTAATCAATTTTATTTGGTCAATCCACCGAGAACGAGGTCTGCCTTTCTTACGCTTCCCTTCAATCATGCCTTGCATGATCATCTTCTCTAGGTTATCATTGCATTGTTGCATTGCATTTTTGTGTGAATGATGTACAAGATTGTAAATATCTTGGTGTCTGGATGGAGAGTACAGCAAAGGACATTAAACAACGCAAAGCAGCAGCATGGAAAGCATGTAGTAAAATGACCAAAATATGGAAGTCAACTCTCTCTCGGAAATTCAAACTTTGCCTATTTGCCTCTGCAGTAGAGTCGGTTCTGTTATATGGTTGCGAAGCTTGGACCATCACTCCCAAGTTACAGAAAGAGCTCGATGGCTGATTGGCTGCAACACCAGAATGATGAGAGCAGTACTCAATGTCAACTGGAAACAACACATACCAAATACCCAATTGTATGGTGATCTCCCAAAAATAAGCCAGAAGATTCAGAAGAGACGGACGACAAGGTTTGCTGGCCACTGTTACAGAAGTGAAGAGTCAGTCTCCAAACTGGTTGACTGGACCCCCAACATGGAAAAAGAAAGCCGGGAAGACCTGCTCTGTCATTCATTGACTTACTCAAGCAAGATACAGGATTGGAGACAAGTAACATAAAGACAGCAAGGAACAGATGAAGGACCGAAAAGTGTGGAGAGCCATCGTAGATCGGGGACACCACCCCACCCGAGTTAATGCATGAAGCTAATGTCCGTTTGGTCGACATGCTGGTTCACAGTCTAGTACAATTGCATTAGTGTTTCTGTTGTTGTCATCCATACGACCATCGTCACAATGGACTGAGCAAGATGTATTCTGGAACAGCTTTATATAAAAATCTGATGACAAACATTTATGCTAGTGCTGAACACAACTTGCTAGCAAGTCATTTGCCTAGATGTAGGCCTACTGTCAATATTGAAAACAACGGTTTCAATATATTACTATGGGAACAGTTCCATTTGTACGCGATAAAAATTGCGAGAATGTTCCGGGCCCCGATGAGTTTTTTATCAGGCCCCGATGAGATTTTTATCGCGAACAGTTGCGAGTAGCAAAGGATTATTTATCGAGTAGCGTATTACCGCTTGTTTAAATATAACGAAAGATAAGTGGTCGGTATGTAAATAGAGCTTCGGGTTATTTATTCTAGTTGTAAGGTACAAATTCAGCATTTCATGTTTTTAGAGATAATGTTATTGATTATGGATGTTTAACGTAAATTGTATTATCCTCGTGTATTTGCTAAACAATGTCCCGCTCTATTTGCTAAACATACCCCATGGTATGGCAGAGGCCTCGTATCGGGCCCCGATGTCTATTTTATCGCGTATCAACTTGAAAAACATCGCGTCCAAAACATATCAGGCCCCGATACAGTCGCGATAAATTTATCGCGTATAAATGGAACTGCTCCCTAAGTAATAATACTTCGTACACTCTGGACTTCCAGTATTTATTGTACACTTACTATATACGAGGGTTGGTAATTAAGTTATGAAAGTGATCATGGTATAGGATGCACGAGTAATTCTATTGAGAGATAGTGTGATCAATACCAAGTATGAACCTTTGTTTTTCAAACAATACACTTTTGGACTTTTAAGTATGAACTATGACGTCACAGCATTAGCTTAAAGTAAGTACACTCTGGATACTGCCTGAAATCTGTCAATATTTGGCTGGATATGCAATAGGTTGAAATACATTTGCGTATATCTCGGCAATGCAAGCATAGAAACAGATAACACTTGGTACACAGTAAGAACACACAATAATCTATGTTTGACATTCTTTTTTTAGATCTAAACCATAGAAAACAACAAAGGACAGAGAACAATGGATGGATTATAATTGAATAAATTGTTGTGTGATGTAAAGCAATAATAGTGCGGATTTTAAAAGGAGCTGATTATAAAATTTCCTCAAACCGTTGGAATCATGTGACGATTACTCTAACATTACACATCTAGTCGCTCTAAAGATAGCAGTAATAAGAGAGGTTGTGGCAGCCATATTTGATTGATTCGTTCATGTATATCTTCATTTTGATTATGAAAATAATCATACACATTGATTTAAGCATTTTCAATGTTTCTGATTAGATTTTGAAGGCACAGTAAGCTTTTATCTGGTAAAATTAATGATTTTTGCCATTTTTGGCCCAGTTCAAAATTATCTGCTGTCTGCGCATGCGCATATTTTCTGTAGGTCTCATGTGAGCAAGTTCAGATAATTAGTTAACTATCTAATGGAATCGCCCAAACTGGTTAATTTCGTGGATATGTCCTAATTCCCCCCCCCCCCCCCCCCCCCCCCCCCCCCCCCCCCCCCCCTCAACATTAGTGATTCACTGTCTGGGCATTATTTAATGAAAAGGGCTACTTGAAATACTGATATTTGTATACTTTTTGTTCAATTGCTTCGCTTTACTTTTTCCTCTAATACTACATATTTCAAATTTGACAGGGATTAAATGTATTGTCTTGGGTATCATATTCATGCCAAAAAATGGGATTTACCTGCTTCAGGTTTCATGTAATGCAATTTTCTTACCACGTGTTTCTTACAAACATTTCAAATTTCACGCCAATTAATTGATCTAGCAGTGTCCAAAGTGTACTTACTTTAAGCTAATGATATGACGTCATAGTTCATACTTAGAAATCCAAAAGTGCATTGTTGTAAAGACGAAGGTTCATACTTTGTATTGATAACACTATCTCTCAATAGAATAACTCGTGCATCCCATACCATAATCACTTTCATAACTTAATGACCAACCCTCGTACTCAGAAACAACTTCAATACATTTCATTATTTGCAAAATAGTCTCCTCGTAGTATTATATTAATGCCAGCAATTTTACCATCCACTGCCTTTCTAATCTGAAACTGTCTTCATTATTTTATATACCTAATATTACAACATTGATATTTATTTTTCTTTTGTATTTCTTTATACTATACATTTAACCTTTTCATCCATTATGTATGTAACTGTTGCTGCACCAGATAGACCTAGATGTTATTTGCACAATATCAACACCGTTCTTTGTCTCAATTTCTTTTAGTCTACTTCGTAGACATCCATTTTGGTCAAATCATTTCAGCCTTTAACACAGCCACACTTATAATTGGCAAGGCTTAATTTGATTCACGTTTTTATTTTACCCTAATTCCAATTTATATTATTTTAATGAACGCTTAAATTACAATTACTATCTGCCGGGAGTCCGTGCCTTTGTAAGTACTGTTCTTGTTATCATTGTATTTAATGTTAACAGCACATTCTAGATCGTTAGATTGATTTGTAAAACGCTCTATATACAATTTCAATACGATTCGGCCGGAAATTCAATTGTGTCTAGATTCGTACGAAGAACAGAATACCTGGAATCTTCCAGGTCATTTTATTCACGCTCTTAGGTCCCTATTCATTGTCTCATTGACTCATTCCGCCAACGGCGAAACAATTCGAACAAATATGTGCATTGAAATAAGCCAATGAATCAATGAGCCAATGAGCAGGGACCTAAGAGCGTGAATAAAATGACGTGGATAATATGATTAAAAGTGAAGAGTCGGTACACAATGTCAACCAATTGGCCAATGGTGAAATTGTGATAAACCAACTTTGCCAGTTTGAAAGAATGGTCTAGGTCGATCCAGTTGCCCGGCGAGTTGCCTTACAGTACACTTCCAAGATAGTCGCGTGTTTACTTGAGGGTTCCTGAAATGAAAAATGATTTTGTGATCAGGAAAAGTATGAAGCTAAATCACAGCGTGCGTCGTAAAGATCTGAATGTGATGTGGCTAACAGCAAATTGTGTTACGTTACATTATGTTACCGACAGATAATTTTATGTATTTTAAAATGGATTCTTTCCAAACAATAAGCCCGTCGTGATTCTACAACTATCGCAATATTGCTGTTTCTCAATAAAATTATGACCATCAGTTTAAAGCTCAAAGTAAGTCAGGTGACCAATTGACAGCTACGATAAATGTGGGCTTGATTAAGCAGCAGCATCTAATGTATATAATCCAGTCCCCTGGAAAATGAGCATTATTTGCTTGGACCTTTCTACTAGTTAACATTCAAAACAGCTGGTACTTCGAAACTTTGAAGACCTTTCAATTTCAGGATCATTAGTTTTATTAATAATAATAAATAAATGGTAATCATAAAGCGCCGGATACCGGCGACGCTCATGGCGCTTCTCTGTATAACAACCAAAATAACATAAACATGCACATAAACATGTTCATGCACATCATAAACATGCACAAAATAACATAAACATGCGTATGAACAAAGATGAGGAGAGTCACGTCAAGCAAATGCTTCAGGGTACAAATATGTCTTCAGGTTTTTCTTAAAATATGTACAGAGTTTGACAGTTTCACATATTCAGGCAAGCTATTCTATGGTTTTGGTGCTGCGACCTGAAAACTTCGCTGTTCCCTATGGTTGGTTGGTTGGTTCGGTCCTGTCATGACTGACAGCTCGTGACCTTACAGATACAACGCCACAAAT
This sequence comes from Ophiura sarsii, assembly GCA_035610835.1. NCBI lineage: Eukaryota > Metazoa > Echinodermata > Ophiuroidea > Amphilepidida > Ophiuridae > Ophiura > Ophiura sarsii. The sequence continues at coordinate 144,011,218 of CM069441.1, read as the reverse complement.
AACGATTTTCAGCAAAGGAGTAACAATCACGGAGCGGGTGTCCAGTAATCAACTTTATTTGGTCAATCCACCGGGAACGAGGTCTGCCTCTCTTGCGCTTCCCTTCAATCATGCCTTGCATGATCATCTTCTCTAGGTTATTACCCTTGCGACGTGAGATATGGCCGAAGTAGCTCAGCATTTGGGTGTTGATAGCATGAAGAAGTCGTTTAGACACCCCTCTTCAATAATACTGGCATTGGTCCTTCTCATTGTCCATACGATACGAAGCATACGCCTCCAACACCACATCTCGAAAGCAGCTATTCTGTTTTTGTCAGCTTTGGTTAGGGTCCACGTCTCACACGCATACATGGCAATTGGAAATACAAGGGCTTGGACAAGCCTGGTTTTTGTTGCTCTGGTTATTCCTCTGTCCGCCCATATCTTACTTAGGTTGATCATTGCTGATCTAGCCATTGCTAAACGGTGTCTAATCTTTTGGCTGCAACCACCCTCTTTGGTGATTAGGGATCCAAGAAAGTTGAATTTCGAGACCAATTCCACCTCATTACCATCAATTATGAAAGGCTCTCCAACACCATCTGTGCCTATGGACATGATTTTGGTCTTGCTGACATTTAGACGTAGGCCAAGCTGCTCACTCTCCACCTTGAATTTCTTCAGGAGTTCCGCCATCTCTTCCATATTTGTTGCAAACAGGGTGTCATCAGCATAACGTAGATTGTGTATTTGGTATCCACCTAGTGACAGCCCCCTGGCCAATCATCCAATGTACGTCTCATTATAGACTCTGCATAAAGGTTGAAGAGTGCTGGTGAAAGTATGCACCCTTGACGTACTCCCTGACCTAGAGCAAACCAGTCACTATTTCCTTTCTCAGTGCGAACACAGGCAGCTTGACCATCATACAGATTGCGAATTACGTGGACGAGGTGGTAAGGGATTCCCATTTCTTGCAGTGCTGTCCACAATGCCGAATATCTCACACAATCAAAGGCCTTAGCGTAGTCTATGAAGCACATCAAGAGCTCCCTCTGGTATTCAAAACATTTTTCCATTATGTGACGTACATTGGCTATCTGACCTCTTGTGCCGCGGCCTTTCCGGAAACCGGCTTGCTCAGCAGGAAGTTCACGTTCAAGATGAGGTCTAAGACGTTTGTTGATGATGTGCAGCAGGATTTTGCTTGCATGTGATATCAGAACGATGGTACGATGATTAGTACATTCGCTAGCATCCCCTTTCTTTGGAAGTGTTAGGAAAACTGATCTCTTCCAATCCTCTGGCCATACTCTTGACTTCCACACAGTATTGCAAAGCTTTTGCATAATAACTGCTACAGAATCATCAGCTTGCTTCAGGAGCTCACTTGGAATATCGTCTATACCAGGTGCCTTTTGACTTTTTAACTTCTTGATGGCTTCCTGGACCTCTGATAGAAGAATATCAGGCTCATCTTCACCTAGTGGAGGCGGGGGAGACTCCTGTGAGCCATTTGTCTCTTCTTGGGACGCATACAGATTTTCACAGTAGCTTTTCCAACGATCCTTGATTTCGTCACTCTCAGTTAAGACCTTTCCTTGCCCGTCCTTGATGATAGCCAATCTAGTTGTCGTTTTTTGAGGTGATGTTTTTTATGCATCTAAAGAGCTCTCTGCTGTTTTTGTGAAAACTGTGATCCTCAAGTTCTTCGCATTGCTGTTGGATATGCTTATTTTTATCTCTCCTAGAATTCAATTGAAAGTCTTCTGTATAGGTTACTGCCTTGCAGACCAGCTTCCTTCAATTGGCGTCTTTCATCTGCTAAGTTGATGGTTTCATGTGACAGCCATGATGTGGTCTTTCTCTTTTGTTTCTTAGGAACATGTTTTTTGGCTGCGCTGAGAATAGAGTTTTTGATGTCCAGCCAGAGTTCATCAGGAGTTGTTTCCTCATCTCTTACCATCAGTTCTTGAAACAGATTTCTGGTCTTCACTCTGTATTTGTCATCAAGATGCTGTAAATCAAATCTGCAGGGTTTTGGAGCACCTTTGGTCATCTTCAACTTGATTCGAAAATCAGCAATCAGAAGTTGATGGTCACTACCTATATCTGCCCCTGGCAGGGTTTTTGCTATCTTGATAGAAGACTTCCACCTACTGCTAATGAGGATGTAGTCAATCTGGTTTCTTGTGAGGCCGTTTGGAGATATGCAAGTGTACTTCCGTCTCGGGTGTTGTTGGAAAATTGTGTTTGTGATAGTAAGTCTGTTTGCTACACAGAAATCCACGAGTGTACTGCCTCTTTCGTTTCTGCTTCCCAAGCCATGCGGGCCCAAGGCCATGGTTTCGTCTTCACTTTGAATTCCTTCTCCGACTTTTGCGTTGAAATCACCTGTTATCATGATGATATCTCTCTTCGGAATGCCATCAAGGGTTTCCTGCAGTTGGCTGTAAAAACATTCCAGATCTTCATCAGAGGCAGCGGAGGTTGGTGCATATACTTGAATGACTGAGAGGTTAATATGCCGAGCTTGGAATCTGATGGATATGATCCTGTCACTGACTGGGTTGTAGCCCAAGACAAACTTTGATATGATTTTACTGGTGATGAAAGCTACACCTTTGCTCCCTCCTTTCTCATTTCCTGAGTAGTATATGGTGTGGTCATCTGTGGAGAAGTGGCCTTTTCCTGACCAGCGTACCTCAGCAATACTTAGGATGTTCACTTTGCATCTGTCCATCTGTCTGGTCAGAAGCTCGAGAGTGCCAGGCTGTGATAGAGTTCTCACATTCCATGTACCAAATCGTATGACTTTTCTTAACTTAAGATCCTTTCCCATAGTCCTTCCTTCGGCTCCATTCGGTGCGTCATCACAGGACAAGGGTCTGGATTGGTTTTGTTGCCCGTTACTTTCCCCTCTGGGTCCGGAGGTACCACCTTGGTATGCTAGGCTGGTGGCTGCCCCATTACTAAGTTTCGTCATCATAGGTTATCTATAAGGTTTCCATGGGCGTGTACTGATGGAAATACATACAACGAGGTGGGCGCCCAGATCCTTCCTCGTGAAGGGTACCCACACCTTAAATGCAACACCTATTCTTACTCTATGATTGGGAGAGGAAGAAGAAAAGAGAAAGGGATAGTAACATCACCAGTTGGCACCCACACTAACACCGTGTGGTGTTGCGCCGTCACCATCAAACTGAGGATCTGTATCCTGTACCTCAGAAAGATATCAGTTAAGTCTCGATCTTTCCAGGGATCAGGCGCCTATAACCTACACATAGGAATAGAACCTCTATCCTAGACAAACCAGAAAGGCGAACTAACTAACCAGTTAACTTGGCTTACCTATCCTAGCCAACTGAGATGCGAAAGGAAGTACATAAGCTAGAGAAGGTAGTAGAAAGGGTGAAAGGTGAAATAAGAGAAAGAGTAGAGTAGGAGCGCCCAAATGGACAAACAAAAAAATACCCACTTGGGAAAAATCCAACACTCATGGATGCTCCAACACCCATGGGTGCTGAAAAAAGGTAATTGTCGGCTCCTCGGCACTGGGATAATGCCTACCTTTTTCTTGTCCCCTATGATGTTTTGCAAATGTTTCCTGAAGAAACCCTCGTTTTGAAGAGCGTAGCCCGCGATGCCCTGAAACATGGTTGAACAAGTTCTGTTAAATAAGAGGGAGCCTAATATCATGCAAGATCTTGAAAATAATAAGGCATATCTTGTATTTTAGTCTCTGTTCATATTGGAAGCCAGTGTAATACAGGAATTATATGATCTGTTCTCTTAGTATATGCAATAATCCGGGCGGCTATGATTCTGCAATCGTTGAAAGCGAGAGAGTTGTGATATTGTAATTCCATATAGAAATGATTACTGGAGTCAAGTCTGGATGTTACAAATGCATGAAAGATGATTTCAGCTGCATCCCTTGTTAGGTTGACGGATTCTGCCAATATTTGGGATTGAGCAGAAAGCAGCCTTTGATACTGCTGTCACATGACAGTCCATTGTTAGATTTGAGTCAAGCATGACCCCCAAGTTGCGTACATTTGCAGCTGGCACAACATAAGATTCCCCCACTCTAACATGTTGAATATTGACCTTTGCGATTTGTTGTTTTGATCCGAGGATCATAAATTCTGTCTTTGAGTCGTTTAACTTCAGAACATTTGTATTTATCCATGTTCTGGTATCATCGACGCAGCTTTCAATTCTGGGAAGCGCCGCGCCGAGTCAACATCGGCTTGCACAGGTTTTACAGACAAATACATCTGTGTATCATCTGCGTAGCAGTGATAATTCAGTTGATGCCGACGAATGATATCTCCCAATAGCAAAGTGTAGACTGAAAATAGTCCGGGTCCGACACACGAACCTTGTGGGTAGTCCATACTTCAGTTGAGCGAAATCAGAAATGTCATTGTTGATACAGATAGCTTGTGATCTACCTGAGAGGTACGATTTAAACCAATCCAATGCGACACCGTTAATACCAATTCGATGTTGAAGGCGTTGAAATAACACAGCATGGTCTACGCATCCCTTGTTAGATAACTTCGCATCATATAACAAAAGACCAATCAAAGAAGCCAAAATGAAAAGATAGATGACAATTATTCTCAGAAGCGCCAGCTTTTTTGATCATTACATTTGAAGACGATGACAGAACTAACATATTTAAAAAAATCATTATTCCTGTTATCGCAAAGTGACAGAGGAAGAAAAATTTGAAAATGCCTACCTTAGCATCCAAGTATTTCGAAACGCATGCTTATTGTAGTGTGCCATTCAACAGGTCGTACTCTGATGTATGTAGCTATCACCGTCGAAGAAAGCATACTCGCAACTGGAGTATTTCTATCGAAACTTCCATTAAAGACCTCGAAGTGAAAAGGAACAAATATAATGGCATGTGTTAGTACTTCGAGAATTCTGCAGAATGATGTCAGATGTCTCTAGCAATCTGAAAAGGTACTCGTACCAGTGTGTGTTCGAGGCATTTCCTTAAGTTCTTAAAGGTTTATTCAGTGATGTCGTTGAGGCTGCGCTCTCAATTTTGATACAAACTTTATTTTCACTTTACTTATTACTTTTACTTTATTTTCACTTTATTTTATTTTCACTTTGATAAAGTATGGGTGGCCTTTGTTTTTATTTGGAGAGAGTACTTAATGTCTACCAGTTACAAAGCCTAACAGTGTTTTGCGGCTTTTGCCTCAATACACTCTCTACTGGTTATTGGTTGAAGCTGTTTTTATTTACGAGTGACCCTTTATATTGTTTCCGTGAGTACTCTCTCCAATAAAAACAAAGGTCACCCATACTTAATCAACTAAATGAATACAGTCTTTCACAAACATCACTCCTGCGACTGTTTTGAGACAAAGAGTCTCCAATACACATATTCAATTCATAGCATTATATTGTCTTGTAAGTAATGTTTATAATGTGTTTATTCCAACCTTACCTCGTGTACATCGCTTAATTTGTAGATACCTATTTAAAACATCCTTAATAAAGCTATATAGCAACCAAATAGTATTCTCTAGTCTCACTTCTTACTTCTGTGTTGTATGGTACTGTTTCTTTACTAGGTACACAATGCCTAAGCCGCGTTGTCTTTTTTAAAGACAGTTCTTGTTACAATTGTATTACATGTATGAACTTACCCTTGTAAGGAATCAGAAAATCAGCCATCTGTGTACAACAAAACATCAATTCTAGAGCGTGTTTCTACTGGGGAACATACCGTTAATTACCGGTAAGTTTGCCCAGTAGAAACAGCCAGATACCGTTAAGAATCTGTATTTTTTGTAACCGCAAAATCCTTCACAAACCAGGTTTGGTACCGGTAAGAAACGGCAAGTTTCCCAGTAGAAACAGCCAGCCGATTAATCTAACCGTTTTGTTCTGTAAACCGTGTTTGGATTATACACATTATTGTGAGGCAATCTTTTTCAGTGGGGCGGCATTGTTTGGTACAACAAAAGGTCAAATGTCGTGGCCTATGAGGATAAACTTAGCGCCGGTAACTTTTCGCGAGTAGAAACAGGGGGGATTAAACACTTACCGGTAAATCTTACAGTTTAATCTTACCGTTAACTTTGCAGTGCCCAGGAAAAACACGCTCGTAGCTTCATACAAAAAATACCCACTTATCCATCCCCGTCTTGATCTATGATTTGGGTTGCTAAGGGCGAATAGCCCCACCCTTGCCACACTATATTATCTATGGTTTGCAACCAAGATGAAGAGTGGGGCACTTCAGTAAGTTCAGAATGTTATATTGCTGGTCTTGTTAAACTCACCATTTTTTCTTGCTGGTTACGTGCATACTCCCAAACACCACCGTCATTGCTGTATTGAACCTTGTATTTCGTCACCCACTGATTATAAGAGCCGGATCTGCCTTGCAAAACTATCCCAGTGACAGACTGTACTTGACCAAAATCCACTTGTATCCATTGGTTGACGTCCTTTGACCCAGCGGTCCAACTTCCGGAACTACTATCTCCTGCAGGAAGGTCCAATCGCGCGTTGCGTGCGCCATGTTTGGCATTGTACTCACTTGAAGCTGTGATTTGACTGTCTTGTATTCGTTTATCTTTCATACCCAGTGGGGTTACACAGTTAACTGAAATGAAATGATTTGACTATTCCATAAGTCTTTCCCCTCAGTTTAAAGTTTGTCTTTTACCTAAAGTGTTGCCTTTTGTATTGAAGATTAGTGATGATACACTGAGATGGAACACCTTTGTATTATATATGGTTTCGAAACAACTAAATAATACATGATTGTATGTTATTAGGTATGTAAATTATTGTTTTGATATATGATAAACAATCCTTGAAAATAGTTTACTTTAAGACATGTATCATAATAAACAACATTTTGCCTGGAACACTTTATTCTGATTAACCCTAACCCTCATCTCATGTACAAGTAGCACTAAACTACGGGTATATATGGTCTCCGATTTTTTAGCCTGTGAAGCCCTCCCCCGTGGCTGAGTGGTAGTATATCTCGCCTGTCACGCGGCCGACCCGGGTTCAATTCCCGGGGCCGGCGGACATAATTGTCCCCATTTTTTATTTAACCCCCTCCCTCTGTTCTTCGTTCCATCCCCACTGCCACGTTCTAGGGTTAGGGTTAAGGCATAACTGGGTCCTGAAGTAATCTTTACCCCAATTAAAATGTGAGGCAATGATAACTTAAATTACGAACAAATTGTAAAGAGATTTACAAAGTTGAATTTACCTTTACATCCCAGTATTTCAAGTCGCATGCTTATGCTAGTGTGCCATTCTTGAGGACGAACCCGGATGTTGGTCGCCATGGCAGGAGCAGCAAACAAACCTATGACTGGTGTGTTTTGGTCTGAGTTTCCAATAAAGATCTTCAGTAATATGAAACGAAATTGAGCGTATTTAACAGAACCGTATACGATCATTTATGTTTATTGTTTAAACACTTTCCACGCGGCGATCAATACCATAAATGCAGAATCGTTTTTCAGAACATTTTTCCTAACTTACACAAAGCCCATACAATATATATTTATATATTAACTGAGACAATACTAGGTATTTATTTTAATCGTGGCGATTCCAAAATCACAATGAAATTTAATTATTTTGACATTTTTGAAACATTTTGTGAATTTGTGTGTTACTGTCGGCTGCAGTCACCTGTCGCATGGAAAGTTTAAATATTATAAACAAAAACGATGTGATATGTTGCGATATTATTTCATCCCATCATGACTTATAGATTAAACATAAGAGATTTGCGGATATCTTGGTGTACAACAATAGCAAGACTCCCATTTTATCGAAAAGTATTGATTTAATCACAGATACTCGAAAATAGACAACAGTGTATTGATGGTGTTTACTCAAAAGTCAACAATATTTTGACGATGTTAGTCATTTAATCGAGAAAAAATCAAAATAAATGCGTCTCGGTAATGTTCACAAACGGGCATCGATATGTTTAGGTGATACGTTTCGTTGAAATTCATTGAAATAATTAAGTGTTTCGGTGATGTCAATTTAGAATAGTCAACAATATAGGTGATGCTTTATTGAAAATAGTGAACCGTGTCCGAGTTATTTTCATTGTAAAAAAGTGTGTTACATCAAAATATAGCTCTTCTAAGGCTTGGAATTTGAGACATGTTGATAATGTTGATGGAGTTATTCTTGGTGTTTTAGGTTTAGATAATAGGGTGATATTATTAGGTAGTAGTCCTATTATGGGATACCAAATCACCTTTTCATTCAGTTTTTTGTAAGCATGCCGCCATGAAATGCCATCACTGTAACTGTACTGCACTTTGTACTTCGTCACCCATTGATTATGGCCGTGTCTGCCTTGGAGTATTACACCCGAAACAAACGTCAAGTCTTCAAGATCGACCCGTATCCATTGATTGCCGTCCTTAGATCCAGCAGTCCAACTTCCAGTACTGGAGGCCCCAGCGCGAAGATCCAATCGCGCGTTGTCTGCCCCATGGTTAGCATTGTATTCACTAGAGGCTGTTATTTGGCGGTCTAAAATGAGTCCATCTTTCATACCAAGCGCCTCTACACAGTAAACTGAAATATTAATGATTTTGAATGATTTATAGGGTCACGCGTTATGAACTCGCCTCCCAATAGGGTGGTGCCGTTACATTTTTTAGCTTCATGCTGTCATTTTCCTCAAATATTTTTAAAACCACAAAAGCTATCTCAACAAATTTGGTATCATTTTAAAGCCCTAATAACAAGCTATCTGCCTGCCAAATGGCATTGGTATAGCTAATACAGAAAGGGAGATACAGCTGTTTGATGTTTGGGGACCAGGGGTGGTGCTGGAAGGGGTGTTTCTGGAAGGGGTGCTGCCTGTACAAACTCAATGGGGATAATCCCATGCTTTGTTCTTTTTACAATAACTAGTCATCCCCTAATGTTAAAAACACAATTTTGGTCCCATTTTCAAAGGATATTTAGTAGTCATTAAGTATGTGGTTCAATAGACTTGTCAACTATTATTAACAACTAATTAATTATGGATAAGACAATGATCATCAGCTTTCTTCCTATTCGCTACACAGTCAACATGAATAATCAGCCTTAATTTACCGGATTTATAAAAATGACTATAACAGAAAAAGTTTTCAACCTATGATAGCAAAAGTATACATTTTTGGAAAGCTTGTAACTAGAGGAATTCAGAAATGCAGTTTACATCATGGATGGGTTCATCCTTAAACAAATATTTCTGAAAATTCTAAAAATATATAAAATAAAAATTTGAGATATTCACTAGCCGGTATAATTACCATACCGACGTAGTAACTTTGACAAATATATATCATCTAATGGGTAATTTCATGAGGAATTCAAATATGTAAACAAAATAATGATAGGGATAGGTATACAAAATATATGGATCTCAAATTAAAAATTAAAAAACTCTGATATTTTCCGAACATTTCCGATCATACCATTTTAGTTCTTGATCGTACTATAATTTTAATGACATATTTGGTTTCCTCATGCAATTTCCCTTCAGAAAATGTATACTTTTACTACCTCAGGGGGGTATACAAGCAAATATAAATGTGTAAAGTTAAATTCATGTCGCGAAAGCCAAAATCCGTGTGTAACGCGAAAGGAGGCGAGCTTAAAACACATGACCATAGATATTACTAGGGCTTAATTCTTTTCTAAACGTACAGTTCAAAATTATTGCCTTAACAACCGCGTGGTCCGAGATTATGCTCAATATACACAATTCATGTCTCAAACACCGCCGTGACCAAGATAGAGCATCTTCCCACCGTGTTCAGAACCGTCTGCTTTGATTCCTTGAACATGTATTCCATATCCTGAATGACGAGTCTGCACTAAAGGAGAATTAAACGTCCATTTACCTATTATTGGACATACATACAACATATATTGGTGTACAGGGTGTCTCAAAAAAATTAGGACTCTGTTTCATGACGGTGTAATTCTTATTATAATCATTGGACCGTGACCAATTTAGTCTGAATGTAAAGCCCAATTAATTATTATGATATCCTGAAAATATAAGATCAATCCGATGCAAAATAAGAAAACTAGCGTACTTTGCGTAAACCTTGTCATTTACTGGTTTGTACAATGGGATCTACATGTACAGACCAGTAAATAACATGGTTTACGTTTCAATACGTTTTAATTATTGTCAACATTTTGAATAATCTATCAGTCAATAGCAAATTTAGTTTGGTAATCCATTTAATGCTGGCACAAATCAATACTTGCTAAAAAAATCCGCAAAATAGATGCATGCATATTCTGTGCAAATTAAAAAAAAATTGTTAAACAGTTCTCGAACCCACTCTGGATGGTTCATTGAGTTACAAGTCAAGCACTTTCATGTTACTCGACTGTTACCGTGTGAATTCCCATTGTACAAACCAGCAAATGACATAGTTTACACAAAGTCCTCTAGTTTTCTTATTTTTCATCGGATTGATCTCATATTTTCAGGATATCATAATAATTAATTGGGCTTTACATTGAGACTAAATTGGTCATGGTCCAATGATTAGAATTAGAATTACACCGTCATGAAACAGAGTCCTAATTTTTTTGAGACACCCTGTATAGCCGCAGATTGAAAAAAGAGATAAAGCCAACATTGCTAGAGATGGCCGTGCAGAGAGTAATCTTTCGGTTGCCCATTCTACAATCGAAAAATAATAAAACACCTTTTGCCATGTAATTATATCTATAAAAAAGGCCCTACGTCACAGGGGAAATGCCTAAAGTTTCTCAAAATGTTCCCTAAGTTCCTGTCAATTCCGCAAAGTTGTGCAAAGTTAACATGCAACGTCATAAAAGCTTGGGACATTTTGCGTAATTTTCGGCAACTTACGGCGACATCGGGAATTTTAAAAACTGTCTGCAGCTTAGCGCAACTTCTGAGATTTTAGAAAAACTTAGCGCAACTTTGGAGATTTTAGAAAAAAGTAGTACAAATAAGTCAACTAGGAGATTTTTAGCAAGCTACTGCAACTTAGCGCAGCGTTGGAGTGTATTAGAAAATCTTTGTACAACTTCGGCACAACTGTAGGGATTTTTGTCGATTTCGCACAATTTTAGTCATTTCCGTTTGTAACACGAGGCCTCTAATTGATAACATACCTTCGCACCCAAGTACTTCAAATCGCAAGCTTATCGATGTATGCCATTCAACGGGTTGTATTCGGATATATGCTGCCATCAACTTAGACGAAAATATACTGGCAACCTTAGTATTTCTGTCTGTGTTTCCGTTGAATACCTTTTCGATAACAAATTAAATATTTATATACATGTAATGTAAACTAAATGTATTAATTTAAACTGCAAGAATGTGTCTCAAGGTTTATGTACGTGCTTTACTGTCTTCGAAATCATTTGCTGATCGTAATTAACGTCTTCCTTCAACTTTTATTGATCACATTTTGGAACCTAAAAAGGAGGTGAAATCTTTAGTGGACCGATAACCGTCAATGTTTACAATAATTAAAGATAGAAACCTATCGTTGAATGTTTCTCTTGTGAATTAAAGATACAATTAAAATAATCGATGACAAATTTGAAGACAACTTCCAGCAACTCTCCTTGCTCGATCATTTTATGTAATTCCCATTAAATTTATCCTTTGCTTTAAAACTACCTACCATACTGTCTTCTTGGTTTCGCACATACTGCCAGGCAACACCATTGTAGCTGTACCGCACTTTGTATTTAGTCACCCACTGGTTATTAGAACCTGCTCTGCCTTGCAGAACTGTTCCAGAAATAAACCTTACTCCTCCAAAATCCACCTGTATCCACTGGTCGACGTCCTTGGATCCAGCAGTCCAACTACCGGTACTGTCAGCTCCATTTGGAAGATCCAACCTTGCATTGTCCGGACCATGTTGGGCATTATACGAGCTGGAAGCTGTGATCTGGGAGTGTGATATCCTACCATCCTTCATACCAAGTGCCTCGACACAGTCAACTGAAATAAATTGATTTGATCTTGGGCTACATTTCGCGTTGGATGAAATCAATCTGCCAGGATATACATTGTTGACGGTTACTGGTTTTCCAGCATTTTCATGTCAAATACTACTGTCCCGGGGGGGGGGGGGGGGGGGGGCACTGACATTGGAAAAGGGTATAGGTATGTGCCGCGCTGAAGACCCCCTTTTCACCCTCTGCTGCTAGCTCTTATGACCCCCTTTTAACATGTTTAAGCCTGCATCAGTTCTTAAGACCCCAATTTTATTGAAAATTCAAAAATCGCGAAATTTTGCGTTCCAAAGCCCTAATTCTTCGAAAATGTTGCGTTCTAAAACCAAAAAAAATCGATATAGGCCAGTTCTCAATACCTATACTTTTTTGAAAAAATCAGTTCCTAAGACCCTATTTTTCGTCATTTTCGTCACTCAGTTTATTTCTGTAACCCCCCCTTTTGAAACCCTGGGCGGCACACCCCTACCCAAAAGAAAGTTGAGTGCCCCCCCCCCCCCCGGGACTACTGTCTTCAAAAGGGACATTTGTACACGCATAATGAACATTGTTTTATTTGCTTGTTTAAATATGTTTAGAGATGTTTGTTTGTTTGTTTGTTTGTTTGTTTGTTTGTTTGTTTGTTTAAACATTCCTTTCGATATATTGTATATTTGATCGTTTGTATATAATTTGGTTTTGTTTACAAGATTTCTTTGTATGATATTAGGTAGACATTTCTGTCTAAATTTGCACACATCCTTTACTTCACTTTTATTTATTATTATTGTGCCTTGTGAATCCGTTAGATAGCATACCGTACCTGGACATCCAAGTATTTCGAGTCTCAAGCATATATGATCGTGCCATTCGATAGGACGTATGCGGATAGAGGTCATTCCAACCGTAGAATCGAACCAACTCGTTGAGGGCGTATTCCTGTTCAAATTTCCATTAAAGACCTTGAAAAAGTTAATGGACGAAAAAATGCTAGAAATAAATAAGTGGAATTTAACTTTGTAACTAAAAATAAATCCTCATCATTTAGGCCTAACAGATGGATATTGTCTGAAAGCATGATTTGAAATACGATTGTATATAATTTATACCGTATCAAAATGGAGATATTTGTTTAGAGAATAATGACTGCGTAACAACTGTTTTCGTGAATTTGTTTTGAAATCAGAGGTTTTTGTTCTGGACTGAGGAATTGTCCCGACGGGGCGCAGCCCCTGAGGGACAATTCCGAATGACCAGAACAACAACCGAGGATTTCAAAACAAATTCACGAGAACAGTTGTTACGCAGTCATTATTCTCATTCATTACTGAAAAAGATGCATTTTTATCCATCCCTCAATAACATTTGTAGCATTCAACCAATCAGAAATAATCTTTAATCGTGTTTCCTCATAGCTTATTGAATATTCAGTTAAGGGGCGTGAGGCTTTAATTTGATTGGTCGGTCAATGAGCAAAACAATCGAACACTTTGGCGCAGTACTTTCGGGCAATTATTAGTAACCTGCGCTCGGCGTCCGCGTTATCATCTAACGATTAATTTGATTGGAACGCACTTGGTACGCAGCTATCGCGATTTTTCATGAGGTAATGAATTTTGAATAATCTTCTTTGGTCTCATTGAATTAACACTAAACTTAAAATACATCTAGTCATTATTTACGGTTCGTACGACATGGTCGAAAAACTTCCACTGTCATTGACTGACTGTTATTCCTTTAAATACGGTAATTATCAAACATTTAAGAACAATCATAATCATCACTTGAGTAGCTTACCGTGACTTGCTGGTTGACACCCCTCAAGTCATGCCATAGAATATCATTAATGCTGTATTGAACATTGTATTTTGTTACCCACTGATTCCAGTCTGATCTTCCTTGCAATATAATTCCAGAAACAGACCTCAAGGAACCAAACGCAATCTGAATCCATTGGCTGGCGTCCCAACTGCCAGCACACCAAGCTCCAACTCGTTCGTTTATAGCCGAGTGATCCAATCTTGCGTTATTTGTACCGTGGTTAGCATCGTATACACTTGATGCTGTGATCTGGTTGTCCTGTATCCCCCCATCTTTCATTCCAAGCGGTAAAGGGTATTCACATACAACTGAAATGAATTTGTGAGAGTTTTATGAAAATTTAGCTACTTCCAAAAGATTCCTACCAGGTGAAGATGCAAAATTACCCGACCGACTGATGGCGGGTAAACAATTTCAAACTCACAGTGTAATTGAGTCACAATGGCTGGTGGAATTTCTGTTGGGAAGGTATGAGATACCTGCCCGACATGTTGGTTGAAAAAAACACACCTGAAGTTTCATCCCTGATTCCTTCCCTGGTTATTAAATTACCTCAAGTATTTTCTTGTTGTTGGTTGAAACTTAATCTATATAACATTCGATTCGTTTGATTCGAATGTTTAAGACAAGACAATTGCCGATAACGGTGTTAAATCATAGGTCCACTCTTACCAGCCAGATCCTTTTGGGAATCGAATATTTCAACAATGTTGAGATTTCTCCAGCTGTTACCAAATGAACAGGTGATAGTTCACCTGGGTGAACTAGCCAAAAATGAACCTATGCATTTAAGGATCTGAAACCCATAAACAAGAATCATATACAATTTAAAGAACGAATGTGTACTACGAATGAACTCAGATGCGTAGACTATTTTATAGTGCATGTCAAAAATGTCCAATATGGTAAACAAATATTTGGAAATACATCCCATGTTGTTTGTTTTCAATGGCGTATCAGTTCTCTATCAGGTACATTTCATAACATTTCACCCCTTACTCCCGAGATATGATCAATTCAGTAACAAGAATTGCATTTTTAACTGAAAATTTGAGATTGCGATGATGATTTATAGGATATATCACTGTTTTGTTTAAAATACATTTAAAATTCAAATATTCTGTAGTTGGTTTGTCGATCATGGATAATATGAATGAAAAAAATGTTTTTCTGCTCAAAACTGAACTTAACAATCAACATTTAGTGGGTAGATTTTTATTGATTTGATTGATTATGTTCAATTACACACTGAACATTGCTGAATGACGATTGTTATAAGACTTCTCTGCGCATGAAAAGTGACCAAAGATGAATTTGACATGACTGAGTAAATTTGCCATAATTTGATAACGGAAGCTCCAAAAGGGATATATAAAAAAACAAAAACATATTAAACACGATTATTACTATTTCACATCCAGTCATTTTGTATTTTTCATTGCCAAAAATGCATATTTCACATGAGACGATTTGGGCACGCCCTGTATACAATAAGCATTATATGCATCTAGCATGGAATCAAACGCATAGACCATTATGAATAATTATGGTATGCAAGGAACTGAACTGATGTACAAGGTGCATACCTGCACAGTGTATTCCATCTCCCATCCATCCGTCCCGGCATTCGCAAATGAAACTTCCCGCTGTATTGGTGCAGTCAGCGTTACTATCGCAGTTATCTAAACCATCTGCACATTCATCTATATCTGTACAATGATAAAAGATATCACTTGATTATGGAGCGCAAATAATAACATATAAAAGTACCACTGTTCATCATTGGTCAAAATGGGTTACGCCCAATGGACGAGGTCCAAAATCCAAACCGATACGCTAGAGTTTATGAATAATAATAATAATAATAATAATAATAATAATAATAATAATAATAATAATAATAATAATAATAATAATAATAATAATAATTACACCGTGTTTATATATAGCGCCTTACAAATACACAAAGCGCTTCACATGAAAAATATCACAAAACACTAATACCAAAAATTACTAACACCATTTAAATACTGAACAAGAGGAATCTACTATAATGTCAGCTTACAACGTGTAACTATATATTTAGCATCGATAGTTGCAGCAGCATAACGTTATGCTCCAACTTACTCTTTGGTCCAAGCAGGTAAGATATTAAGCGTATATTAATTGGTGTTTACTAGCTTAGTAGATTGCTCCGGTTTGGCGCTCTCAAAATTATGCCTTAAATCTCACTTAATAGCGAGGTAGCGCTATGCTTCAGTTACTCGCCATTGGTGCACTCGGCCGATTAAACATGATTACTACTATTTCACATCCAGTCATTATATTTTTCATGGCCAAAAAATCATGTTTCACATGAGACAATTTTGACACGCCCTGTATACAATGAGCATAGACATCTGGCATGGAATCAAACGCATAGACCATATGAATATGTTATCACTGCAAAAACTAGGGTGTTAAAAATAACACCATGGGTGTTATTTTTAACACTCGTTTGGAGTTAATACAGGTCCACTCTCTACGGTGTTAATTTACACCCTCTGGTTTTGAAATATAATAACACCACTTGTGGTGTCAACTTTTGACACTTTTTTTGGTGAATTAATGTTCTTACTTGTCATCTAATTATGAAATATAGCATGTTGCAGATCGAAATACTAGATCATATGTATAAATATACAATCCAAAGTGTTACAATACCAATATAACCAACCTCCGTGCGCATGTGTTGAATAATGACACCCATGGGAGTTATTCTTACACCAGGTTTAACACCAGAAACCTAACTCCATGTGCAGTGTTACATTTTTAAAACACTATTTTTGCAGACTCCAAGTGGTGTTAATTTAACACAGACGCTTAATACCATTTAAGTGTAACATATCCATATATTTAACACCAGAGTTTTTGCAGTGTACAAGGAACTGAAAGGCAAACAACTACATGTAAGGTGCGTGAAGTAGAGATACCTGTACAGTGTATTCCATCTCCTATCAATCCGTCCCGGCATTCACAAATGAAACTACCTGCTGTATTGGTGCAGTCAGCGTAAATATCGCAGTTATCTAAATCATCTGCACATTCATCTATATCTGTACAATGATAAAAGATATATACAGTTAAGCCCACAATTATTCATACCCTTTGAAAAATATGAGTTTTTGCGTTTTTCTCATATCTATACCAGCTGGAGTAGTGGAACTTTCGCTTTACACTAAAGACAATTAGATTGCAAGTACAAATCAATATATTTGGGCTTAACAATTTTTGCATAACAATGGAATTGAACAAGAATTGTGTTTTTATCCCTGTCCAAAATTATTCATACCCCATACCAAGTCTCAGGATTTATGCCATTTTTATATTGTTATGCAATTATTCCAGTTGAGCTCTTAGAGAGTTACCAGTTTGATTTCGAAACACTCAGTTCACTATTAACATGATTAACCCTGTTATTGTCTGCTGGGCTATTGTTCACATTTGCTCTTTATACATAGAAACAAAATCCAGAACTTAAATACAATTTCCCTTGGGAGAGTGATTTTTATAACAACATATGATGTATAATTTCTTCCCGGTACATTTCTATTTTATATAATTTTCTTGTTAAATTTGAATTATCATCTTGTAAATAATACATTTTATGAGGTTGTAGGCTAAATTTAAGGTGTAGGCCTACCTGTGCATTGGCCTCCATCACCCATCCAACCGTCTTTACACGTCGTGCACATAAAGCTACCTTCGGTGTTGGTGCATTCAACGTTGTCATTACAGTTGTCTAGTTCTTCTGCGCATTCATTAATGTCTGATTTAAGAGAGTTTGAGTTGCAGGTACCATTAGTATTAGCATATTAACAACCATTAAGTTAAAAAAAAGTAAAGTAAAGACTCGCGCAGAGCAAAGCTCGCGCGCGGAGTGCCCATCTTTCTTTCATTAGCGTTTGGGCCAGACTCCCCATGTAATACTTGGCTGTGGGGGGTTCGCCACTCCTCCCGCACAGCGAGTCTGTTTTACTTCCCAACATGAATTAATGCCGGTACCCAATTATACACCTGGGCGAAGCGTGGCAAGTGCGGTAAAGTGCCTTGCCCAAGGACACAACACGTTGGCACCAACGGGGCTCGAACCCACACTCTTTGCATTGTGGAGCGAGGGTGAATCCGCTGGACCACACGCGCCCGTAATAACCATTAGTATTAGCATATTAAGTCAGTTTGATTTATTATACAATAAGGCGACGAAAATCTACCCTTTTCAACTAGAAAACGGACCTCTCAGATAGGGTCGGTCGTTCAGGCGGGTTTTTTTTTAAATTTTCGTGAACATTTTGGTGAATTTCGACAATTTAAAAACTTGAAAACATTTCAATTTTTTCCCACCAAAAACCTTTTTTCTGAACATTTTGAAGTTTGAAAATTGGAGGGAAAAAATAGGTCGGTAAAACAGGGTTTTTTCTTCGCCTAAACATCATTATCGAATTCTTAGGGATATATTAAAGTCATGACGAAACAAGCCCACCTTAACATACTGGTAGAATAGGAGAGCTCCAGATCTCCAAATTAAGCATTAAATGATTTGACCCATGACCTCAGAATACTGAGATAGGTGCAAACCCTGGGAACAATGATTTAAAGTGTCCTGCAAATATCTTTCCCTTGCAAACTCTAGTTATACCAAGACCAATATGGCCACCTATTTTACTATAAATGTGACTAATCTGTGTGTTTTTCCAAAGGAAAGGAATGGAATATAAAACATGTAATGCATCTTATCACAAGTCTTAGAAATGGATTCATATATAAATGTTGTACGAAATTGAAACAAATAATACTCTAAAAAACGTAATTTTGAAGTAATAGGAATCGTATCGCTCTGTTACCCAGAATATACAGGGTGAATCAAAAAACATTGTGCACGATTTGAAGCGGCCATTTGACCTTGATGCGTGCATTGAACCATGGAATTTTTGTTGTTTGTATGAAGCCTAGTTAATCTAGTTTATTCTCCCAAAGTATGAAAGTAATCGACTTAAAAATAAGCAAACTGTGGCAAGTTTTGTAAACTGACCGCGTTTTTCGCCATTCCAATGGGATTTACACACAGTAAAATTGGTTTTGCTAAAATGGTCATTATTATCACATTAATTGTCAAAATTTTCCTGTAAAATCATTCTTTCACTCTGGGATAAGTAATTAATAGTCTGATACTGAGTTGTCAAATTTGAATACAAGCATCACCTATTACAGATCAAGAAGGCAAGAAGTCTTCAAGAAGCGGAGGCACGTGTCAGAGCCGAAGTGACAGGCTACACCGCAACTGGGGAATGGTTAGACGAGCTGTTCGCAACATGTTGGACAGGGCACACACATGTCTTCAGCAAAATGGTGGCCATGTCGAAGGAAGACTTCATTAACAAAACTTAATATCAGCAAACAACTAAATGATTTCTATTTTGAATTGCAAGGAAGCTAACATTTTATTGTATGCCTTAAAAACATCTTTAGCAGAAGACCGCAACTCATACGGTGTGAACCTAAAGGCGAATGTGAATGACTTTTCAGTGCAATTATCAAGAAACAAAGTGTCTTCAGAACATGTCATTTGTACAATATTTTTAGTTTGTGAAGTATTATTTATTTCTACAATGTTTTTAACATCTTTGGCTCATTTAAGATACCAGGAACCTGTAATAAATTACAGGCATAACAATGCCTTTCTTGTAGACTCTCACTCCATATCATCATGCTGCTGCAATATTCATGTCTTAACTGTGTAAATCCCATTGGAATGGCGAAAAATGCGGACAGTTTACAAAACATGGTACAGTTTGCTTATTTTTTAGTTGATTACTTTCATTTTTGTGGAGGATAAACTAGATTAACAACGCTTTATATAGATTCACCCTGTATTCATGATTTATGATCAGAAATGTAAATCTGCAAGAAAATCTGCTTCCAATTTTTTTTCGAGGATTAAGGCGTTTCCTGGAAAAGATCACATAATATACTTTTAATTTATTTCTTAATAATATGCTAATTATATGCAAATGAGGTCAAACCAACTTTTTTCTATGACGTTAAATCACCAAGTTGTATTCTTTGTCTCTTGTCTTACATATGTTTACTTTTTGAATTGCAGCATTATTTCAATTACACGCACTTTTGGGCATTTATGCTCTGTTGCACTGTAGAGTTTGCAAGATAACGACATATGCAGGACACCTAATCATTGTTCCCAAGATTTTCACTTATCTAAACACCGTAATTCGAGAAGTATGTTCTGAGGTCATGGGTCAAAGCCGAATTAGGAGGTCCGGGGCTCCTGATGTCCATTGTAAATCAAATACATGGAATTTATCAATTCCGGAAAGATACTGATATATAAGACTTTCGACTCAACGTTTTGCACCACCATATCTATATTTAGTGAAAGAACCATTCTTACATACGACTTATGCATCAAGGTTTAAATGGGATAAATAGATAAAGGAGGTTCCAAAGCGACTATAGGCTACCGCTTTAAATCTTAATAAAGTATAAGTGAATAAAGCATTTGAAGAAATGCTTAAACGTAATACTTTTAACCGCGCCTTTTTACTTAGCATTATTTTGATGTCCCCCGCGCAACAGAAATATTTACAAGCGTATTGATACGTCAAACGATTAATTGTGCTGCCGAAAGACAATTTCTGAACATTGACAAAAAATTGATAGCGTTAGAAGTCGGATGCTCATCAGGACCAAACGCAACCAGGACTAAAAAACATAGTGAAATTCATTGACGTATCAATTAAGCAGGAAGGTGCCCAATGAAGATACATTAACTACTATAACTACAAACAAAAACACATAGCACCAAATGCCCCACATGCAACTTAGAAATAAAGCTTAAGAATTTGAACAATTGTAAGATGCCAAGAGAATTGTCACTATAATATTTAAAAGGAAAATTTATATATTTCAATATTATTAAGCAGCAATTACTAAGCCTATAACACTCTTAGAAAAAATGGTTCGTTTAAGAACCCTTTTTTGTCCCGCGGGGAGCACCTTTTGGCCTAAAAGGTTCTAAAAAGAACCTTAGAATGGTTCTTTGAAGAACTTTCAAATTTTAAATAAGACCTAAAGGTATATTTACTTTTTTGTTTTTATGTAATATGCAAATTCAAGAGAAATGTAAACAAATTTAATCCTTTTCAACTGTTAAAAATCATTTCTTCTTGGCTAAAAACATTTTTTACCGTTTTACCAAGAACCATTGAGGGTTCTCCATAATTTTTTCCCAAAAGGTTCTTGAAGCTTGAGGAACCATTTTCTTGGCTAAAGAACCCTTTTAGAACCTTTTTTGGTTCTAAAAGGAACCCTATAGAAATTTCATTGGGTTCCTTTTAGAACCAAAAAAGGTTCTAAAAGGGTTCTTTAGCCAAGAAAATGGTTCCTCAAGCTTCAAGAACCTTTTGGGAAAAAATTATGGAGAACCCTCAATGGTTCTTGGTAAAACGGTAAAAAATGTTTTTAGCCAAGAAGAAATTATTTTTAACAGTTGAAAAGGACTAAATTTGTTTACATTTCTCTTGAATTTGCATATTACATAAAAACAAAAAAGTAAATATACCTTTAGGTCTTATTTAAAATTTGAAAGTTCTTCAAAGAACCATTCTAAGGTTCTTTTTAGAACCTTTTAGGCCAAAAGGTGCTCCCCGCGGGACAAAAAAGGGTTCTTAAACGAACCATTTTTTCTAAGAGTGTAGCTGCCAAGTATATAAAATGATATGCATTTATGTAGGCCGAATTATACATCCAGTAAAATATTGATAAGCATTGTCATGCATGGGTAGCGTAGCCTGTGTGATCAATATCCCCAGCGATCATCCATGCCATGCAATGCATACACATTATTTCTCTCCGCGTAATATGTTGAAAATGCGAATTTGGAAACGTCACGGATTTTCTTTAAAGGGTCTAATTATGGCTTATTATTGTTATTTTGTACCAAATTGTGCCTAAAAGGTTCATCCCAATGTTTATCTAGCCAAACTAGCCTGTGTGGTCAAAACATAATTGGAAGTCACTCTATAGGACATAAACAAAGTGTATGACTTCTTTTGATGAGCACTTAATTATCATAATGTATACCTGTGCATTGTAATCCATCATAACCTTGCCATCCTGTATTGCATCTACAGATGAAACTTCCTGGTGTGTTCAAACAATCAGCGTTGTCATCGCAATTAGCTAAGCCTTCGGCACATTCATCTATTTCTGTATATATACACAGTTCAACAACACAAAAGTTCCCCTTTAGATTATGCCTGATATTTTTAAAATGAGTTACTCCATCGAAACGATTTTTGGCACACATTGATGTACGTGTTTGAAACGTCCATATAACATTTAGAATAGTTGGTGTGGTTCGAGAACCATTATGATGTTGAAACCTGTAGAAAAAATGTGCGCGAAGAGCGCAAACATTTTCAGTTTTTAAACTTAAACGGTCATGGAAAACTTTCCTGAAGCCATCTTGTTCAGCTTGAATAATGAAACATTGAAAATAATACGCGCTTTTTTTTAACACTTAAAAGGTCCAGCAGGAAGTTTTTAACGTCCCTCACATAATATTTACGGTGGTTATTATGTTGATTTCAGTTCAGCCAATCTCACTCTTTGATTACTCGACCTTGCCTCCATCTCAATTCCCCCGACTGGGCTATGTATGGCCCGACTGATTCAAAAGTGGGGTGCGCGGCACACGTTTGTGTTGGCAGCTTATCCAAAACAGAGAAGGTTTATATAGGATGAGTAAGCTACTTACCGTAACAGCCAACTTCGTCCAACTTCGTCCTCGCAAGGATTGCTTTAAATCCTAGTTTCTGCTTGATATTATTAGAGTAGAATACCAATGACATATTTTTTGTGTATACATTAGTATCCGGTGGAGTTGTATACCCGCAGAATCTAATAAAAATGGAATTCAATCAATATCATCAGAATGGAATGTTTTAGTTATTTTGGATAGTGTTAAGATGTGGCTACACAAATAAGTCGTTTCTTCCCTCCCATGGCCACACTGCAACGCTATTATATGTAGTACGTATTGCTCATACGCATTATAAAATTAAAATGCAACGTTTTAGAAGGTAATAAAACGTTATGTGTTTGCTGGAAAAGCTTGTACCTACACTCTAAAAAAGGGTTCCAAGTAGAGCCTAAAAGGTTCTTGAACTTGTCCTGTATGCAGAACCCTTTAAGGTTCTTAATGAAACCCTTTTCAATGGGGTTCTTTCAAGAACCCTCTGAAAGGGTTCTAAATAGAACCTAAAAAGGTTCTTCAGTTTTGTCCTGTATGCAGAACCTTTGAGGTTCTATCAAGAACCTTTCCGATAAGGTTCTTTCAAGAACCCTCTGAAAGGGTTCTAAATAGAACCTAAAAAGGTTCTTCAGTTTTGTCCTGTATGCAGAACCTTTGAGGTTCTATCAAAAACCTTTCCGATAAGGTTCTATCAAGAACCCTCTGAAAGGGTTATTAAGGGCAGTGTCAACCCGGCACTTGTTTCAAAAATTGAATTTCATATTTCTCTATTATTTTATACTTTTATATGTATTATCATTACCATCATAAGTTACTAATCGGAAGCGATTATTTCCCGTTCTTTTGGATGATTTTAAATTGTTGTTTTGGTAAGTTTGAGTCAGGAAAAGGCGCATGGTTATTTGGCGGAAATTTAAGCGGAGTTCCGCGCTTTTCAAATGCTGCGACAGCTGTTCGATCATTGCGTCGCGCGCTGAAACTTCCCGCGCATAATACTAGACGCGCCGCTTAATATCCGCGACGTAGACGCAAAAAACAAAAGAGCGCAAAACAATGTCTAAAAATGTAAACAAAGGCAAATCTTACGATCATTTAAATTTCAGTTTTCTTCAGATAGTGACTGACAATATAAATGGAATCTGATATTTTATTTTGATTGTTCATAATAGTAGTATACTCGCTTTTTAGGTCACACGCCCGTGTATTCCGAGAACATTTAGCTTTAAATGGTGTCCATTGTGTAGAGGGCTTTCAGCGCTAGGAGGCAATTTTTTTCTTCTTTTTCGATTATGGATTTTAAACTCGAGATATGCATCCATTTCTAGCGAAATGTATGCAAAAAAACACGACTTTTACACTTTTCCGATGTTTTTAGCAATATATCCAAAACTAAGCCTTATTTTGGAAAAAGAAAAAATTGCTTCCTAGACAAAATTGTCTTGTTTACAAAAATGTATATTAGAACAAATTACAATTTTTTATTTTATAGTTATGCTGTCTGAAAAATGTGGGGTAATAAAAAAATCGCTTTTTGGTTCATTTCTCAAAATTGAGTTTATTTGGTATCACATTGATATCACCATCGGATTCCTTATCAAATTTCCTTTCTATAAATGTACATACTTTTATTTATGTACTTTTATTCAATATTCTCAAACTTAGAAGCAAAAGTTGATCATCAAAATAATAGGGTTGACACTTCCCTTAAAGAACCTAAAAAGGTTCTTCAGTTTTGGCATGTATGCCGAACCCTTAAGGTTCTATTAAATGGTGAACAAGCTGACTGTGAATCTGACTAGATATTATTTACAAAATACAGAACCAATGGTGTTAAATTAATACAAGTCAGCAAGACAAAGTCTTAAGTCATTGATTATACTTGGTTTTAATCATATCAATAAAGAAATATAAAGTAGAAAGTAAATATTTGTAATTTTTTACACAGTACCGTTTGTTAACAGGGTTACAAAACAATTATTACATTGCGAACTTATTTATTCTTAGAGTGTACACTAGCAACCGAAAGTCTTAGGACACTTGGTTACGATGTCAAAATCATTCCAGGTAACAAATTTGGACTGTAATATTTCATTATTCGTTGAAAAAATGTGTTGCTGAATCTATTCTCATTAATAAAGTCATATTTCCTGCAACATCTGCTCATTCCATTTCATGAAATTGAAGAAAATGTGTGCCTTCGTTGATGCATGAATCCCCATACAAATTTCCCCTTAAAAAGAGCTCATAAATAATGAATCAAGCTCATTATAGCCAATGTAATCCAATGGACAGACAGTGTGTCAATTTTAACTCCCCTTCAAAATAACCTTCGCAATTGTTTGTCAATGGATTCACAAAAGTGAAGCTAATTCCAAAATTGTCCCTAGTCTTTCTCAGATATTGAGGATTGTTCTCTTTAATCATCTTTAAAAATAGAATAATTGGGAGGGAATTTTAAAAGTTTTATTTTAACACCATGACTTTCATATTACAAAGGAAACCATCCAAATTCCATATACTTTCTCATTCCACCCACATGAACTGTGCATACTACAAAGTTGTATTAATTTCGTCATTACTTATTATTATAGCCAAGCTAATTTTACTCTTAAATTAACTAAAAGTATCAAAGAGAAACTTTTTTAATAACTGTATATTGTTATAAATGTTTTCCCTATAAACTAAGACGGTCTCAAAAATATCTCAAATTTGTTTAAACAAACTTAAAAGAACTTTTCATGAATTTGTAAACCTGAATAACAAAAAGCTAACACGGTAGTTCAATGGGTTCCCCGTGTTTTCTCTCAATTTGTATATAGCATGCAAGGTGTCCTAAGACTTTTGGCTAGTGTAAAAGACTTTAACGATAGTCGTCAAAGCAATATTTTGCAACATCTTTGAAAACTGAACTGAGACCAATGCAAATATTTCCATAATAATACCAAAAACAAATGATTTGGTTTCTGTTCCATGTTAGTAGTTGTATGATTTGGTATCTGTTCCATGTTAGTAGTTGTATGATTTGGTATCTGTTCCATGTTAGTAGTTGTATGATTTGGTATCTGTTCCATGTTAGTAGTTGTATGATTTGGTATCTGTTCCATGTTAGTAGTTGTATGATTTGGTATCTGTTCCATGTTAGTAGTTGTATGATTTGGTATCTGTTCCATGTTAGTAGTTGTATGATTTGGTATCTGTTCCATGTTAGTAGTTGTATGATTTGGTATCTGTTCCATGTTAGTAGTTGTATGATTTGGTATCTGTTCCATGTTAGTAGTTGTATGATTTGGTATCTGTTCCATGTTAGTGGTTGTATGATTTGGTATCTGTTCCATGTTAGTAGTTGTATGATTTGGTATCTGTTCCATGTTAGTAGTTGTATGATTTGGTATCTGTTCCATGTTAGTAGTTGTATGATTTGGTATCTGTTCCATGTTAGTAGTTGTATGATTTGGTATCTGTTCCATGTTAGTAGTTGTATGATTTGGTATCTGTTCCATGTTAGTAGTTGTATGATTTGGTATCTGTTCCATGTTAGTGGTTGTATGATTTGGTATCTGTTCCATGTTAGTAGTTGTATGATTTGGTATCTGTTCCATGTTAGTAGTTGTATGATTTGGTTTCTGTTCCATGTTAGTGGTTGTATGATTTGGTATCTGTTCCATGTTAGTGGTTGTATGCTTGGGTATCTGTTCCATGTTAGTGTTTGTATGATTTGGTATCTGTTCCATGTTAGTGGTTGTATGCTTGGGTATCTGTTCCATGTTAGTGGTTGTATGATTTGGTATCTGTTCCATGTTAGTGGTTGTATGCTTGGGTATCTGTTCCATGTTAGTGGTTGTATGATTTGGTATCTGATCCATGTTAGTGGTTGTATGCTTGGGTATCTGTTCCATGTTAGTGGTTGTATGATTTGGTATCTGTTCCATGTTAGTGGTTGTATGATTTGTTATCTGTTCCATGTTAGTGGTTGTATGATTTGGTATCTGTTCCATGTTAGTGGTTGTATGATTTGGTATCTGTTCCATGTTAGTGGTTGCCTGATTGGGTATCTGTTCCATGTTAGTGGTTGTATGCTTGGGTATCTGTTCCATGTTAGTGGTTGTATGATTTGGTATCTGTTCCATGTTAGAGGTTGTATGCTTGGGTATCTGTTCCATGTTAGTGGTTGTATGATTTGGTATCTGTTCCATGTTAGTGGTTGTATGATTTGGTATCTGTTCCTTGTTAGTGGTTGTATAATTTGGCATGTTCCATGTTAGTGGTTGTATGATTTGGTATCTGTTCCATGTTGGTTGTTGTATGCTTGGGTATCTGTTCCATGTTAGTGTTTGTATGATTTGGTATCTGTTCCATGTTAGTGGTTGTATGCTTGGGTATCTGTTCCATGTTAGTGGTTGTATGATTTGGTATCTGTTCCATGTTAGTGGTTGTATGATTTGGTATCTGTTCCATGTTAGTGGTTGTATGATTTGTTATCTGTTCCATGTTAGTGGTTGTATGATTTGGTATCTGTTCCATGTTAGTGGTTGTATGATTTGGTATCTGTTCCATGTTAGTGGTTGCCTGATTGGGTATCTGTTCCATGTTAGTGGTTGTATGCTTGGGTATCTGTTCCATGTTAGTGGTTGTATGATTTGGTATCTGTTCCATGTTAGAGGTTGTATGCTTGGGTATCTGTTCCATGTTAGTGGTTGTATGATTTGGTATCTGTTCCATGTTAGTGGTTGTATGATTTGGTATCTGTTCCATGTTAGTGGTTGTATGATTTGGAATCTGTTCCATGTTAGTGGTTGTATGATTTGGTATCTGTTCCATGTTGGTTGTTGTATGCTTGGGTATCTGTTCCATGTTAGTGGTTGTATGATTTGGTATCTGTTCCATGTTAGTGGTTGTATGCTTGGGTATCTGTTCCATGTTAGTGGTTGTATGATTTGGTATCTGTTCCATGTTAGTGGTTGTATGATTTGGTATCTTTTCCATGTTAGTGGTTGTATGCTTAGGTATCTGTTCCATGTTAGTGGTTGTATGCTTGGGTATCTGTTCCATGTTAGTGGTTGTATGATTTGGTATTTGTTCCATGTTAGTGGTTGTATGATTTGGTATCTGTTCCATGTTAGTGGTTGTATGATTTGGTATCTGTTCCATGTTAGTGGTTGTATGCTTAGGTATCTGTTCCATGTTAGTGGTTGTATGATTTGGTATCTGTTCCATGTTAGTGGTTGTATGCTTGGGTATCTGTTCCATGTTAGTGGAGGTATGATTTGGTATCTGTTCCATGTTAGTGGTTGTATGATTTGGTATCTGTTCCATGTTAGTGGTTGTATGCTTGGGTATCTGTTCCATGTTAGTGTTTGTATGATTTGGTATCTGTTCCATGTTAGTGGTTGTATGCTTGGGTATCTGTTCCATGTTAGTGGTTGTATGATTTGGTATTTGTTCCATGTTAGTGGTTGTATGATTTGGTATCTGTTCCATGTTAGTGGTTGTATGATTTGGTATCTGTTCCATGTTAGTGGGTGTATGCTTGGGTATCTGTTCCATGTTAGTGGTTTTATGATTTGGTATCTGTTCCATGTTAGTGGTTGTATGCTTGGGTATCTGTTCCATGTTAGTGGTTGTATGATTTGGTATCTGTTCCATGTTAGTGGTTGTATGATTTGTTATCTGTTCCATGTTAGTGGTTGTATGATTTGGTATCTGTTCCATGTTAGTGGTTGTATGATTTGGTATCTGTTCCATGTTAGTGGTTGCCTGATTGGGTATCTGTTCCATGTTAGTGGTTGTATGCTTGGGTATCTGTTCCATGTTAGTGGTTGTATGATTTGGTATCTGTTCCATGTTAGAGGTTGTATGCTTGGGTATCTGTTCCATGTTAGTGGTTGTATGATTTGGTATCCGTTCCATGTTAGTGGTTGTATGATTTGGTATCTGTTCCATGTTAGTGGTTGTATGATTTGGTATCTGTTCCATGTTGGTTGTTGTATGATTTGGTATCTGTTCCATGTTAGTGTTTGTATGATTTGGTATCTGTTCCATGTTAGTGGTTGTATGCTTGGGTATATGTTCCATGTTAGTGGTTGTATGATTTGGTATCTGTTCCATGTTAGTGGTTGTATGATTTGGTATCTGTTCCATGTTAGTGGTTGTATGATTTGTTATCTGTTCCATGTTAGTGGTTGTATGATTTGGTATCTGTTCCATGTTAGTGGTTGTATGATTTGGTATCTGTTCCATGTTAGTGGTTGCCTGATTGGGTATCTGTTCCATGTTAGTGGTTGTATGCTTGGGTATCTGTTCCATGTTAGTGGTTGTATGATTTGGTATCTGTTCCATGTTAGAGGTTGTATGCTTGGGTATCTGTTCCATGTTAGTGGTTGTATGATTTGGTATCTGTTCCATGTTAGTGGTTGTATGATTTGGTATCTGTTCCATGTTAGTGGTTGTATGATTTGGTATCTGTTCCATGTTAGTGGTTGTATGATTTGGTATCTGTTCCATGTTGGTTGTTGTATGCTTGGGTATCTGTTCCATGTTAGTGGTTGTATGATTTGGTATCTGTTCCATGTAAGTGGTTGTATGCTTGGGTATCTGTTCCATGTTAGTGGTTGTATGATTTGGTATCTGTTCCATGTTAGTGGTTGTATGCTTGGGTATCTGTTCCATGTTAGTGGTTGTATGATTTGGTATCTGTTCCATGTTAGTGGTTGTATGCTTGGGTATCTGTTCCATGTTAGTGGTTGTATGATTTGGTATCTGTTCCATGTTAGTGTTTGTATGATTTGGTATCTGTTCCATGTTAGTGGTTGTATGCTTGGGTATCTGTTCCATGTTAGTGGTTGTATGATTTGGTATCTGTTCCATGTTAGTGGTTGTATGCTTGGGTATCTGTTCCATGTTAGTGGTTGTATGATTTGGTATCTGTTCCATGTTAATGGTTGTATGATTTCGTATCTGTTCCATATTAGTGGTTGTATGATTTGGTATCTGTTCCATGTTAGTGGTTGTATGATTTGGTATCTGTTTTTAACGTCCCCCACAAACATTTAGAATATTTACGGTGGTTCGAGACCCATTATAATGTTGAAACCTGTAGGAAAAATGTGCGCAAATCGAGCAAAACATCAGTTTTTGAACTAAAATAGTTTAGAAAAAACGTTCCTGATGCAGGTTATATTATGTGATCTTTTCCAGAGAACGTCCTCAATCCTCGAAAAAAATTGAAAGCAGATTTTCTTGCAGATTTACATTTTTGATCATAAATCGTACATACATTCCAAGTCAGGGCGATTCTTAATTACTTCAAAATCATGTTTTTAGAGTGAAAATAAACTGTCGGAGTCTGCGCCGACAACTTATTTTTACTCTAAATTGACTCTTAAACCATGATTTTGAGGTAATTAGGAATCGTATCGCTCTATAACTTGAAATATATTCATGATTTATGATCCGAAATGTAAATATGCAAGAAAATCTACTTTCTAAAAAAAATCACATAATATGCCTTTAAGCTTGAATAATGAAACATTGAAACTAATACGTGCAAAGCCCGCACAACGCACAATTGGCATTTTTAACACTAAAAAGGTCCAGTATAACCATTTTTAACGTCCCCCACATTAACATTATGGGGACGTGACCCCGTAACCCCCACTCCCCATTTGCGCCGACTATGCCCCTACCCTTCCTCCCCTACCTCCTCCTCTTCCTTCTTCTCCTCTTCCTCCTTCTTCTCCTCTTCCTCCTCCTTCTTCACTTCCTCCTTCTTCTCCTCTTCCTCATTTTGGTTTACTTTTTTGTCAATGGGGGGGGGGGGGGCATGGCCTGCTTCCCCCCCCCCCCTGGATACGCCACTGGACTGGCAGTGTACCATTTATTTTGTATAAACATGTTTTGTAGTATACGTACCTTGTTTCGGTGGATCCCAGCTGATCTGCATCCACATATAGGCGTACATGGTCATATTTGCAATTGTATGATTCTAATTGAAAGTCGTCAAAAAAGCTCAAGAAAACTTTCGAGTCGGATATGTCCTGTAAGTACACGATTACGAAATATTTTTACAAGTATTTCACACTGACCAGACGATCAATCGATCGATCATCGTTTTGTAGGCGCAATAACAGTCACTATACGATGATCAATCAAAAACAATGGACTTATTATGGGAATCATGGACTGATGACGGTCCAAAGTACAAAGATGCTCAGAAAATGTACCTCAATCATGGCAAATTTAGTATAAAGTAGAACATTTGCGCACGCTACGAACATTTCTTTTCCTATTGGCCTCTCCCAATATAAAAATCCTATCTACGCCATTGTCTTTGATTGAATATGACCGATGATCGATCGAATTTAGCGCGTGTTTTAGGGAGAATCAAAGGAAGTTTTTGACTTAATTTTTTTAAATTTTGCGAGTGCTGTAATTATTGAACTATTAATCAAATGCATACAAAAGTATACCTTTTTGGAAAGGAAATGGATCAGAGAATCCAAATTTTGCGTCAATTTTGGCAAAAAATGTTTATTTTGTGAGAAAATCACAACAAAATCACTTTTTTGACCCAAAAAAGTTCAGCAAAGCTAACAAAAATTATTTTGAGTAAAAAAAATCCCAATTTTCTAGATTTTGATGTAAAGACAATAATTTAGGGACATTTTTTTTTTATAAACCTAATCTAATATTTTTTGCAATTTTGGCCAAAAAGCGCCAAAAATGTGATTTTTTTTTCATTTTTTTTCACTTTTTTTCCACTTTTTTGTCAATAATTCAAAAAATTAAATTAGGTTAAAAAAAAATCGTCCCTAAGTTAGTGTCTTTACATTATTATCTAGCAATTGGGGCATTTTTAACTAAAAATTATTTTTGTTAGCTTTGTTGAACTTTTTTGTGATTTTCTCAACAACAAAAAATGTGGTCCTTGTCCCGCCGTGCACGAAACTCAATTTCTACAGCGGCATAAGTCACGTGTTCGTTGTACGCCGAGGATACGCTGAGGATACGTCGAACACGGCAGACATACGCTACGAATACGTAAATCATACGTTGGTCATACGCTCGCATACGCTGTGATACGCTGTGATAAGTTTGTTATAATTTAGTGATACGATATCAATACGTTAGTCATACGCTATGTATACGTTCAATACGCTATGGATACGCTAAGAATACGTCCATTCCATCACCGATGTCGACTTTTCCTACGCAATTCGTTGAGAAGTTGGACGTTCTCGGACGTTCTTGGACTCTGACAATTTTCGAGCTTTTTTTGAATACGTCGGCATACGTTCAGGCCATACGCTTTGGTGTGACAGGGCCTTTAGCGAATAGAGCTAACGTGTGCCCGACGTTTTGGAAATTTGGGTGTACGTTCGTGTAGCTGTCATTCGTTCGTGACATATTTGGTATACGTTGTATTCGTTGGTGGTTCGCTAGGGTTTCGCAGTGGTGCGCTGGGGTCTAGGAATTTGTTTGAGCAAAATGTTGGAGGGTGACAACGTTGTGATCAATACAGTATGTAGTTGATCATTCGCTGTGTTAACGTTGAGCACGTTGGGTGTAGGTTTCTTCTTGAGCACCGTGTAATATGGCGGAACAGCCAACATGCGAAACGCTGACGCAGCGAATGCTCAACGTATAGGCCTACATAGTCTATTGATCACTACGTTGTCACCCGCTCAAAATTTTGAACATGCTCACAAAATATCCTAAACACCAGCGAACCTCTGCGAACCCCTAAAGAATACAACGTATGCCAAATATGTTACGAACAAATAAAACTTACAGGAAAGTACACCCAAATTTCCAAACACGTCGGCCACACGTGACAGGGTCTTAATCCAGTCATCACTATGATCACTGAAATCAGTGTTTTGGTTTACGACTCATAACTTTGTTAATATTCAGTCATCTTCACTTGTAATATCTCATAGTAAAGACGAGAATGTTATCGACAAATGTATAATTTATATTTTCAGGCTGAAGCTATAGTTTTGGAGTTAAGAACGTATTTATTACCTAGTAAGTTCCTTTTGTTGTTGTTGACCGTATGTCACTAGCAAATGACAAAGTTACACGAATGTACACCAACATTTCCAAAACGTCGGCCACTCGTTAGCTCTATTCGCTGTGACAGGGCTTTAACAGCTGAATTATTCTCCAAGACTAATTCAGCCTTTTTCAAAACGTCTACAAGATCGATCATCGGTCATTGTATTCAGAAGTGGTCCATTCGATTGTAGAAGCTTTAATTTGTTACCCAAATCATTTAGTACTACCGAAAAAACACTATTTTAATCACGTGTATAAGCAAGAAGACTTGGTGTAATTTCGATATGTTGAACATTTTTGGTGAAAATTTCAATGTTGGCTTATGGGAATATGGGGCAACTGGTCCGTGGGGCAAGTGGTCCGAAATGAAGGATTTTGTAATTGTATGGGCATACTGCTTTCTTTTGAACAGTACGACTTTTGTTGAAACTTGACATATATCCTTATCTTCTACAATCCAAAACATTTGGAACTTTAGGGTATTTACACATGTGATATTCTCCAGATCTTTGAAGCCACCTCCTTGAGTGACTGATTGAATTGAAAATTCACAGATGGTATGGGCGATATATGAAGATGGGTTTAGATCATGTTTAATGTACTTTATATGATTGACAGATATGCAACAGTAAATATATACATGCAGTACAGTCGTCTTTAGATGCTAGTTGCATATTACATTTGATGGGTGCTATATTGTAGTGTGCTTAGGGAATTTCCGAAATATGATTAAAACCATAGGTTGTGGTTGAAATGACCGTAAAATGGCGCATATTGCTAACATGGGACATTGGTAGTTTAGATTTGCGATCAATATTATCATTTAAAGAATGCTTCAACTTAAATCATTATCACGGGTATTCATTTGGTAGAGTTATTAGTTTATGAATTACTCCATTGGTGCACCAAAGTACTCCATTTCTTATTTTCTAAAGACACTCATCTACTTGTAGGACCCGAAAGCCGTAATATTTGCGAATTCAAAGATTATCGCTGGCTGCAGAAATCTGTGTAATGGCTCAAAACAAAAATCCAGTTTTGCCTTTTTTTTCTGAAATGTATTGGAGTTATTGATTATTATGGCAAATGGTGGTATGTTCTAAAACATGTTGGCGTAAAATTCATTACGTCACAGGCGTGTTTGAATAATGTTTCATCTCGCTCCAAAGTGCGAAGTAATTTGTTGGGGCAAGTGGTCCGAAGGGGTATGGGGCAACTGGCTGGTCCGCCTGCAAAAATTTAATTAAAATTGTAAAATTCATTTTGAAAATTAGTTGTTAGTTTCAATAAAACATGACTCGGTATTGAAATGTGAATATATTGTGAAATAATTCACATTCTTTCTAGTTCTTAGGCATTTTGAGTCTAATACCACTATTTCTGCTATTGAAGAATTACAATATCACATGAAATTACTTTAGAATGGTTTAAAACCTCGGTATTATGAATTACATCTTTATTATATTTTGAATGGTGTCTGTAAAGGTATTAGCAATGACGAAATATCATGATTTATTTATTTTATCCACTGCTTTTTGTGTATATTAACCGTTGGGTCATCATTGTCATATTGACTAACTTCCCCTGTAACATGAAAAGCTGGCTAAATATCAAGATGGTTTATTATAAGTACTAAATGATGATTATATGAAGTAAATAAAATCATTAAAGAAAGGGGTATATATAGACAAATGTATGGGGCATCTGAATATCACAACCATGTAAGCATTTAACTAGGTTCAAACCGTTTTATATAATAAATGTGCAGTCGAAAATTTCGCTTGCTTTGCACACCATTAGTATACTGCTATTTACACGTTAACAACGAAAACTGTATAAAACATGGGTTTCATGAGACACGTATCCTTTTTATATATTAAATAACATGGAAATGTGTTTGTAAAGAAAATACTGCCTAGTTTCCGTGTTGTCATTCACTGATTTCTGTGTATTCTAACCGTTGGAACATATAGGACCAGTTGCCCCAATGATGGGGCAACTGGTCCGTGCCAGGTAATGTTTTCAGTTAGTGGTAATTGGCCTTTTCTTTAGATCTTTTTTAACATTGATTATATGTAAACAGTTACATGGGTGATATTTTCATAGCAATTCCATAAATATTTACACGAGATTTAATCTTATATATCATGAAATATGCTTAACCGGACCAGTTGCCCCAACCTCCCCTATATTTCATTGTACAAAAAATGCAACGGCATGTTGAGGTCGGCCATGTTTATGTCGCCATTGTGACGTTATGCGTGGGATGTTTGTACCTGTTTGGTATGTATGTAACGAGGACGAGGGCTAAAGGGGCACAGAGAGATTTCTCAAAAAATGAAATTCAATATTTGTACCTTGTTTAGATAGATGATATACATAGAAACCCTCTATGTAAGATTTCTTCAAAAAAAATCAGTAAAAATAAAGACATTTTCTCAGCATTTCCGAAGGTATATTAGTGCTTTTCACCTTTTTTTTTGTATTTTGGTTAAAAATCACCACCGATTGAATCAGGGAGGTCATGACTATGCATCACGCAACAAGCCATGGTGGTCTTCAAGGTTATTTTGAATAGACGGGAAACAAATAAGTAAGAAGCCGTGGCCTTTTAGATGAATTTCGGTAATTTCGATGTGATTTACATCGAAACTCAAAACGCTATCAAAACCATGAATTTCACATGAAATACTGCAAATTAAGCTCTATAATTTTAGGTGGTAGTTATAAAAAATATATACCGTATGTATAATTTATGTGAAAAACCCAACTTTTGAAAATGTTGAGGGCTCCCTCCATGAAGGATCTCTTAGTGCCCCTTTAAGTATGAAAATACTGCAGTAGTATCTTTGTGTAGACCAACTGTACTTGCATCGAGGTAAGTTACGGACTAAAAGGAATTTCTTTACTAAGTGACTTAACCCTAACACTCCCGGTGGATTTTCCAACGAAATTTTTTTCAAGCAAAAAAAACACACACAACAAGAGGTGCCACGCCCCGGGGTTTGAACCCACGACCTCTCGGTTACAAGTCGAACGCTCTACCAACTGAGCCACGGGGGGAGCTATGCTGGGCGAGTGTATTCGCCCAGCTATGTAGCCCGGGGCCAGCATTTCACCCAAAAACCTCAGCGCCAGGTGGAACCGACAGGCTGGGAAATGGGATTTCATGGGGTGCGGGGCTGTAAGGGTTAATAGAAAGTGAAATTAGAGAAAAAAAGTGAAAATTAAAAAG
Source organism: Ophiura sarsii (assembly GCA_035610835.1). Lineage (NCBI taxonomy): Eukaryota > Metazoa > Echinodermata > Ophiuroidea > Amphilepidida > Ophiuridae > Ophiura > Ophiura sarsii. The sequence continues at coordinate 143,975,282 of CM069441.1, read as the reverse complement.
AAGAAAAAAATCGTTCCTTAACCCTAACACTCCCGGTGGATTTTCCAACGAATTTTTTTTCAAGCAAAAAAACTCACACACAACAAGAGGTGCCACGCCCCGGGGTTTGAACCCACGACCTCTCGGTTACAAGTCGAACGCTCTACCAACTGAGCCACGGGGGGAGCTATGCTGGGCGAGTGTGTTCGCCCAGCTATGTAGCCCGGGGCCAGCATTTCACCCAAAAACCTCAGCGCCAGGTGGAACCGACAGGCTGGGAAATGGGATTTCATGGGGTGCGGGGCTGTAAGGGTTAATGAGAAGACAGACCATGACGTCCTAGAAAAGATTGATGTATAGGCTATAACCTGATATTTACATAAATTATGCATTACCTCAAAATGCCAGGTACATTCTGTGTTACGATCATACTTATCAGGATAGTTTGGTGTGGATATGACAGCACAACTTGGAGAATTGATGACACCTCCACATACCCCGGTCAAATCTGAATAAAATTAATATACGGTATAGGCAATTAGGCATACGGTATATAAAATAACTACAAAAACAATCTTGTTGACCATTCTGATATAATAAAGGTTGGAATTGTACGATGTGATACAAACGTCTTACGCTAGGGGATTCATTTACGATGGAAAATATCTTCTCTATCTGAATAACTTACCCGTGCATTCTATGTCGAGTCCTATCCCGGTCCATCCGTCTTTGCATGTGTAACTATAACTTCCAGTATCGGCACAGATAGCGTTGTCATCACAATTAGGTGATTTGTATTCACACTCTAAACAAATAAAAAACAATACAGGCGATTCCAGAAATTGTAGGATTTTACCCCTGCGATCGTTTATGTGCCCTGTGCAAGGGTCGAATGGTCAAGTTCCATAGGCCTATATATGGAATGAGACCTTTTGACCCTGTATAATTAAGGCACAATAAATATTATAGACAGTAAACACTACTAATTCTGGTTTCCTTGTGATCAGACGAACAATTTGAGATATCGTTTGTCAAAACCGGAGCAAGTTCAAATTGTGCCCCCAAATGCAAAGGTCACGACCTTTTCACATTTTGCTCAATACCTTGGTAACCAAACATCGGAAGTGGGGCAAACTATACATTTTAGAATCATTGTGCTCAGACGAACAATTTGGTATGCTTTCCAGCTTAAAGGCATATTATGCGATCTTTACCAGGGACGCCCTCTATCCTTGATTATTTTAAAGCAGATTTTCTTATAGATTTACATTTCTGATCATAAATCATGAATATATTCTGAGTTACAGAGCGATAAGATTCCTTTTTACTTCCATAGCATAGTTTTAGAGCAAAATTTAGAGTGAAAATATACTGTCCTGCTAGAAGGACAGTTTATTTTCACTCTTTAAAGTTAAACAATGGAACAGATCCCCTGGAAAAGATCGCATAATATGCCTTTAATTGAAGCAATTTGAATTTGTTGACGATTGTGATGATTTCCTAATGGCTTAATGGCAGTAAAAAACCCGTGGTTCGGAAGTCACGTAATAATGGTGGGCCCGTGCATAGGAAGAGCAATACCCGAGCACGTTAAACGGTTACAGATTCTTTCGTAAAGAGTAGAGGATCATTCCGGTCTGTATCTGTTCACACATCTAACCATGAAAGTACCGGACACGGAATACCATCGAGCCCAACATCAAGGTACTTATCACCTTTGCCGGCAAAATTGTGTACAATAGATCTTCAACAATGGAGGGATAATCATCTCTATTGAAATGTCGTGTTGAGGTGATACTACATTATATGTCCGTTTCGTTCACGCATTTGTGAGTAGCATGTAATGTTTCAAAAAGCGCGGTAGTAAATTTGGGTATTGATAGTCGTTTACATGCCTAACGCAAGCTACGAGATGCATAAATTCAGTTTGATAAAAGAAGCAACGATGAAAGTTTAAAATACTGCTAATATTTTAAAGTTATTAAATTAATACACACATTCACCGATGCGATTGATGTAACACTATTTATGAAGTTTTATAGAAACTATTTCACTCAGTTTTTTTATTACTTCTTGAATCCAATAATTCCCTAAAATGTGCATAGATGACCTAGAAAACAGGTCTAAATTTTCAGCCAATTTTGTGAATGCGCACTTACAAATTAGCAGAATTCATCAACTTATTTACCCAAACATGTTGGTTATACCATGCGGTTTGTAGCGGATTTCTCAAACAAAATGATTTTTGTACACCAGTTTTTGAATTTTCCTTTTCTTCAAAAATGTTCTAAGTTTTGTTATAATCCTAACCCTACCATATACCCCCAAAATACCACGACTGGGCACGTTGGTACCACCCGGCAGCGATTTATTTTTACTAGTCAACATTTGTATGGTCTCACAGGTAAAATCAGTTGACTTTTTTTTAAACAAATTAAAAAATCATTTTATTCAGTGAGTTTTGCTTTATTCCGTATTTAAAATAAAATTTAAAATTTTTTACTGGTGTAAAAAACGAAATAAATAAAATTTTACAAATGTTGACTAGTAAAAAAAATCAATCGCCACCCGGCAACGGTTGGTACAAATCCAAGGGGGGGGGGGGGGGGGGGGGGGGGGGGGGGGGGGGGGGGGGGGGGGTATTTTGGTCGATTTCCCACGTTGAATAAAATAAAAATTCTGAAAAAAGTGGGGTAGAGTTAGGGTTAACTTACCGTACCCGTGGCGATTATAATCATAATCTATGTCGTAATGCGCTGTAAATCCTCGTGCAGTGAAGTCCCACGAATTCCCGGAACTTGTTTGGAATCCTACTAACATTTGGTTAGTGATTGATGTTATAACTGGTGGCCGATTCGAGTCACAGTATCTATAAATATAAAGAAAAATTGAGATCATCCGAACATGTTACCGGTATTTGTATTGTTAATTTATATGGAAGCTTAAAAGTGCCACCCAGATGTCGAGATAATTGATCAAGGTAAGATGATCAAATGATAAGATGTTGATCTCTTCAAATCAACTTTTTATAATGACGAGATGGTTAGATGACAAGATCAAAGATCTCATCAAGTCGACTTCCCGGAGGAGAGATGATCAGATGACAAGATTCAGGATCTCGTCAGGTCGACTTCCTGAAGGGATTTAAGCTGTGACAAAGATAGGTCATTTAATTCCAAAACGCGACAATATTTTGTGTTAAGGGGTGTAGCTATTCATTATTCAAATACACGGATGAACGAAGAGCAACATTTTGACAATTGACAATAAACTACAACTATACGTTGTGTAGAGTGAGCGTTACGAACTTCAAATATGTAATACTTATGTTTTATATGAGAATTATTCACAATGTTTGATACCAAAAACAAACAAGAAAATCACAAACAACCGGGCTATACTAGTTGATTGTAGCATTACGCAATAGCTTTTTCTATTTTTTTAGACAAAGTTTTTGAAAATTTGGGGGAACTGACAGACTCAAACCTGAGAGGACCATTTGTCCATAGAACAGGTTGTCTACGCCGTCAGCGTAGACAAAATGATTGGACTGAAATGGTGATTGTAACATGCTCTGCATCCAATTGAGTTGTTGTATAATGTTCTACATCATTCTATTCAATTATTCGTCATTTTCGACATTAAATTGAGTGTGTGCATGACCACCAACTCATGATATCGGACCAGCAACTTGAGTAGAGTAAAGTATACATTGTGCAATCGGATACATTAACAAAGTGTCTTTCTGAAAGTTTTAACACAGTTTAGTAAATCGTACCGTCTAAATTCATCCTTCTGATCAAAAAATAAGGGTCTCACCAAAAGTGAATGACCTGTATTATGTGCATGTATACGTATGTATGGAAATTCTTCAATCTCAAGCTCCGTTCACATTAGGCGAAATTTGCCATGCGATGTGGTAACTTTACTTTTGCCGTTTATGTCAGTTGAATACTTTTAACTCCATTGCGATCGCACCACAATACAGGGTAACTAACATCTAGTGTGACGGAGCTTGACACCTTTTTATACATTCTACAGGGTGTCCCTAACAAATGGTGCACGTGTTTCACGTGATTGCCCTCATTGATTACTCGGTATTTGGATGTAATATTTACTATAATCTTAAAGATTATTTAGTTTCGAATGCCGTTAGTTAGATAGATTTGTAATTGCTCTTCCCGATCAAACGGTATGCTTGATCAATCAGTTATTAAAAACGGGCTGTGTCACTTTTTAAGGAAAAAGATTCTTGTGAAAAGACTCATTTTTCTCATTTAGTAATCAGTATCAAATAAACGGCTTTTGAAAGCAACTAAATAATACTGAGTAATTAATGAGGCCAATGAAGTGGAACACGTGCACCATTTTTTAAGAACACCTAATGAAATGAAATATACGTACTTGTTGTCATTGTCATTTTCATCATAATTGACATTGGCACCGGCATTGACAATTACAAAATCACCAATGCATTGTTCCGATTGATCCGGATAGGATTGCAGCTCGAAATAATCGAAGGTAATAGTAACGGTTGATCCTTCCAGTCCCTATACACGATTAATGGTGGTAATGATCAAAAGGGTGTTTCCGTAAGGTGACCCACTGCACGCTATTAACAGTAACACACTTCGGATTTTTTTTTTTGGGGGGGGGGGCGGGTTAAGATACAGAATTTTAAACGGAATAGACGGAAAATGCGCGTTAAGCGAGAACCTTGGCTTTTTATGTAAACATGTTCTTACATTAGCGTAATTTGGTCAGAATTTTAATCTAATTGTAAGTAATTTTGAAATTAAAAGTCAAAAAGATTTTCTATTGTTTAGGGACAAAACGGGATGGGGCTTGAGCTGACTACTGGGGGTAATGTGCCGCCACTGTGTTGCTGGTCAGAAGTGTGGCAGTGGCCAGTGGGTCACCTTACGGAAACACTCGATCAAAACGAGATATTAATAAACTTAAACATTAATAAACTTAAATATCAAACCCAATCTCATTCTATACATTTGACTATGCCATTTATTGACTACCCCTAGTGCCGGTGCCTTCTAGAGATTATGGTTTGTACTCTAAGGGCGCTAAATCACTCCTCGGTTTGTGTAATGTTAGTAAGTTCCGGCAAAAACAAAAAACGATTTTGTGATTAATGGGGTCCTTTGGGAATCAGTTTGGCGTGAGGGTAGCATTTCATAATTAAAATGAAAGATAATCTCTTGAACTTTGATCAGGATATTGCAAAATATTGATTTCCGATTGTACCGAAATTTATCACGTGGATGAACACACGTGCTCGGAGGCGGTTAGAAGGCGAGCGTCCGGGCTGAAAATAGGGGTGGTGCTGTTTAAATGATCGTATCGTAAAGTGTAATCATGGTAATTGGAAGGTGTAACACTCTTGACGATTTTAAGAAATTTTAATGTTTGTTTATTAGAATAAAGCAGTCGATGTATTTAGTGCTGTGCCCCCTCTAATCTTATTGCTAGCAAGGTCACATCATGGATACAGTGTGCATGTAGAACTGTGCAAAAAGCATAGTGTGTGATAAGGCCAGCCAACGTTAGTTCAGTTGGTTCTAGAGGCCACCACACTATTGACACACAACCCTGTCATCCAATCACAGCAGCAAACATACACTGGCCGATTTGCTAAATATCCATACAGCTGTGAAATATCCACAGGGGCAAATAACTCACATATTAGTACATTGTCAACGTTATAGTCCGCCATCACTATACCAAAGACTCTCTACATTTTGGGAGTAAACCAACAATATTTCCGTCCTATATACACACAACTGCAATTTACCCATGCAGAATGGTTAATCTATCATGAATCAGAACAAGACATTTTGAATTTGCTCTGTTTATTGTAATAATTTGGCGTAGGCCTAAATAATAATGTTTAGCAGTACACCTCTTACTTTATTGGTTTCATTTAACTCCCACAATAATCTTTTTTACCAGGCCAGGTTTAAGTTCATAATCTAATTCATAACTCAAGACTAGAACGTAAGGGTCCTATTGCTTCTCAGTGGGCTGTTTATCATACTACTACTGCGGGCAGTCAAACCAAATGCATTGTGTTGACAAGTCTTCAACTACGTATAGTATTGAACCCATGGATACATTGTGTTCAATTCAACTCGATTTGTATCTACGGTAAATGTATTTTGAAACTGTACAAAGTGTGGCAATGGATCTGTGATGTACTCTAGTTCAAGTTTTTACCTTCTTCGCTCGAAACCGTTTAGGTAATCGTTTAAATGAGCCTAAATGTAACATTTCGGTACGGATAGCGCATCTCTTGACACTGTCATCATGGTCATGTCATGAGACTGTCGGGTTTCATTTGGGCCAGAGCCATTTCTAACGGGGATTACGGCACTAAATTGATCTGTAAAATTCGCTGATTTGTCGTATTACAAATCTTCTGACGGTAAACAAATCTGCATGAACTATTCACTTTCATGTGAATATGAGACACAAGTTGATTGTTTGAGAAATTCGGTCGATATCTATTGTGACCCATGTGGGCCATAATAAATCTACCTTTGAATAAGTTCATCAGGATTGTAGATATAGATTGAGATTGAGATTTTGTTGAACAAATCCAAGAATTGTACTCACAATTAGACGGTTTCGTGAACCAGTTCGGTTGACTTCTTCAGTAAAGGCTTGATCCACGCCTTTTTTTTCCCGCGAGAGATGATATTCTCGTTCCCAGGATGCAAGATGTGATGAGTGGATCAAACACGTGACTCAGAGAATAAATGCCCTCGTCGCGGTTGAGTATGTTCAATCACATATCAGACATCAAAAGCATTGCCGGAAATTCTTGAGCCGGTCGTAGGTAAAACTCCACACCACGTAATAAACTCTAGACAACTTGCAAATGACCTCTCAGCAGTCATGATCAAGGATGACGACATTTTCAACTCTCATGATGTGGTGGCCTTGTTCGCTAACACACCTATTGAGAAGGCTCTGGAAATCATCAAGACTGTTCTATAAAAGATGGCAACTTAAAAACAGAACCAGACTAAACATCGATGACATACCGTACTAGAACTTAAGTCTAGTGTTTGTGCTAACCACTTCATATTTCTCATTCAGAGATGTGATCTACAAACAGAAGTTTGGCGCAGCCATGGGCAGCCCTGTCAACCCCATAGCAAACATTTTCATGGAATGGCTTGAACAGGAAGCGATCGCCAGTGCACCCATCACATGTAAGCCCAAGCTATGGAAAAGATACGTAGACGACATCTTAGAAATCATCTCCAAGGACACTACTCAACAGCTAACAGACCACCTCAACACAGTCGACAAGACGAGCAACATCAAATTTACTTATGAAGAGGAAACCAACGGACAGATACCTTTCCTCGACACGTTGATTGTCCGCAAACCAGATGGCTCTGTCAAGTTGTTGATTTACTGGAAAAAGACACACACTGATCAATACCTTAACTTCACATCGCAACACCCGCTACACCAGAAACGGTATGGTGGTAATACCAGGGAGTGTCGGTAAGACTTCAAAGATCTTTCAAAAAATACAACATCCAAACTGCCATGAAGCCGTACAACACTCTCAAAAGTCTACTTGTCCATCCCAAAGACAAACGCGATGCGGCGAAGACAACGGACTGTGTTTATCAAATACCATATCAATCCTGCGATAAGGTCTATGTTGGAGAAACGGGACGTCTCTTGGCACTAGATTAAATGCACACAAAAAGGACGTCAACAGCAGTGACAGACCACATCGCACAGAAAATCACACCAGGGGCGAAAATCCTCGATAAAGACACAGACAAGCAGAAAAGATGGATACGAGAAGCAATTTGGATACGACGACATAGGCCTAACATACTCAACCGCCACGAGGGCATTTATTCTCTGAGTCACGTGTTTGATCAACTCATCACAACTTTGCATCCTGGGAACGAGAATATAATCTCTCGCGGGAAAAAGAAGTGATAATCTTTCGCGGGGGAAAAAAGTGGATCAAGCCTTTACGGAAGAAGTCAACCGTACAATTCTTGGATTTGTTCAACAAAATATCAATTTAAATCAAATACCTGTATACGCACGACCAGTCTGGGGACGATATTTATTATGGAATTTATAATGGGGGTTTGTTAAACACGTCGTTGAAAAGATAAACTCACGTTTGATTTTAGACACGAGTTAGTAGACACTGTTATAAGCTAAACCTGAGACTAGGTATACTAGTTTCAGAGCTAAACGGTGTTTTTGTACGTACAAGAATGTGGCCCTTTAAATTATATAATTAAAAAAGGTTCAACATTACCGTTATGAGCCAGAGACAGAACTGATCTGCATTGTAAGGTAAAGGATAACTAGGACTCCGCAGAATGCCTCGCGGAGCGGTAATCTCGCCAACACAACCTAAAGAATAAACCATATTCACTTAAAATTAATGACACGTTCGGTTGATAAATGTTGATGGAGTGCTCCCACTCCGCACCACCGTTGGCACAGTCGTTTAATATCTTCATCATCGCTTTTGACTTTGCTGTTCGTTCGTCATCGCCCTGTTTTTCGTCATTCATCGTCCTTGATTCTTCGAAGAGTGATCCTCCTTATAATGCGGTGTTGACATGTTGAATTAATTTAACATAACATAACATAACATAACATAACATAACATAATTACATGTATAAAGCGCTATCAACACTGTTTCTAAGCGCTGTACAATAAACCATCTCTCAAACCACATTACTTCATTAATACCCCTCCCACGGCCCCGTGGCTTATATAGCTTATACCATCTTACTTCATTAACCCCCCACTATGAAAACTCTCTCATTGCTTGCGTGGTAGATTTCGATCGCGACAGGAGCATGCGCAGATGCGATTTTTGTGTAAGTGGTCTGTGATTTTGTCAATATTATATTTTTACTGTGATTTGTCGATCTGCATTAAATGCAAAAAGTAACAACGCCCCCGGCTGGACTCGAACCACCAACCTTTCGGTTAACAGCCGAACGCGCTAACCAATTGCGCCACGGAGGTGATTATTACTAGGCTGTTTTGGTTTGTCATGTTCACCCGTACACTTCCCCGTACACTTTCTTGCAAAGTCGGGCATCGTTTTTTCTCAAAAGTTGCTTGCATATTGCCTATGCTGTCGCCTTTAATACATGTGCTGTTACTTGAACTTGGAAGCAACGTTTAATTTGAACTGTCTATTTTCAATAAAAAAATACTCCAATACGGGAAAAAAAATCAGAAAGCTCACAGACAACAAATAAGAACATCATTTTACTCGACCTAGAATTTCAATCAACGGATTTCAATCATCGGCAAAACCCGATGATGTGAGTGACGTCATTTAATGAGCTCATTAGCATAATTTATGTCCGTGAAATATACAATAGGGTTTTGGTAGTGCCCCCTACCCCTAACACATAAAACACACACCAACAAACCAAAAACCAGGTTGCCTTATAACCCCCTACCCGATGGTACTTATACCACATAACCCTAGATCAATCATAAACCATTACCATATTAACCCTACCACAACCCCCCCCCCCCCCCCCCCCCCCCCCCTTGACCTATACCACGGTAAATACATTGATGGGTTGTTAACTGCGTCACATCCATAATCAATCACATACCTACCTAATGATAATTTACAATAAAACCTTCTCTACGAATATCTTTGGGACAAATCAATATGAAAAATGGAAGAAAATTCACTTTTGTCACGTTTGTGAGGCAAAACTGGGGTTTTTTCGCGGTTACCGCGTATAAGAAGCAAAAGTCAACAAATTAGAGGCCATACATTTCTGTTAATGCACCTTTGCGTGATTTGGACGAAAACCATGCTTATTATCTCTTAGGAATGATTGATTCCTTGGTCTCCATAGTAATTGCCCAAACAGGTGGTTTTATTACCAGCTATTATCCAAAATAGTTTTGACTATTTGCAGCATGATGAAATGCCCGTGCGATTGAATGGCTGTCTTTTCACAGATCTCCCAGGCCTTTAGTAACACCTTCCATACTGCTATTAGTTTTACCATGTACAAAACAGATTTTTCAGAAACTTGTCCTAACTGTCAAAGTTTATCTCAAGGGTTACTGAACTAATACTAGGCATATTTGTACTTATTGTAATGCATTTCCTAGAGGATAGACATAACTTGTGAGCCCGCTTAATACAACGAGGGGAACGTCTGCGCAGGGGCCTATTTCACTTGCCGATCGGAAGCTAAACTTGCTGGGACGCACGGCGCTTTTTGATGGCGCTGTAGTTAACGATGACTAAGTTTTGTCGTCCGCTTTTCGAAAATTATGATACAACTTTCGTGCTGGGTGTGTTTTACAATTCTTTTAATATGAGTACTTCACGTTTCATTAGGCTACCGTCCTTGCATATTTTTTGAAGGCTGGTGACGAATCGGTGCTCAAATCTGCCTAATATAAAGAGTGCATACTGTTGATGGCGCTATGTTGATAGACTTTCCTATCCCAAAAGTAACAGTATCCCTAATGACTTACCTGTGCAATCGTACCCGTTGCAATTACATGTATATTCACCACCCGCTATGTCGTAACGTGCTGTAAATCCTCTTGCAGTGAAGAACGGCGAGAAGTAACTTGTTTGGAATCCTACTAACATTTGGTTAGTGATTGATGTTATAACTGGTGGCAGATTCGAGTCACAGTATCTATAAATATAAAGGAAAATTAAGATCATCCCAAAGAACTGTCACTGGTTTTACATACTATACTATACTGTACTGTACAGTACAGTACAGTACAGTACAGTACAGTACAGTACAGTACAGTACAGTACAGTACAGTACAGTACAGTACAGTACAGTACAGTACAGTACAGTACAGTACAGTACTATACTATACTATACTATACTATACTATACTATACTATACTATACTATACTATACTATACTATACTATACTATGCTATGCTATACTATACTATACTATACTATACTATACTATACTATACTATACTATACTATACTATACTATACTATACTATACTATAATACTATTACCGTTCTTATACAGCGCTTTCCACAATGCAAGCATTCCCAAAGCGCTTTTGGCCAATTATTATCGCTTCCAATTTTAGATCAGAATCCTTTGGTCGCTACACTTAGGCGGCTACCAGCCAACAGTGCACAAGCCTACCAGCACTACCTATATTTTGAAGATTTATTCACCATGTTAGATACCACAAACAAACAAGAAAATCATTGCGCAGTGATTTTTCTATTTTTTAGACAAAGTTTTTGAAATTTGGGTGAAATCTTGAAAAAACCGGCCCGCCCGACTGACAGACTCCAATCATGCCAATCTGAGAGGACCATTTGTCCGTAGAACAGGTTGTCTACACCGTAAGCGTAGACAAAATGATTGGACTGCAATGGTGATTGTAACATGGTCTGCATCCAATTGAGTTGGTGCGTAATACACCGGGGGGGGGGGGGTACTTTCGCCAGAATTGTACATGGATGTGCCTGCCGGACTTCGAAAATTGGACTTTCTCTATACCTATTTTCGGGCCAATTTCCCACCCATCAATATACTAGTTAGAAAAGCACCCAATTTTGCACAAATTGGGTGCTTTTTACAAAAAATGCCTCAAAATACACCCAATTTTTATGATGCCAATTGGGCGCTTTGGTCCGTGATGAAAATACCCCTTTGCTATAACAATTTTTGCGAAAAAGCAGCCCAAAAGGCAGGCACATACGTATACCATCTCAATGTGAGAACCCCCCCCCCCCCCCCCCTTCGGGTTCTACATCATTCTATTCAATTATTCGTCATTTTCGACATTAAATTGAGTTTGTGCATGACCACCAATTCATAATATCGGACCAGCAACTTGAGTAGAGTAAAGTATACATTGTGCAATCAGATACATTAACAAAGTGGCTTTCTGAAAGTTTTAACACAGTTTAGTAAATCGTACCGTCTAAATTCCTTCTGATCAAAAAATAAGGGTCTTACCAAAAGTGAATGACCTGTATTATGTGCATGTATATACGTATGTATGGAAATTCTTCAATCTCAAGCTCCGTTCACATTAGGCGAAATTTACCATGCGACGTGGTAACTTTACTTTTGCCGCAGTGTTACCACGTGCAATGGCAGCCAGCGCCGTTTTGGATCGCAGCCTGCTGCAATTTATGTCAGTTGAATACATTAAACTCCATTGCGATCGCACCACCACACAGGGTAATTAACATCTAGCGTGACGGAGCTTGACACCTTTTTATACATTATACAGGGTGTTCCTAACAAATGGCGCACGTGTTCCACGTGATTGCCCTCATTGATTACTCGGTATTTGGATGTAATATTTACTATAATCTTAAATATTATTTAGTTTCGAATGCCGTTAATTTGATTGTAATTGCTCTTCCCGATCCAATGATATATGCTTCAATCACGAGTAATTAAAAATGGGCTGTGTCACTTATTAAGGAAAAAAGATGCCTGTGGAAAGTCTCTTTTTTTCTCATTTAGTAATCAGTATCAAATAAACGGCGTTTGAAAGCCAACTAAATTATCTTTTAGAACATATAACGATTACAGCAAAATACTGAGTAATCAATGAGAGCAATGACGTGGAACACGTGCACCATTTTTAGGGACACCCTGTACTGTGGATATAATATGAATTGAAGCATACGTACTTGTTGTCATTGTCATTTTCATCATAATTGACATTGGCACCGGCATTGACAATTACAAAATCACCGAAGCACTGTTCCGATTGATCGGGATAGGACCGCAGCTCGAAATAATCGAAGGTAATAGTAACGGTTGATCCTTTCAGTCCCTATGACACGATTAATGGTGGTAAAGATCAAAAGGGTGTTTCCGTAAGGTGACCAACTGTACGCTAACGAACTTCGAATAATCCCCATGGTCTCAGTGGCGGCACCAGCATTTTTTTCTCTTTTCATTTGCCTACTGCAAGGCCTAAATACCACACGGCCTACTGTGAGGCCAATGAACAGATGAAGATGAAGGATGAAATGGTATGGATGAGATGGAATTGCACTCGAGAAAGAATAGGATGATAATCACTGTGGGGGGGGGGGGGGGGGGGGGGGAGGTGCCAAAGAATGGGGGGGGGCAAGAGACATAATATTAAGGAGGATAATGCGCGTTAAACGAAAAATGTGGTTTTTTTACGTAAAAATCTGAAATGTAAGTAATTTTGAAATTAAAAGTCAACAAGATTTCTATTGTCAGATTGTTTAGGGACAAACGGAATGGGGCTTGAGCTGACTGGGGTAATGGGCCGCCACTGTGATATAAATCCGTATTCTATCGCCTTGATGTCTTACATAATCATTATTCACAGATGTACATTATAATCGTTACTGATCTGTTATTGTAATTTTGTTCATGCCGTTGCCAACATACACTCGAGTTCTTTGCATTATAGCTAATGATTTTATTTAGGTGGCCAGTACTTCCCGAGCTCTGCTCTGATTTGGTCAACCTACCATAGTATATTAATTGTATTGTCATTATTATGTATCTCATTTGTGGAAAATAAACTGATCTGATCTGAACTGTGTGGATAGTCTGAAGTGTGTCAGCGTGCAGTGGGCCGACTTATACGGAAATACCCGATTTTAAAGATCTTGGCAACATATCTAATATGGTGCAAGAATCATGTTAATCGAGGAATGCGTTCTGGTGCTATGGCCATTTGAAATTCAACGTTATACACTAGCAGCCAAAAGTATTAGGACACTTTGCAAGCTGCAAACTGAGAAAAAACACTGGGTATCTATTGAACTACAGTGTTAGGTTTTTGGTATTCTAAGGTTATAAAATGAATGGAAAGTTCATAAAATGTTGTTACAATAAATTCGGGATAGTATTCCTACTTAAGACATTATTATTTAAAAGGAAAACATTTGCAACAATATTTCAGTGATTAAGGTTTTTTGCATCGATACATGTATATTTAGTTAATTTGAGTCAAATAGCTTGACAACAATTCTTAAGTCATGATGAAATGATAGCCCTGTATAGTGTGCCCAGATCATGTGGGTGCTATGAGAAAGTACAGAGAATCTGGTTGGTTTCCATTTAGAATATGAAAGTAAAGGTGTCAAAATGAAACTAAATTTCCCTCCCAAATATCTTATTTTGAAGATGAATGAAGAGATCATGTGTCAATATGTATGAGAGATCAAAGACTAGTGACAATATTGGGATTAGTTTTACTTCAGTGAATCCATTGACAAACAATTGAGAAGGGTGTTTTTGAAAGGAAGTCAAAATTGTCAGACTACCCACCATAGGGATTACATTGGCTATAATGAGGTTGATGAATTATTCATGAGCTATTTCCAATGGGACATTTGTATGGGGATTTCAAGAGGGCACATGTTTTCTTTAATTCCATGGAATTGAATTAGCAGATGTTATAGGAAACATGAATTTATCAATGAGAAGAGATTCAACAACACATTTGTTCAACTCGTAGTGAAATTTTACACTCCAAATTGAATATATGGGATGATTTTGACACCATAACCAAGTGTCCTAATACTTTTGGTTGCTAGTGTAGTATATCATCACTTTACCACAGAATCTCTACATTGTGGGAGTAAACCCAAAATATTTCCGTCCTATATACATGATATACACACAACTGCAATTTACCCATGCAGAATGGTTAATCTATCATGAATCAGAACAAGAAATGGTGAATTGTCACTGGGTTTTTTAATAACTTGGCGTATATAATAATGTTTAGCACTTCTTACTTCATTGGTTTCATATTAATAACTCCCACAATAACCATTTTCACCAGGTCAGGTTCAAGTCCATAAATATACTTCTTAACTCAAGACTAGAACTTGAGAGTCCCATTGCTTCTCAGTGGGCTGTATATCATATAAGTACTGCGAGCAGTTAACCCAAATGGTTGTGTTGACAAGTCTTCAAGTACTTTGAACCCATGGATTCACTGTGTTCAGTTCAACTTGATTTGTAGTCTAAAGGTATTTTGAAACTGTACGAACCGTGACAATTGATCTGTGACATTCTACTTCAAGTTTTAACCTTCTTCGCTCGAAACCGTTCAGGTATAATCGTTTAAATAAGCCTAAATGTAACATTTATTTCGGTATGGATAGCGCATCTCTTGACACTGTCACGAGACTGTCGGGTTTCATTAAGACCAGAGCCATTTCTGACGGGATTGCGGCACTAAATTGATCTGCAAAATTCGCTGATTTGTTGTATTACAAATCCTCTGACGTTAACAGAATCTACATGCATGAACTATTCACTTTCATGTGAATATGAGACACAAGTTGATTGTTTGAGAAATTCGGTCGATATCTATAATTGTAACCCATTTGGGCACCCAGAATCCGATGTTAACACTTGCTGTTTTATTCCGTTAGAACACGAGAATATATTCTGAGCATGGTAATTGTTATGGGATTGAGGTCAAGCATCCCATGTTACCATCATGTGATTCTACGTATTGGCTGATTTGGGCCACAATAAATCAAATACCTGTATACAGTGAACGCACTACCAGTCTGGGGACGAGATTTATTATGGAATTTATAATGGGGTTTGTTTAACATGTCGTTGAAAAGATAAACTCGCGTTTAATTTTAGACACGAGTTTAGTAGACACTGTTATAAGCTAAAACGGTGTTTCTATAACAAGAATACGACCCTTTAAATTCGATAATTAAGAAAAGGTTCAACATTACCGTTATGAGCCAGAGACAGGTCTGACCTTCATTGTAACGTAAAGGATAATTAGGACTCTGCAGAATGCCTCGCGAAACGGTAAGCTCACCAACACAACCTAAAGAATAAACCATATTCACACACAATTAATGAAACGTTCGGTTGATAAGTTTTGGTGGCGCGCGAGGGAGTCTTGTGACTCTTCAAATGGAGTGAACAGTCAACAAATGAAGTTGACATAGAGTCACATGTAGGCTGGACTCCCTTTATAGAGTAACCCTGACTCCAGTTTGGCTTTCAGTGTTATGTGGATTTGAATGTGATGGAATCAGCCCAAGGGCTCCCAAAACTGACATATGATAACCCTGACTCCAGTTTGGCTTTCAGTGCATACTTCAGAAATCATCCTTAAAAGTACGGTCTTATCCAGACTGGAGCGAACATTGAATAGTATTTTCAATACAAATATGCATTCCATGGTGTTTTTACTAAATAAAGTGTTTCCCTGCAAATGAATTCTTATACTACGATAACAGCTACTTATACCAATACGAAAAACAGATACATTACAACGATGATGTTGGACACTGAAAATATAGACCCATCGTGATGAAAGATTGTCCAATTATCTGACCAAAGAAGATAGTAATCGAAATTAGTAGAAAAAGTATGCATGCATGACTCTTTCCGATGCGACGGCTCCTTTGGAGAGTCATGGGCGATGACTCTTTCCGACGGTTAGGATGACTCCTTTGGAGAGTCAGGATGACTCCTTTTGGAGAGTCATGGCCGAATTACTCCATTTCAAGAGTCACTTGACTCCAGTTTGGCTTTCAGTGTACATTCATAACAAATTTATAGTTTTACATTAGAAATTTAAAAAGTATAGATTTCCAAATACCCCACTGTTTCAGTGTATTCTTGCTTTTATTGCATACCGTATATTGTTTCAGCATTTACATGGAAAAGTAATTCAGACTTAAAAGCAAAACCGGGCCGTGTACTTTACATCTTGGCTCTATAAATATGAATTTTGGCTATATTAATTATAATATAAGATTTGGAGCATCATGAGATGATGATGTTGCCTTACCTGTAAGTGGTTCATTGTTTTGGCAATGATCTCCAGAGAATTGAGGAGGACAAACGCAGATACAATTCGGGCCAATATAGCCGTCATTCAGACAATTGAGTTCTTGTAGCACAGAAGTCGGGCAGATATCTGGTGAGTAACAATCATCATTGACTAAGTGAAAATACCACTTGTTGTAAAGGATTGCAGTTGGTTTGGTAAAACTAAGAATAGCTTACACCCTATTCAACATGTCCGAAAATCTCAACAACAAAAATAAAGTGGAATCATGGAAGGCATAACATCCGAAATCGAGAAAACCAAAGACCAGCACTATTGGATCTCCTGTATTAAACACCAAGACGCTTTCCATAGACTTAACATATTAGGGAAGACTTAAGAATAGCTCTACATTCGTTGTGCAAACCTGAAACTACTATATAAATACCAAAAGCTTCAGGGGGATTCGCGCACTGGACCCCACCAGAGGTCCTTGCTATAAGGCGGGCCCCTGGATCCCCAGCTGCTAGAAGCTCCGCTTGCTTCGCTAGCTCCTCTCTCATGGTAAATATTTATGTCAGCCCGGCCCCAACCCCCGTATATTTCGGTTCTGGCTTCGCGCCTGTGTACGCTCTTAGTTTCCTTTGACCATTTGTGGGTTGTTAAAACCTTACATTTTCAAGAACGCTCAATCTTGGATATAAGTTAGTATATATCTCACCATTGCAATTGTAAATAATATTGGCCAGCTTAATGTCCGCAAAGGTGAGACGCCCGTATTGACGATCTTGGTCAAGAATAAGTGCGTCTAATGGGCGTTTCGCGGTTATTGTATCTTTTCCATTTTTGGAGAAAGCCTGCAAATATAGAAGAATCAAAATAGTTAGATTTATGACAGGCCTACTTTCAGAAACCAGTTTATTTACCGGGGCAGACACCGTCTGGGCTTTCCCTTTTGCAATGTGCGTCTGTGTGTCTTGGTTACCCATCGTTGGGCCAATCAGCAGTCTTGCTTTCATGCCCGCGATTTTCTCGCCCTTTGTTTTGGTTCTGGGAGAGGTTTCGTGCTTTTACCTTTCTATTATGTTACTTTCATGATTGTACTGATCACATTTCGTATTGGCTTCATCGAGACGGGTCGTCGCCTTCCTAAAAATTCCACTAACACCCATTACTGTAGTAAATTGGTGTAAATTTAGAGTCAGCAATTTATGTGCTCACTCTATTATTGCCATTAATTAATTAAATTGATACAATAAATTATGCAGATAAGACAGATAGGACATTAAAATATTTACATATGTTATCTTCAAGGGCATCTCTCTAGGGGTAGGGATTTCTGGTAGTTTCACAGAATCCTATCATATGTTGAATATCATAAATTTGAGGTTCCAGTATACAATGTGTTTTAGCATAATGTTATCTTTCCGAGCAAATCTCTAGGGGTAGGGATTGGTAATCTACAGATCCCTGGAATCATGTGCTGAAAAAATGTATCTATGGCTCATTTAAATATAATAATGGTCCTTAGTCAATTCATTAGTTCAACCACCATTGTGTCATCTTATGAGCATATCTCTCTAGGTGTTATAAATTAGATTTAGGTAGTTTACTTTTCCAAAAATTTGATGGGTTGTTGATGAAGCGAACGCGTCTGTTATCAATTTAAACAATTATATTTCCATGAATAATTACTAGTATATTAATGTAATATGATATTCCTTACCATATACCCCAAAATACCACGACTGGGCACGTTGGTACCACCCGGCGTGGAAGTTTTTCGATGAAAAAATGGACCCAGCCCATATAGTTTGCGCCTGAGACGATTATAATCGTCTCAGGTTTGCGCAATATACTGCGCAAACTAGCCTTGACAGCCGTGGTGTAGTGGAGAATTGTACGTCTCTGGTGCTAGAGGTCCCTGGATCAAATCCCGGGGGGATCGGGGGATATTTTGGACGATTTTCCACGTTGATGAAAAAATTCTGAAAAAAGTGGGGGGGGGGGGGGTAGAGTTAGGGTTAAATTGAGCTAACAAGTTTAAAGCATTGCTAATGTAGGTAATAATATGAGGTGAGGCATTCTTACTTACTTCTTACTTGAAATGAATTATATGACAGCCAAAGTTTGGCATTAATAGTATTTACAGAGTATAATTTATACTACAATAGGTAATTCTTAACTTAATTTCCGCGTGATACAAATTTGAAGGGTTTGTGAAAGTGCGCGAAAGTATAAATAATTATCTTTAAAACCGGTCAATTGTGGTATGTCCCCCACCTTAGTTAATTAACAGTGTTATAAAAACGTCTCAGGAGGGCGAGGAGCGGTGGCGCTGTGTACAATCTCTATGGGGAATGTAGAAAATGTCCCCAATTCTACGTTCAATTTACAAAAACAACCAACATGGTACAAACTTGGTTTTGCTCTCATTTTTTAGATTGTTTTATATTCTATAAGTTTTTGTTTTAACAAACGTGTCAACTATATTGTAACAATTGTAATCATGAATCGATTACATTGTCCTTGGCATTCTTCCTATCCGCTACACAGTGAACTTGCCCCAATTCATCGGTTTTACATAAATGACTATGATAAGTATTCAAGCAATGATAGTAAAATTATACATTTTTGGAAAGCTCTCAAAAAGGGAATTCAAAAATAGCGTTAAAATTAGGATAGGGTGCATATTTGAAAACTGTGCTCATTCACTTCCCGGTATAGTATATTTCAACAAGATACCGTTGACAACCATTATGTTCTGATGGGTAATTGCATGAGGAACTAATATATGCATAGTAAAATTATAATTGGGATAGGTATAAAAATATTATTGAGCTTTACATATGAAACAAAAATCGATATTATGTGAACATTCTTAATCACAAGATGTTAGCATTAGATCCTATCTAAATTCCAATATCCTATTTGAATTCCGTGTGAGATTTCCCTTCAGAAAATATATACTTTTTATGGGGTAGTAGTTGTTGCGATATGCTAATTCGAATCTCAGATGGTGTAAACTGTAAAAATATGGCCATGCAACGGGAAGGGTGGAGAGTTCAAAACACATGGCCATAAGTAAGTTTCAACGACGAAACAACTGTTGGATGTACATACTTACGAAACTTTCATAATGCATAATAGAACCAACGTCGTACGGCACGTCGAGAACAATATCATTGATTGAATATTTTTCAAAATTGTCCATGTAAAACGGTTCTATATTTTCTTCGTGAATCGTCACATAATTATCTCTATCAGGACGAGACTGTTCGTGCCAAAAACCGATAGCGTGACCAATCTCATGTAGGACGATGCCGATCTGCAAATTATATTAAGAGAAAAAAAGATCAGTTATGTTGTTTCAAATGAATCATGTAATATTGTAAGCAATCATCCACCTGCCTCATTGTATTTGCCACGAAATAAAGGAGGCAGAAGTGAGGGCAATACATCTAACCATCTACCACGCACAGTTTCTTAAACACGTTCCCTTTAGTTTAATTGTATATAAAATGAGACAATGTTAATTACCGAATGGACTTCTGGTATAAACAAACCCATGTGAAAGAAATCCCGGATCAGCTAGTCCAAATTCTAGGTAGGCCTCTATTTAAATGAAATATAATTTATGTCAATAAATGCGTATGCATTGTTTGGAAAAATCAATGCACGCGCGTTGATGTTCATGTATGAAAATGGCACGACCCTGTAGGGGAATACTATTGTGATCAATCAACATTTACATTTGCATTGATTTTGCAATGTACATGTATTGCCCTAGTTCATTAACAACAATAACAATTTACAATTCTATGCATACTTTTACTCTCTTTGATAACGAATAAAACAGATGAACAAGAATACATCACCCGCGGTAAAAACGGCGAACCATTCGTGAACAACGAATGAAAACCAAGTGGGTATTACGGCGCGGTCGCGGAGTGCAATTAGACACTTTCAATTCAATTCGCATATTGTAACTTTCCTGCTTTCAGATTGGTTCCAAACAACTGAGAGTGTATGAATAGTTGACAACTGATGCAATACAAATGTCGTCTGACGTTACTGTTGATTTATCTTGTAGGCTTACTTCAGATTAGGCCAATTTGTGGGTCGTTCGGTCGATTACCTTTTTGTTGTTGCTATAGTACTTTGGAGTTCTATTCTAGAAGCCAACACTTATAGAGTAGAAAAAGACTATACAATTTTGTTTACTTTCATTTCAATTTCTTATACGTTTGTATACCAAAAAAAATGTGAACAGTCTAAAATCTCAGTGAAAAGCATTTGTGTGATGAATGCAAGGTTGACAAGCTAGCGGCCGGACCGTAGTCACTATAAACTGTTTTTGCTCACTACCCCTCACTCACTCACTCGCTCCCTCCCCCACTCACTCACTTACCCCTCACTTGAATTTGCACCTTCTTGGTGTCTACAAGGGAGGATATGGGTAAAGATAAATTCTAGTTTTTTATCTAGTTGGCAACGTCAGATAAAAACAAAAACAAAAACCCTTTTCTTTGCCTTACTCACTTTTGCACAATTATGACCGATACTAATATCTTGGGCGCCCATGTCCTCTTGTCTGCCGACGTATGAATTACAGCTATGAAGGTCAGAATAAAAGTTATTGTTATATGGTTAAAATCACAATTGTAGTGAACTGTAAAAAGAAGAAAATCCAACAATAAAAAACAAACAACCGCCAAATCAGTCACAACAATGACATGCTAACAATAAATGTTCTTCAAATGAATGGACTTGTCAAAATCCGTACTTTGAACGTAGGTATTTCATAATCAAAATTGAACGGTATAGTTAGAAGGACTAACAGCAGCAGACCTGTTGATAAATCATTGAGGAAAATCTAGAAACGAATGAAATATTCAGGATTTACTTTGATGGATATATAATGTGGTAAAAATAGGTATTTATTTTATCACCAGTAGGCATAAACCATGTAATTTCATTGTTTATTGGCATTTTGATATAGTGCTTATTTCGTATAACATAGCGCGCAGTGCGTAGTCGTTTCACGCAAGCGAGCGCGTAGTGCGTAGTCGTTTCACGCAAGCGAGCGCGTAGTGCGTAGTCGTTTCACGCAAGCGAGCGCGTAGTGCGTAGTCGTTTCACGCAAGCGCTATGTCCCCAGATGCTTGCTGTGCACGTATAAAACGGCACGAAGTACCCCATGAGTCATGCTGTTGCATAAATATTAGCTTCCAAGTAATTGTAAATGAAAATATCGGTGTTTTTCCTGTTCCCAGTGTACTCGTATTAAAGGAGAACGGTACTATTCTTTAACCCAAGCATTATATTGTAGGAAATAATTACCTACTGTATATTGACCAGTTTAATTGAACACAGATAAAACGAATTTAAACTGCACATCCCAAACCTGTGATTATTTAAAATTCGCGCCCGGTTGTCTGTTGTGATAGCCATATCTAATATTGTGATGTCATCGTTACTAAAACCGCCTCATCAGCAACAGGTCGCTGCACGTAATCACGCAGGAATTCAATGCATGAATCGAAAATATCAATACATGAAACGGAGATGTGGAAATCTCGTAATTGTTTCGTCATAGTTTCGTTTAATATGGCGACGTCCATACAGATGACATTTTTGTCTCAAGCCAATTCTGTCTTAACGCGAAGATGTAAACACTTTAACCTACGGAAGTGGTCTGTATAATAATAATGCTACATATCTGAACGCCAAGGTTCAATGGCAATGATTTCCTTCAATTTATATTTAGGCCTCGATAAATTCATTATCCCCCGTTTATCCTTATGCAATACGAAAATATTAATGGTTTGCGTTCATATTGCATGAACATGGGGATGACTAACATCTCACCCGCTATAATCTCGGAACCGAATAAAATGTGTCGTTGAAGATGTCTTCGGAACAAATCGCAGGCATGTATTATGTTCCCAGTCTGCTATTGCCTCCATGATAACATTGCTATCCGGTTCTGATACAAAGAAACATAACATGTTCGTTTTAAGTAATAAAACCATGTGCCATTTTTCTCTTGGGGGGGGGGGGGGGGGGGGAGGAGGGGCTGCGATTGAAATAAATCTAATCTAGTAAAATGTATTACTGAATTAGCATTTCACTTGCAGTGTGGGGCATGCATCGGTTGGATTTTGGTCAGGGTACCAGTAGTGAGACTCAACCTGCAGATCGGAACATCCGGGAATGCATTTAACTTCCTGGTTCTCATATTTTGATGGCGTTTGTCGTCTGCTTTAACATGTATACAGAGTGAGTAAAAAAACCTGTACTCAAAGTAAAATAATTATTAGAAATATTTGTTATCAGAATATGAAGGCAACCAATGTATGCGGAAGCAAAAAGAATCATGACATTTCATGGTACCATTTACCAGATATGACTATTTTGGTAAAGTTACTGCATTTTGATACCGAACACAATATTGAATATTTTACTCAATAATGCTCGATATTAATGAACAAGTGGATTCATGTATGGTACCCAATAGCTAACTAATAAAGACAAATCAAACATTCTCAGTTATTTTTTCAAAACAATGTCACTATAACACGAATTTAGCAACAACAACACACATTTTAGCTTTATGATAATCGGTCTAAGCTCGGACTAGAGTGTGGACCATTTTCAATAGTGGAATTCAATAGATCTTATAAGAGAAAATATCGCAAATCTTGTTCGGTTTATAAAATGTTCCCTTTTACGCAAATGAGCATAACATGTTTACCACAACCAATTTCAACCAATTAAGATTCTTTAGAAAGCTAATGAGATAACATGTCTGCCTCGATAAACAATCTGGGAATTTTGTGCACATATTTTAAGATACAAAATCCCAAAGTTGAGTACACCTTTTTTTTACTCACCCTGTAGACTAGGATAACGGGGATAAAGCTTGCTTGCTGGAGGGTTATTTACAAGCCTGAAATATGAGTAATTCACGTTTAGAAGTCCAATAGTTTACTACCCACACTTTAGACGTAGTATACGCCCTCGCCTGTTTCCCTCCAGCCCAACATGGCCCAACACGTAGTATTATCAACCAAGCACAATACCTGTTCAAATGGCTCAACCAAAGCTGTTCTAATTAGCGGCATATCCCCGACTCTATATTTGCCGACTACCAAGCTGTTCCAACCCGCGGGCTATTCCCATCGGAGAGTAGCTTCGCGGCTCTGCCCGCGCCTTCGGCGCGGATGAGTGTGTATCACGGGGAAATGTATCGCAAGTGAGCTTCATTTTAAATGGAATACGGTATCACTAAAATGAGGAAAATAGCGAGCCCGATACCAGTGCTACCCACACTTATCCTTTAGCCTAGGCACATTTTTAGGGCGTGGGTACATCCCCATCGTCTCAATCAATAAGTGCAAACCAATTGATCTTCGACATTTCGACATTTCTTCCCGACCTAGACCACTAAAATCCCCAGTGCAAATCCCTTTGGTTTAGGAATCTCCATGGTTTAGGTTCAAAAGTTTTACCACTGTTATGAGATAAGGAAATTGTAGAATATTCTTGATCATTAAACTCGATCATTTTTCAAACTTCATTTGTGGTCAAAATTGGTAATTTGTTTTGACTTTAACGGGCTTTTTAGCGCTTTTAAGCGCTGAAAAGTTTTAAAAGCTTCCTATAACAATAAGATCGAAATGGACAAATAAGAACAAAATACAGGAAGTCATGATGTGTAAAAGAATCCAAAACTTTCGGATTCGAGTGGGATTCAAGTCTACCTGTCAATAACATCAGTCACTGGTAATTATGGGAGGGCCAAGTAGATGTTTCTAGAATGTTCAGCATGTATATATCATTATCCTTAATATGTAAATTTATAGATTACATCATGATATAGTTATTGCACACACCTTTGTCATTGGAAGTGGAATGAGGATGATCTGGGCTTTTTATGTGATTGGATCTCAAACTGAAAGGACGTGCATGCATGGTCGCACCTCGCCGCAACAAGAATGATAGCCGATGAAAATAGCCATATCCCCATACATGGATGGGCCACCAATGTAAACGGTATAGTAAAGTAGGGCAATGCTATCCAGTTTGTCTACCTTGAATTATACCCACATGTCATGTTTCCACAGCTAATAAGACAACATTACCCTTTGACTTTATTGGTCTATGTATCTTTATTTGAGAGCGACCGACAGCACATCACAAGATGTCTCCGGCCCCTATAGAAGAATTAGTAATCACTCCATTCTGCTACTCTATAACAAAGCTCTTCTCTCTAGTTGGAGACTAGTATAGAACACCGCTGACTTGCCTGGTTGAAGCCCCAAGCATAGCTGCCCAAGAAGTATTGCACTTAGTTCAGAAGTACCATCCATAAGGTCTAAAAACAATTTTAAAGTCGGATAGCCCTCTCGCCTCAATCTATTTTTGGGTCGGTAGGTCGATTTTTTAATTTTTTTTAGATTCCAAAGAATGACCAAATCACGCTGAAACACTGAGGTTTATAATTTAACTAAATGTTGATATTAAATAGACAAAGTCTGGTGGCATGGATAATAAATATTTCAGAGTGGGGTCACATAGGGGTCAATTGATGTCAGTTAGGTGACAAATTTGTAATTTCTAAAAAACAAAAAGTTTAACAAATCCTTTTTTGTAACTTGTTTTTATTTAAAAAAAAAAAAACGCGACTGATTTTCCCGATTTTTACGGTCGGTCTGGAAAGGGCAATCCAACATCTTTATTTTTGGCCTAATCACAGCGTGGATCACATGATTAAGTCACTGTATAACACCAGTGACTATAGATGAGGTAACCGTTGTTTACATTTAGGACGCCCTCTGTTGATTTGAGACAAAACACACCGGGCAAGAGTTCCTATAGTTTACATAGGCCAGATCAGGTTTTCTAACTAGATTGTGGTGTCACAGCAAATTGTTATCAAAACTGTCTTTAAACTTGCTTAGGAATGCTATAAGCTATCGCATTTCACACAAAAAATTAAAAATAAATGAGTTTTACAATTCATTAGAAAGAAATTTCATATTGTCTTCATTAACTTTACTGTATATTCTGCCTGGAGGGAATCAACAGAGGGTGTCCCATTTATAAATACATGACGTCACCAGTCACACCATCTATATATACTAGTAATAAGGAATAGAACAATTCTCACAACGAAATAAAGTCAAATTAGTTGGCTATAATTATTTGAAGACAGTCGCACTTGATTCGGTTTAGTAATTACGGAGATATGAGCGATTATGTAACAGTAGTTACAGAACACTTCCATCCAAGTTTGCTCATATTGAGTGATTCAGAAAGCACAGACAATGAATCAATCATTAATTTTCTCAACGGTAACATTCATTAACTTGATTTTCTTGTTATATTTTTCTTTTAAACGAAATATAATATGCCCGCTATTTACAAAGTTCAACGTAATATTTGCACATAAGTTTTCAGGGATATTTTCATCACATTTTAAACTTGATATAAGTAAATATTAAACGTTTAATATCGCCAATTTGCACGATACCTCCAATATTTTTATCACATTTGAAAACAAAACGAAAACAAAACGATGAACATTGTCCGTTATTGACCAAGTTCAAGATAACCACATTGCGCATACAAATTATCGAAGTTTCTTTTATCTTCACATTCTATCTATCTAAAGATCTATTATTGTTTTAGCCGCCGATTTACCGTCACTGTGCATCCAAGCAAGGATTCTGTTAATTTTGGGATAGGAAGTTCTATGCTGCGCATACGTAGATATCAAGTCACGTGTTCAATGCAACAGCGCCACTTTATGATGACAGATAAAGAATAAGGTCACCTCATCGGAATGCAAGGAATTTATAGACTTGCATCAAGTCCGTCAGACACAAATAATGACGGCATGGTGTAAAATGAGAAAATGAATTCAAATCCTTAAATTTAACAATGAAACGTGAATTATCATATATTTCAGGCTTGTAAAAATCCGTTCAGCGCCTATATTTTATCATAGCTTTCAAAACCGCACATTTTGGGAATGTGTCCAACAATTTCGTGTAAACTTCAGTTAAGTCTATACCTAAATCAGACGACAAACAACGCCCACACAGCGCCACGTAAGATATGAGCACACCCTAGTTAAGTGGCTTTCGATCGGCAATTTGAGTCAAGCAGGATTAGATTCCAACTTTAATTATTTTGGGGCAATAACTACCTTCTAAAATAGAGAGAAAATCCGTTTGTCGTCGGCAAGGACTACAATCATTTAGTGGTGTGGAATCTTAATATGGAATATAATGACGTTTTCACTATTTCTGCAAACCCACACAATACGGAATATAATGAAGTTATCCCTATTCTAGCAAACCCACGCAACACGCTGTATAACAAAGTTTTCCCCATTCTAGCAAACCCACACAATACGGAATATAATGACGTTTTCCCTATTCTAGCAAACCCACACAATACGGAATATAATGACGTTATCCCTATTCTAGCATACCCACACAATACGGAATATAATGAAGTTTTCCCTATTCTAGCAAACCCACACAATACGGAATATAATGACGTTTTCCCTATTCTAGCAAACCCACACAATACGGAATATAATAAAGTTTTTCCTATTCTATCAAACCCACACAATACGGAATATAATAAGGTTTTCCCCATTCTAACAAACCCACACAATACGGAATATAATGAAGGTTTCCCTATTCTAGCAAACCCACACAGTACGGAATATAATGAAGTTTTCCCTATTCTAGCAAACCCACACAACACGGAATATAATGAAGTTTTCCCTATTCTAGCAAACCCACACAATACGGAATATAATGAAGGTTTCCCTATTCTAGCAAACCCACACAATACGGAATATAATGAAGTTTTCCCTATTCTAGCAAACCCACACAACACGGAATATAATGAAGTGTTCCCTATTCTATCAAACCCACATTAAATACGTAATATAATGACGTTTTCCCTATTTCTGCAAACCCACACAACACGGAATAAAATGTAGTTTTCCCTATTTCTGCAAACCCACACAACACGGAATATAATGAAGTATTCCCTATTTCTGCAAACCCACATTGACTACGGAATACAATAACGTTTTCCCTGTTCTAGCAAACCCACATTAAATACGGAATATAAGGACGTTTTCTCTATTTTATCAAACCCACACGATAAGGAATATAATGAAGTTATCCCTATTTCTGCAAATCCACACAATACGGAATATAATGAAGTTTTCCCTATTTCTGCAAACCCACATAATACGGAATATAATGAAGTTTTCCCTATTTCTGCAAACCCACACAATACGAAATATAATGAAGTTATCCCTATTTCTGCAAACCCCACACAATACGAAATATAATGAAGTTTTCCCTATTCTAGCAAACCCATATTAAATACAGAATATAATTAGGTTTTCCCTATTCTAGCAAACCCACACAATATGGAATATAATCAAAGAAGATTTTATATATGATGAAGTATTCACTATTCTATCAAACCCACATTAATACGGAATATAATGACGTTTTCCCTATTTCTGCAAACCCACACAATACGGAATATAATGAAGTTTTCCCTATTTCTGCAAACCCACACAATACGGAATATAATGAAGTTTTCCCTATTTCTGCAAACCCACACAATACGGAATATAATGAAGTTTTCACTATTTCTGCAAACCCACACAATACGAAATATAATGAAGTTATCCCTATTTCTGCAAACCCCACACAATACGAAATATAATGAAGTTTTCCCTATTCTAGCAAACCCATATTAAATACAGAATATAATTAGGTTTTCCCTATTCTAGCAAACCCACACAATATGGAATATAATCAAAGAAGATTTTACACACAACACGGTATATGATGAAGTATTCCCTATTCTATCAAACCCACATTAAATACGGAATATAATGACGTTTTCCCTATTTCTGCAAACCCACACAACAAGGAACATAATGAAGTTATCCCTTTTCTGCAAACCCACACAATACGGAATATAATGAAGTTTTCCCTATTTCTGCAAACCCACACAATACGGAATATAATGACATTTTCCCTATTTCTGCAAACCCACACAATACGGAATATAATGAAGTTTCCCTATTTCTGCAAACCCACATAATACGGAATATAATGAAGATTTCCCTATTTCTGATAACCCACACAATACGGAATATAATTATGTTTTCCCTATTTCTGCAAACCCACACACTATGGATTATAATCAAAGAAGATTTTGTGGGTCTTCCCACAATGCATTGCGCAGACGCCAGCCAGGTTAAGCTCTTAAAGGCGAGCTACCACTATCATGGGTTACTAGCCACATCCATTTCGCTTGGGAATTTGACAAGGTTTCAATTTCTCCATGTTAACTCTGTACAGTCTGTCGTCAAGCGACCAGGTGTATGATCAGTTCGTCTGTGATTAAGTTTTAGAAATAAGAAAAAGGAACACTGATAACTAATGTATTCATTGATGTAAACTAGAATCTAAGAGCTCCAACGATGAATATGCTATAAAGCCATGATTGTGTGCATATGTCTATGGGTACCGATACAAATTGGAGACCTGAATAAGGGCATTTTGCAAAAACGCAATGCATTATGGTGGTGTCTTTAAAATCTTCTTTGGAATATAATGACATTTTCCCTAATCTAGCAAACCCACACAACACGGAATAAAATGAAGTTTTCCCTATTTCTGCAAACCCACATTGAATACGGAATATAATGACGTTTTCCCTATTCTAGCAAACCCCACAATACGGAGTATAATGAAGTTTTCCCTGTTCTAGCAAACCAGCACAATACGGAACATAATGAAGTTTTCCCTAATCTAGCAAACCCAAACAACACGGAATAAAATGAAGTTTTCCCTATTTTATCAAACAACACGGTATATAATGAAGTATTCCATATTCTATCAAACCCACACAATACGGAATATAATGAAGTTTTCCCTATTCTAGCAAACCCCCACAACACGGAATATAATGACGTTTTCCCTATTTTATCAAACAACACGGTATATAATGAAGTATTCCATATTCTATCAAACCCACATTAAATACGGAATATAATGACGTTTTCCCTATTTCTGCAAACCCACACAACACGGAATAAAATGTAGTTTTCCCTATTTCTGCAAACCTACATTGATTACGGAATATAATGACGTTTTCCCTATTCTAGCAAACCCCACAATACGGAATATAATGAAGTTTTCCCTGTTCTAGCAAACCCACACAATACGGAATATAATGAAGTTTTCCCTATTCTAGCAAACCCACACAACACGGAATATAATGAAGTTTTCCCTATTTTATCAAACAACACGGTATATAATGAAGTATTCCATATTCTATCAAACCCACATTAAATACGGAATATAATGACGTTTTCCCTATTTCTGCAAACCCACACAACACGGAATAAAATGTAGTTTTCCCTATTTCTGCAAACCTACATTGAATACGGAATATAATGACGTTTTCCCTATTCTAGCAAACCCCACAATACGAAATATAATGAAGTTTTCCCTGTTCTAGCAAAGCCACACAATACGGAATATAATGAAGTTTTCCCTATTCTAGCAAACCCACACAACACGGAATATAATGAAGTTTTCCCTATTTTATCAAACAACACGGTATATAATGAAGTATTCCATATTCTATCAAACCCACATTAAATACAGGAATATAATGACGTTTTCCCTATTTCTGCAAACCCAGACAACACGGAATATAATGAAGTATTCCCTATTTCTGCAAACCCACATTGACTACGGAATATAATGACGTTTTCCCTATTCTAGCAAACCCACACAACACGGAATATAATGAAGTTTTCCCTATTCTAGCAAACCCACACAATACGGAATATAATGAAGGTTTCCCTATTCTAGCAAACCCACACAATACGGAATATAATGAAGTTTTCCCTATTCTAGCAAACCCACACAACACGGAATATAATGAAGTTTTCCCTATTTCTGCAAACCCACACAATACGGAATATAATGGAGTTTTCCCTATTTCTGCAAACCCACATAATACGGAATATAATGAAGATTTCCCTATTTCTGATAACCCACACAATACGGAATATAATTATGTTTTCCCTATTTCTGCAAACCCACACACTACGGAATATAATGAAGTTTTCCCTATTCTAGCAAACCCACATTAAATACAGAATATTATTAGGTTTTCCCTATTCTTGCAAACCCACACAATATGGAATATAATCAAAGAAGATTTTCCACAATGCATTGCGCAGACGCCAGCCAGGTTAAGCTCTTAAAGGCGAGCTACCACTATCAGTTTACAAATTACAATTTCTCCATGTTAACTCTGTACAGTCTGTCGTCAAGCGACCAGGTGTATGATCAGTCCAAACCAAATTTTAGGGCTACTAGATACCAGGTCAATCAACTGTCCTTCAACTTCGTCAGGGCATTTTTGCTGTTTTTACAATCAGTACTTTGCGGGTTTGCTAAGTGTCGGATTTTATTCCTGCCGGACTATCTCTATCTTCATTGAATGACATGGTAAGCATTTAAAGCATATATTACTGCAGGAAAATAAAACGTGTCTTTCGTCTTTCAATTCAGAAGTTTCGCTGATTTGCGCATGCCTCGCTTTTAGATCTCATTTCATGACGGAACGTACACGTATTTCGAGATAAAATGTATATGTTGTTTTGATTAGGCCTACGACTGTACAATGAAGTGTGTTTGTAGTTGCTTAAATAGTAATATATCATATCATATAGGCCTATAATACAATGTACATGTATTTTGAGCAGAAATACGGATTTCGTCCGTCTGAACAGTATTCCTTGGTCTGTAATTAAAAGATGGTTTAACGTTCCTGACCAGGTGCCTACCGTTAACTGGTTATAATTAGTACTAAGTAATCACTAAACATGCTAAACTAGCTGATTTCCTCTCCACAATATGACACCTCATTAATGATACAATAGCAACCACACCTAACGAAAAAGGCGTTTTAATATGGAGGTCATTGATTTGTATTGAATGCTGTTTGCTATCAAAACCAGTCAGTGACAAATTGTCACTGCTGAGCCTACGTTATAGGCATTCGAAATCCTATAGAAAAAATTAGTAAAGAAGTACACATTTATTTTCGGTTGGTATACAAATGGTTTTAAATTTTGGAAGTAGCCATTCGATTTTTATAAAAGAGGTCTCAAATTGCGGAATGAAATTTGCTTGTTTAATGTACAGGGTGAGTCAGAAAGAACGGGCACTTTCTTGGTGACAGCGGCACATACATTTTAGGCCTGTTTGTGTTTATGTGTATAGCCTACTATTACACCTCGTAAATATTCACGCAATTATAATGCGAGAGATAGGTGCGAGGTCTGTTCTATAATTATTTTATGCCGTTTAAGCTATTTCACCTCTAAGTAATGCTACATACAAATCTTACCTGAACTTTGAGCAATGACGTATGGTACAGTTTTATTCGGCCATCGATTAAATGCATTACCGACTGACGCTTTCCGCTTCTGTCGCGTCCTGGAGAATCCAGTGGATTCATTTTCAATAGCAGCATCAATGATAGCTTTTTGTTTGGGTGTCAACTTCATATCAGACTCAAAACAGTCATCGCACTCTTCCCATGTCGAACGTTTGCTAGCGTGTAATTTGTTAACATTCTCTGATGCTGCAATCTGTAAAATTGATGCCGTGTATTTTCACTAATGTGCATTAGGAATTAATAGTAAAGTAACAATTGCAATGACGTTAACAGCAATAATCCTCAAATAAAAGGGTTTTTTCTTAAAAATCGACCAAATTAAATCTTCCCTGTGATATACAAGTGAGTCGCATTCCTGCAATATACATGTACCTTGATAGTATATATTGGTCATACCCTGATAGTATTGGTCATACCCTGACAGTATTGGTCATACCCTGACAGTATTGGTCACACCCTGACAGTATTGGTCATACCCTGACAGTATTGGTCATACCCTGACAGTATTGGTCATACCCTGATAGTATTGGTCATACCCTGACAGTATTGGTCATACCCTGACAGTATTGGTCATACCCTGACAGTATTGGTCATACCCTGATAGTATTGGTCATACCCTGATAGTATTGGTCATACCCTGACAGTATTGGTCATACCCTGATAGTATTGGTCATACCCTGATAGTATTGGTCATACCCTGACAGTATTGGCCATACCCTGACAGTATTGGTCATACCCTGACAGTATTGGTCATACCTTGACAGCATTGGTCATACCTTGACAGCATTGGTCATACCATGACAGTATTGGTCATACCCTGACAGTATTGACCATATCAACAACATATAATTTTGTCCGGCTATTACGCCTATAACTTCATTAAATTTAGTTTTCATTATGTAATGATGTAATGTAACTGGTTTCCATGATCATGTCAATACCTTTAGTAAGAAAACCTTTAAAAACATCTTTATGACAAGACTGATGACAGCAAATGTATTTTTGAATTTTGAAAACACAAAACACAAAATAAAAATAAAAATAAACCTACAAATGTATAATTGATTGACCACTTTCAACTTCATAAACAAAAACGACTATCATAATTACCAGCACCACATCCTTACCGCATTCAATTCAGTTACCTGTGATGAGATAATGCTTGCTAAAACCAGAGGCAATATGAATATAATGCTTAGCCTAGTCCTCTTCATACAGACAAACATACTGATTCGGTTGATACACACGCGTGATGTAAATGAAAATGCTCTCTATCGGTCGAAGCTCTTATATTTATTCCCTCATGAGGACCATCTGCTTTGTGATTGAGATATTAGGGCACTAATAATTATTAGACAATTATTTGTATTGTTGTATATGATTAATAAATATAAGTGTATATATAATATGGCTGGTGTTTATAGCAGATGGGCAGTGATTAAGAAATGGAAGGGGGTTGGACTGTAGGAAGTGTTTTGGTATACGAATTAAAAAAGTAGGAGTAGGCCTACATAGCATTTTATTGTATAGCTTCGACACATGGAAGGAAAGCAAAGCAATACATACAGGTAGGAATGGCCGGCATCGGTAGCATGAACGATTCTTATTAGAGAAGTAAAGCTTTGCATTATATACATACATAAGCAAATATAGATAGACTCTTGATTGTTGATGTATTTAACATGGCTACATATCTGAGCCAGATGAGTTTAAAATAAGGTCTATTTGGGGGAAATCAACATTTTCAACTTTCAACTTTGTCACACGTCGGGTCCTTTAAAATGAAAATCTAGTTTCAGTGTTCAACTTAATTTCGTATTAATATGGTTCTTCTCACAATTACCAAATATTTCCCCCAGGTTTAACATCACTTCCAATCACAAAATGTCCTTATTTTATTGTAATATGAATTCAGTTTACAACCGAAGATTAGACGCCGAAAATATATATACCCAATGGTTGGTTGGTTCGGTCAGTCGGGCTTTTTTGTTCTTTTTCCATCTTGAAAAAAAAAAGCCATTGACAAGCCCTTAAAAATGATTAGACAATATTAATTTGCATGTAAAACTTCTTAAACCAATTTCTAAAAAAGAGTTACGCCAGTAGAACAGTTTTTGTTTGTGATTTTTGCCTTGCTATTAAATTTTCAGTATGAGCTCAACTGCCTTCTCATTTTTATCTTTTCATAATGAAAATATGAAATGAGCACGCGACATGGTTAAAAGAAATATCATGGTCAAGGGTGTTGGTCAGAGTGACCGAGACCAGGTAAGGTTTTGGTGATTCATTGACAAAATGATTCAATCTTTAGTACCGAATATTAATGACCCGTTAGCTACATTTGAAATTCAGTGAAAGTACCAACAAAGTGAATCCCAATTATCAAGCGTTTGCGTCCATCTTGCCCATTGAATTCATAGAAGTCAATTTCAAATTAAATTCAGAGTTTTTGTGGAGTCTTTCGGGATTATAATTGTTATAATGGCCCAGCTGCCCAGTTAATGTAAACATCGGTTTTATTTTAAACAAACATCATTGATGAAAGACACTTGTGAAATAGCTGTCATACGTAGTATTTGATGATAAGATTATCTTAATCAAATCACTACAGCGCAGTTGTTGTCAATCAGTTTTACCATGTCTATACAGCAGCATTTAGTGTATGCCCCTATTCATTACTGTTTGCAAAGAATGGTCACTTTTAATTGCAAAAAAGGTCAAGAAATCGTTTCTGTTTTGTATGGCTAAAGTTTTTTCCGCATTGTGACATGCGGTCACCTTTCCTGGTGAGACGTATACAGTGTAAGATACTGTTTTCCATAAAGTTCAAACTTCATCTTTATAAGGAAGCACCGCCGTAGCGGGCGCCCCAAAAATGGACAATTAATCAGAGTATTTCCTTTGTATTTAGTTATTTAATCCAAGTTCCCCGACCAATTATTCCAATAGCAAATTGTTTATTACTACTGATTACCAGATAAGCATAAGCAGTAGGCCTAAATGCAATTAGATAATGGTGAGGAAGATCGTTCATTGTGTCCGTGACCATGGTGATCATTATCAGAAAACAACCCTATGTAGGTTAATTTTAGCCCTAAATTGCTTTCACACATATTTTAATTGGCAATACGCTGTATTGTTAAAATTGAAATTACCAGAATTTGTATAAAGCGTTCATTATAGAGTGTCCCACCGGGCATTTTAATAGCACACCAAATGTGTTCTAATATAGGCCTATATTTTGAAAAGTAATCATCATTTAATACACTTTTAAATACCATACATAATAATCCCCTTATTTATATACACGATTGTTCAATTTTAGAAACCATTGTAAATTTATCAATTATAAATTTGTAATGATAATGCGTTATTTAGACATCCATTTGATGTACTATTACAAGCCACTGACTCTGTATATGTACTACAATATAGTATTGTATCTTCATGAGATAATTGTATCAATTCTGTTTATTTCGAGAACATTATTGAGAACTTAAATAAATGGAATAAATACACAGGGTGTTCCTGACAATCTGCAACGTATTTTGAAGGAGTTCTATTTTTATTTTTGCATAACGGATTACAATCGTGTTTTTACATTCTAAAAACCTTAAAGTCTCCATTTTTAGTTACTTAAGTATTGTATAAACACTTCAAGATTGAACAATTGGTTTTCCAATTTTCCAGGTTTAATCAGCTGAGAAGGTACAAAAGGTTTGATGGTCTGATATTAATGCTAGTAAAAGGGGCAAAAGTCAATAATTGGTATTGCTGGGGCACATCCTGTACAGGAACCTGGGGGCCAAGATTCATTTATTAAGCCGAAGAGGTAAACAAAACTGGGTTTATCCTTCATGTAATTCTGCACGGAATTAGCACGAAACATAGGTAGATTACGATTTCTGGGTCATCTACTCATAATGGATGCTGAAACTCCAGCTCGTAAAGCTTTGGCAGAATACCTTAACCCATCACTTCAAGACCCAGGGTGACCTCCTGGTGGTCAGTTATCAAGAAAGACCTAAAAGGAACTATGAACGCTTGATTGATTTATACAATTTAATATGTTAGCTAGTGATAGGAAGGTGAGGAATGAGTTGGTTAAGCACGCAATGTACAATTAGGACGGAAAGCGTATTGATGATGATGATGTTGCAAGAGATTCAGTTATTTCATGTTAGGAAGTGCCCTCAGAGAAAATGCACTTTTTTATAGCGAAAGCGGCGCAAAAATTTCAGACCTGAATATTCAAAACCAATGATAGTGTTAAACATATTTGGGTATCATTCAAAAATGATAGTTTGAATTCAAACATTGCGTCATAATAAATGTTGCAACAATTTTGTAGAACAGGGTATTTTAAAGCCAATTTCACGGTATGGCAAAAACATGTATTCTTGTAGGCTGGATGATACTGCCTCGACAAAAGGTGGAGTCGTTGATGAAAAATATCTATAATATAATATCATATAATATAATATAATACACACAAACAACATCAATTCCAGTCAAAATAAATCAATAATTTGTTCATAGAAGATGGGATTTCTAGGATATAATCACAGCGCAAATCACAGCACAGCATAGTTCATGAGCACACAAAAACGACCCTGGCTGACCTTTTACTACAAATACGGAAAGATCTCGTTCCTAATGTATGAACATTTTTAATTAAAATTCAACGAAACAGCGTCCTCAAACAATTTTATACCCATGAATTTTCATTCCACATAATTACATCATGCATTTGATACAGTATACGACCATTGAATATAGTATAGATGAAGTGGATAAACCCAACAGCATTCTATGCAGGGGTAAATTGATACACTCTCTATGAAACAATTTAATAAATAATAATTATAAATAAATAACAATGCAACAAATAGAGAAAACGACCATTTTCACACACAATTTATTTATTATTACAAACCAGTATCATCTTTAACATGAGAAAAGAAAACAATCAACAGGCACATGTCTCAGCATACTCCTATGGCTTAATGTAAAATAATTAGATAAACAAGGTATAAAATTGATTTTTTTTTCTTCTTCTTTTCGATTAAGTAATTCATAAAGTCACATTTACTGGAAATGTAGAAAACATGCAGCTACATCGGAGTAAAAACTGACATGAACAGGATGAAACCCTGTCAAAATTCAGTGGAAAATGTCTGTGAATACCTAATTTTTGAGCATCATAAAAAATCAATTCACATGGTAGATAGTAATAAGATGTTTCATACCCCTTTTTTTTCTTCTTTTTTTTTTGGGGGGGGGGGGCGGTGTTTAAGACAAATGTTGCCGCATCCTCTTGAGCTCTAATCTAAGTTATCCAATAATCAAAATTTGGAACCTTTGACAAGTCCACTTTTGCAAACAGTGGCCATGTTGCTCATTTGATCGTCCATCTGAGTGCGGTCGTGCTCAAGTTATCCCTTCAAACACTCAAATACTAATCTCAGAAGAAACATTATACAGTCCAACCCTCTTTATCCGACCCTTTTAATCAGTTACTGGTAAATGAGATTATTACCAGTACCGGTCCAGAACATGTAAATGCAAAATCAGTTACTGGTAGATAATTGACCCGCAATTGTTATACTTTTACTATGAGTAATTGCTCGAGCAAGAACTTTTGTTGTATTAATACAAGTATGCTTGTTTTTTATTTATTCAACCCATGGTTTGGTAACCAATGACATCCAAAAGGATAAAACGAATTTGTATTATGTATTTCTAATGATCTAAGTGTATAAAGAAACTAAACAAACATTTAAAATCTAAAAAATTCTCACTAAATAATAGGATTTTTTTTAAACAAGTACAGTAGCAAAATGTGAATAACAAGTTGTATAAAAATAGTGTTTGATACAAAAAAATAAAGTTGACAACCTCTTACCCAGGACTTTGCAGACATTGCAAAAATAATTCAATTAATTTTCAAGTTGAAACTCTATGAACATTCTGAACTGAGATACGGTCAAAATAGTATATTGAATGGTGGCTATTTTGAAAACAGCAGCCAGTATACTAAAGGGTTCAACAAAAGAAAGTATACCACTTTGTTTATGTCATTTTGAGTAACTTTCAATTTGTTTTTGACCAAACAGTCTAGATAGGCATTTAGATAAATCTTTTAGGCATAATTTGATACCAAATTTGCCCCCAAACAACAAAGATAAATCATGATTAGCACCATTTAAAGGAAAATATCCCATTTTCAAAAGTCGCATTTCCAATACACAGCACGAGAAGATTTGGTTAATCTGTCCATGTTCTCCCCATCCATAACATTCCTTTACATTCAAATCCTTCACCCATGCATCAGTTTACATTTGAATTAGCCCGCGCATTGAGGGATATGCGCGGTGATCAGTACGGGATAAATACGGCATATGTGTGTGTTAACAATTGGCCTATTCTTCTCGTGCTGTGTATTGGAAATGCGACTTTTGAAAATGGGATATTTTCCTTTAAATGGTGCTAATCATGGTTTATCTTTGTTGTTAAGGGGCAAATTTAGTATCAAATTATGCCTAAAAGATTCATCTAAATGCCTATCTAGCCTGTTTGGACAAAAACAAATTGAAAGTTACTCAAAATGACATAAACAAAGTGGTATACTTTCTTTTGTTGAACCCTTTAGTAACTGTTACTCAGTATTTGAGTAATAGATCATACTTATAATAAACTTATAATTCATCAACAGCCTTGTAATGCATGGAATTTCTATAGACTTCCTTCATGTTCCACAGACAAAAACAACAAAGCTATTGTGTATATTTAGTGGAAAGTGTCAAAATGAATTTCAAATTGACAAACAATGAAGAATGAAAATTGTCATATTTCAGTCTTGTTAAAAAATGTCAAGTTTTGTTGTAATTTGTTGTAATTGTTGTAAACCATGTATCATAATTGTATGAGATCATATATTGAGTGGAGTAAACATGGTTTGCACATTCTACCCAACATTTCAACTCAACCCCATAGGGAATACAAAGTGGAATTTTAACCTGAAGAAAGTTGTAGCAACAATTGAAAATCCCAGGATTTCATGATCTAGTGTTGATATTAAAAGGGAAATATTCATCATTTAATAACTTAATAAGTGTCATAGCCAGTGAGTTGTATTGCCACATTTAACTCAGTGGCGGATACAACAGGGGGGGGGGGGGCAATTTGACAATATTCCTTTTTTGTGTACCACTTTACCTTTTTCAGAGGCATAGGTATGTTCCGTCGGTACATTTGCCACTTGTACCATGCGATATTTTGTTGTTGCCGGTTTTGGGACAACCACATCACTACCCCACACTTAGACACTTAGCAGAATTTCTCGTTATAATGCTATCCATTATTTTTTTCCTTCAAAACAATAACCGTTCAAAACTGTACGCAGGTATTGGAGATCAAATAATCTGTAAAACAATCAGTTAGAGGTGTATGTTCCGATCACTTTTTTGGGGCTATGATTTTTTTTAAGATCAAGATATTTTGATATCAGAAGAATCCCCATATTTTTCTCATTATGTCTGTAAAATCTTTGGGGCCAGAAATGTTCCGTTTAGAAATTATAGGCTAAAATATGGTGAATGACTGCCAAAGTGGTTAACCACCAGCAAGTTGATGTACTACTCATTGTGCAAAATGCTTGTGACCTTGTGCTTCTAAAATTAGAACCATTGGAGTTATGCCACTCAAACTTTGTAATGTGACAATTTTAAGGATGACCTTTCATGTAAAATAGAAAACGTCAAGTTGAAAATTGGGCCAGCAATCAGAACATCTACCTTTAACATCGCTACAACTACAACAAATCAAAGATGGACACCAAAATTGGACCCAAAAATCTTCAAATGTGTCTAACAGGTGCAAGCTTTCTGTAGAATCTTGCAAAATATGCAAACCATATCATGTCTACTTAAAATAGCATAATATTACAAAAGTAGGCATTGAATAAATCTATCCGGCCATCTTGGTATAATGGCCAACATTCAAACATAGTTCTGACCATATCTCAGTCATGAATGTGGACAGAGTTGTGTTTAAAGTGATTCCCAGGTTTTGGAGTTGGAAGGGAGATTGTCATAAAGTTATTCTTTAAAAACTGTTAAAATACACCAAAACTTTAAAAGAAATATCAAATTTGATTGAAAGTCCTATCAAACTGCCTTCTACAAAACCTGGAGTAGAGTTATATAACAAAAGTTTTGAAAGTCCTAGCAGCATATGGATAGCAATGTGATAGCAGCATCTATTCTGTTAAAGATTACAAAATTATCACACTCATTATCAGTCACTTTCCACTTAATTACTTACGAATGAGATACAATTTATCCCTTTCTGGTTTTATAAGGGTCCACGTATGAGTGAAACTCCTTTATAATTACAGTCCAACCCCAGTTATCTGGACATGATGGGAGCAATGGCCAGATAAGTGGAAAATCTGGATAAACAAATTATGTGTAATTCTGCATTGACTGTCCTGAAGCACTCAAATTTGGACAATAAAAGGGTTCTGAATGAGGGGTTTTTACATTACAATGTAATATTTAAGCACTAAACAGCACTACCATCATCAAAAGACAGCATTCAAATAATTCAGAGTGTAAAAATAAGGCGATTAGGTTGTAAAAAAACCTTACATTCTTTGGGATCATTCTTATCCGAATGAAAGGGGGTCAGATAACTGGGGTGGACTCTCTGCTGTACCTTATCTTTACATGTTGCTGTTTCTTAATAGGCCCCAATACACCTAAAGAGATATCAATTTAAGCAAAGGTTGTTCAAATATCCTATATCGTCGCTGTTCTGTCAAAACCTTGGATGTTTATCCATCCCTTCAGCATGTATAATTAAAACTGCCCAACGGTTATACATGGGAAATGTTGATTAATACATGTTCAGGGGTAAGGGCACTTATAAGGTTCTAATAGATGTGCTTTGGCTCTTGAACATGTTTCGAGTAGCCTGCCCAAAGGTTATACATAGGAAATAGTACTTTATACATGCTGCAGGGCAAGATGGAGATGCAAGGTTTTGACAGAACAGCAACAATATATTTCTCACATAAATTTTATCTAAATGATTTGTTTCTGACACTAATTACAGTCAGCTACAAAGACGTTCAGCACTTTTTTCTGTTATGACCGCATTCTAAGCGTAAATTTGGTGGAAGACGGCCATTGGTGGAATAGAAAAGCCCAACTTCGAACCGATCGATGCGCACATCCAATTGGCCCAATTTGGCATCAAGAATGTTATCAGCCACACACTCATTATTTAGTGCGTGCGTACATAGACGGTTTCACCGTGTATGGTGCGTAGGTCCAGTGCTGAACTACTCTACCAGGGACTATAGGAGGAATATTCAACAGCATCAAACAGCATCAAACACATCAAACATAATGGCAGACTGTATTGAATTGTTACTACCAATGGAGGATAACCTATGACCTGTCACCACAAAACATACCTATATGGGTCTTTTATCCAAAGTCTGATCTTCATCAAAACATGCAAAAATCTTTAAAATTGATACCTCATAAATGAAATTTAACCTGAAGAATCAGGAAATATGATGAATAGAAGCTTAGCATTTTCTTTTAACGCACTTTAAAGACATTTTACTTTATATCTAGAACCTAGATATACCGACAAGAGGTATGTTTTGATGTGACGGGTCACAAATGCCAAAATATAAGCTGATATCAGGCAATCAAAAACCATATTAAAGATCCCAGTAAGTTCCTTGCAACCTAGAGAACAAAATATGATTCTTTATAATAATAATAATAAACCAGTGTCTTGTTGAAATCTGTTGTGAATTCATACTTGATATACATGTAGGAATTCTCAACAAGGATCCAGGAGGGGAAGTGTGACACTTGTATTCAAAGGTAGATAATCATGCTCATCATGCAAACAGTTTTCAAAATGGACCCTATATGAACATTAAGCATTTCAAGTAATTCAAGACTGTTTCCCTCCTCTAACATTTCTTCAAATGTGATACTCAAATAAAAACATACCCTTTCTTTAATTTAAGCTGTTTGTGACACTTTAAATTAATGTGTACCATATTCACTCCACACTCAAGTCCTGACTTTAAGTTAGATAATAAGCTTAAAACTAGGGTCACAATCGCCAAAATTGTGTGGACAAAACATTTTGGCATAAAAATGCACTTACAGATGCGATATCATAGAGATATGTGCCGCCATCTTCAATTTCGTCCACATCGCTAAACCGGAAGTGCAGCATATTCGACAATTTTTTCCTTCTTTTTTAGTGATTCTTTTGTTGAAAATCTGAATCTGCCCCCCTTTTGAAAAATGCAGGGCAACAGGGGCGTTTAATGGAGTAAATACCGTAATACACATAGCTGTGCATGGCCATTCAGTGAAATATTACTGGTTTTAAATTTTCACTAGGTATGATATCAACCTTTATACAAGTACACCCACCCACTCTCTTCCCTGGTAATTCTATTTGTTTGGTTGCTTTATGTCCTTACTCAAATCTATTGTATATTCCGCCAAAATCATGTTACCCTGGATGTTGTCCACCCACAGCCAATCTGGATGAAACAGATGCTTATTCTCAAGTACTCTGTCCATCTCACCAACCTTGCGAGATTTCCTATTCATCGCGAGGTATGCTTGCCCGTTGATTTGAAAAGCGTGCTCACAGATCTTTTGGAGACTATCTTGTCCATCAATGTTGCTTCCAACCCAAGCTCTGATAGTACCATCTCTCAGCTGCCTTATTTCGATACGATTCACACAGACAGAATGGCGATTAATAGTAGTAAACTCATCATCAAAACTTACACGGTAGCAAAAGCCATCTTGAACAAGCAAAACACTTTCAAGTGCCCTTATTGTTGTTCGATTACTCAAAGTTTCTTCAAATAACTG
This sequence comes from Ophiura sarsii, assembly GCA_035610835.1. NCBI lineage: Eukaryota > Metazoa > Echinodermata > Ophiuroidea > Amphilepidida > Ophiuridae > Ophiura > Ophiura sarsii. Next base: position 143,932,011 of record CM069441.1, on the reverse strand, counting down.
AACTGAATGTTGCTTCTTTGGGTCAAACATTACCATGGAGCAAGTCTCGTTATTGTCAGTGACATCTGTTGCTCCATATATAAGAAGCTGTCCATTTAAGACTACGACACTGGGAGTTACCATTTGGACTGGTAGAGTACAGGCATGTTCCCAAGTTTGGCTTGTCAGATCAAAGCGCTCTACACAATCTATGTACCCATTATTGTCCCTACCTCCAACAGCATATATATATTCATCAAGATGTTCCAGAGCAAACATAAAGCGGCCAATTGTCATATGCGGCAGTTCTACCCATTTACGTCTTGCATTATCAAATTTGTAGAAAAGATTACTTCCTCGCATTCCTCCAGCTGTAAAAAATAAAAATCGAGTAACATTCATAATTATTATCCATATCATGATCTCAGTACAATAAAACAAAAACCCTCAACAAAGTTGCCTATATTTCAACTTGTTTTAATGCTCAACCACTATCATAAAAACAAACATGATAGCAAATTCCATCTTGAACAAAACTAACAAGTGACCTTTTTATTAGTGATCAATTAATCAAGTTTCTTTAACCCTAACCCTACTACACCACACAGCCAGCAGCACTTGGCTTGCACATACTTACAGGGTGACCCAAAAAAATGTTAACACTCCGGGCACATCAAATATCTTAAAAGGACAGAAACACACGGGTCTAATCTTGATGTATTATGAAAGCTGAGTAAATAAGCTTTCATTTACATTTTATTGCGTTCCAATTGGTTATATAGAACGGGAGATATGCTTCAGCAAACATGAGGAAGCAAAATCGGCTTGGTCCAATCCTCTCAGTATGAAAGTAAAGCTTTTAAAATGCACGAAGCAAGAAGCAACATGATTAAGTCACACACACACATCAGTTAATCTCTTCTTTGTTCTTTTCAACGCATTCTTTCGATTCTTTTCAAGCTTAAAAGTCATAAATAAATATATTTCACATACATTATATAGGTATTTTGTCATGAGTTCAAGTTCTATACTCTTTTTCCATGTGCAATGGGGTAGCTGTCAGTAAAGCAGTCTTTCAAATTTAAATTTAAACATTTCATGTTCTTTGTTGAAATGGTCCTAAATAACTTAACTATGTATTGCACTGAAATAAAACTAGTATTGCACTGAAATTAACCATAAATCAATTGCACGTAATGAATCCTTCAGGTAAAACAAGAGCTTTCAAATAGTCAACTGAAGTATCAAGCTGTCATAATGTTCTTGTTCATCGGCCACCTCGACCTTCCACATGTCCACCATTATTGTTCAGGCATCTTCCCGCTGTAATTAATGCAAATTGGACCAAGCCGATTTTGCTTCCTCATGTTTGCTGAAGCATATCTCCCGTTAACCAATTGGAACGCAATAAAATGCAAATGAAAGCTTATTTACTCATCTTTCATAATACATGTCAAGATTAGACCCGTGTGTTCCTGTCCTTTTAAGATATCTTATGTGCCCGGAGTGTTAACATTTGTTTGGGTCACCCTGTATACACAAGTTCTATCTCATGTAGCACTAAACCCCAGGTATTATATGGTCTCCAATTTTTTAGCCTGAGAAGCCCTCCCCCGTGGCTGGGTGGTGATGTACCTCACCTGTCACTCCGGTGGCCTGGGTTCAATTCCCAGGGCTGGCGGGAATTTTTTTATTTATTAACAACCTCCCCTGTTTTTCGTTCCATCCCCAGTACTACGTTTCTAGGGTTAGGTCTCAATCTTAATTATCACAATGTTGTGCTAAGAGGAACTCTTCTATCCATTCATTCAATAAAGTATAAAATTGACAACTATGCAATATAAGATGCTCTATTGACAGTTTTTGAGCACATAATATGGTGGTGATTTTGACTCATTTAGATAGAGACCATATTGTCAAGCAAGTGACTTGAGCACTGAAACGAGTCTACTATTTATAATCAAAACAAATCATTGTTGATCATAGCATCACCATTCTATCAGGGTCCAATGCGCCTGGTGCGTATTGCAATGACTGGTGTGCCTGTTGTTCTGGAATCCACCTTTGGATCATAATCAAAATGGGGTCAAATGTCATGTAGGGGTCATTAGAGATCAATCTGTCTACACCCCATTTGAGGTCCCCTTTACCCAATGATTATTGTTACCAAGTATTGTCGAGATTGAGATTGAAATCTGACTTTTCATATGAGAGCACTTTACAGGTTGAACCTAACCAAAAAGGCTTGAATATTGGCAAAATGGGGTCAAATGTCATGTAGGGGTCATTAGAGGTTATAAGTTATTAGGTGAGGTTAGGTCGGATACGGATTATATCTAGCCGAGAATTCTGTATCGGGACGAGGGCGTAGCCTGAGTCCAGATACAGACTCTGAGAACATACAACATTTGCCCCCATCAAACAGTCCTGGATATATGGGGGGTGGGGGGGGGGGGGGGGGGGGGGGGGGGGGTTAGGACAAACTTTAGTCAAAAAACGGCCTGAAAAAATGCTTTACACAAGTGAGTAATCGGCCCTGAGAGGCCCAGACCAAGCGGCCCATGTGGCGATCACCACAACGCCACAGTGGCCAGTCCGCCCTTGTAGGATACGCCATTGGTATAGGTAGCCACATTTGATGTGATTTGGAAGTATGGTAGCAAAAGAAAAGGCTTGAAAGGATCTTTTGAGGGTCAAAAACAATTATCTAGTCATATAATTTCTGTGTTATTCTAATTTTTGGCTGATCAATATGACATTTCTAAACTTTGGCAACCCTTGACGACCAATTTTGGGTAGCCATTTTAATCACGATCTTAAATGTGATGTTCAGTAGCAGAATAAAAATCCCAGAAATTAATTTGCAATGGTGATTAATCATCGTACTATAATTTGCGCAATGTTGTAAGTTTTTGAAATGTCAAAGTTTGTATTTGATGTATACTATTTATTTTCTTTTTTCCAAATGTTTAAAGAGCAATATAATAGTGTTCAGGAAATGGTTCAGTTGATGTGAAAGAACAAATGTGGAGCCCAGGATATCGAAAATAAAGGTGTCCGAAAAAAACACTGACAAATGGTGTGGTCAAAACTTTCCTGCTCCTAACTACATAATTTGAGCAAATGAGCTGTAAATGCACCAGGACCTAGCTTTTAAGGTTCGCCAACATACTCTTTAACATTGGTAAGAAATTCTGAAAGGATTTACATTTCAATTTTTTTTGCATTTTTTCCGTAAAATTTGTAAAATCTGGGGTCAATAGGGACACCACCAACATTTTTAATGAAAATATTATACCCGCTCCATATATTCAAATTTTTGAAAGAGCCGTTTAAAGGCTTATTATGTGGACATAATATCATCTCAAAAGTTTGACTCATTTGGGTACAAGAAAACAATTATGGTATGGATAAGTGTATATGTCCCAATTGACACAGTTGAACTATGAACGCTTGATTGAAAGCTTCAATTTTTGAGCTGTTATTTTGCCATTGTTGACCAGAAATGTTCATATTTCTTGTTAAAACTGATACTATAACTTTAATATGTCATAAACCAACTCCAAAAGTGTGTCAGATATACTTCATGTTAACATTCCGAGAAATGAGGGTGCTATTTTGTTCACTAGTATTTTTCACATTTAATGACACATAATATTTATCTCCATATTTGTAGAAAAGATGAACATTTGATACTGAATTGTTACATATCAATTAGAATATAAAGCTCAATTTAAAGAATAACATATTTTATGATCTTCAAGCACCTAAATAACTATTTACCTAAATCAGTCTAGTATTTATTTCCTTGTTAACTGACACGTCTAAGAAATATTGTTAAAAAATAATTTTGAATAGTTATAATGCATCGTGCAGTTATTGTCCATTTTACTATGCTGCACACACGGGGAGCTCATAATTGGTGCGTGACCTCTCCTAAACGCTCTGTGCTACAGGTATACGAGGATTGCAAGTTATTTTCGTTTTAGCCAAACTATTTACTCAATTTCACCAAAACCCTCACCATCCCATAGAGTATTTACTTTTCTTTCTTATATCCAATTTTATAAAAGAAAAGTTGGCCGGAACAATAGCGGTTCTCTATTTTTGTACACAGATGTAAGGAATAACGGGCCAATTTGTGTCCATGTATATAGCCAATGGCAAAATTGACTCTTAAGATCAATATGAAGACCGCTATATTCATTAGGGCGTAGTTTACAAACGGCTTGTCCTAAAGACCTGGAACTCTTTTTAAAGTCTTGCCAAGACCCTCATTTATTCGCATGTCAAAAAGGAATCCGATAAGACGAAGGACATTTAGCGGTCGATTTAATATGTAAATGCTACGAAAGGGCCCAAATATATCGCTATCGAAAATAAAAACTTCCATTTTCCAAAATGTACGCCCGACTGACCGACTTGTGTGCGCAAGGGCGTCCCCAGAGGGGGGGGGGGGGGGGGGGGGGTGTCACACCCCCCCCCCCATTCATCAAATCTGTCGGCAAAATAATGGGGCTGTGGGCAAAAAAAAGGAAGGAGGAAGAAGAAGGAGGAAGAAAAGGGAGAAAGAAAGAAAGGGAAGAGAAAGGAAAAGGGAAAGAAAAAAGAAAGAAGGGGAGAAAGAAAGAAGGGAAGAAAGAAAGAAAGAGAAAGGAAAAGGAAAGAAAGAAGAAAGGAAGAAAGGAAAGAGGAAAGAAAGAAAGGAAAAGGGAAAGAAGGGGAGAAAGCCCTATAACAGATATCGTATGCGCAAATGATGTTTGTTTGTTTGTTTGTTTGTTTAAACTGTCGGTCTGTACGGACACACGCTTGGGTCCTGAAGGGACCAGGCTTGAGCACAATGCTCGGGCCAGGCTTAAAAAGCCTATATAAGCATGCTGGCTGAATGAAATGAAAGTTGTGTCGGCATATATGTTATGTTAACACAAATCAAAAATACTGCAAGTCACGACTTGCGAATCCCCCTGGCTGGGAGATCAACTAAATGAGGTCAAAGGTCATATATGGGTCATGTTCCCCCGGTGTTCATGTTTCGTTTCTCCAACTTTCACGATTTGACCTCTAGATGGATGACCTTTGAACTCAGATGACCTTGGATGACCTCTAATTATTTTTAGACATTTCCCTTGGTGTTCATTGCACGATGTAACCCTTTGGTGACCCTTGACCTGGGATGACCTCTAATAACCGTTGACCTTGGATGACATCTAATTAATTTTAGACATGTTCACCCGGCGTTCAGTTTCTTTCCTCCAAATTTGACATCAATTGGGCAACTTTTACGATTTGACCTCTGGATGACCTTTGACCTCAGATGACCTCTATATTTTTTTTACATGTTCCCCCGGTGTTCATTGCACAATTTAACCCCTTGTTGACCTTTGTTGACCTCTAATGGCCGTTGACCTCGGATGACCTCTAATTTATTTTAGACATGTTCCCCCGGTGTTCATGTTTCTGGTCTCCAAGTTTGACGTCAATCGGAAAACTTTTACGATTTGACCTCTGGATGACCTTTGACCCCAGATGACCTTAATTTATTTTAGACATGTTCCCCCGGTGTTCATGTTTCTTGTCTCCAAGTTTGACGTCAATCGGACAACTTTTACGATTTTACCTCTGGATGACCTTTGACCTCAGATGACCTCTAATTTATTTCAGACATGTTCACCCGGTGTTCATGTTTCTTGTCTCCAAGTTTGACGTCAATCGGGCAACTTTTACGATTTGACCTCTGGATGACCTTTGACCTCAGATGACCTTGGATGACCTCTAATTTATTTTAGACATGTTCAGGGTATACACCACCATAGTCGCTTCCATTGAAACGTGTGTTAGAAACCCGATGTTCAATCGCTTCTCCTGGGGTCCCTCTCCTTAGCTGGGATATTTATTTTTGTTGTAAAATCTTCGTAATTTTGTTTTCTTTAATATTATCAACATTTCACATATGATCGACAGTCCCAGTTTTTCAGAAATGTTGATTTCGCAAATCACTAGCTTTTATAGTGCGTAAAAATCAGGAAAATTAGAGTTTCGGGCCGCTTCACACGTGTGATCAAGACTCACGCCCAAGAATAATTCGTGACTTTTTACATTTCAGATTACAATCGTGAAGGTTTCAACTTTTTAATAAAACAAAATCTAAGACCTGTGGTGATAATCTCGTCAAAATATTCACATTTGAAGCAGCAATCAAAGTTTTTTTAGGGACTTTAGTACCCCTGCACCCTGGCCCGCGGAAGGTTATGGTGGTGTGTACCCTTCACCCGGTGTTCATGTTTCTTTTCTCCAAGTTTGAAGTCAATCGGGCAACTTTTACGATTTGACCCCTGGATGACCTTTGACCTCAGATAACCTATGCAAATTAGACCCCCAAAAAATAATCACCCGACGTTCATGTTTCTTTTCTCTAAGTTTGACGTCAATCGGGCAACTTTTACGATTTGACCTATGGATGACCTTTGACCTCAGATAACCTTTGCAAATTAGACCCCAAAACAAGCAGCCACATCTTTTGACCATGGCCTACCTATCGGTGAAGGTTTGAAGTCAATCCGTCCATCCGTTCAAAAGATACAGCATTCGGAAAAAAGGCTAACCAAAAGGCACACACACCCCCACACCCCCACATACGCACCCCCACACACCCTACATACGCACCTCCACACATTACATGATGACAAAATCCCCTTCTGGTTTTACAAACCAGGGGGATAAAAATGAACAAAGGCAATGTAGGCATATAAATGTGTAGGCACTGTGTAAACGAGCCCATTTTTATGAGATTTTATCATCGGCGCACATGAACAGCCTATAGGCCCAAGTAGTGTTTTGCTTATTGTCAAGACACCTAGCAAAATTGTGTCGGAATAGTATAGGCTAGGCCTAACGGGCAATGTGTGGGACCTGTATTGCTCTTTAATTATACTAACTAGGCCTATATCATTGTCCTTGTCAGTGCAAACCCAAGTCAATAATGTCGCCAATGGCCAATCATGTTGGCACATAGGTTACGAGATATTAAATAATTCGCCTGGATACTTATGATGTAGGCCAATTGCTCTCATTGTACTTATTGTAGGCTCTGCAAGCCCACTATCAGTCTATCGCAAAAGTAAGTCCAACTCCAACGATTAGGTGTCAATGCAATGTAAGAGCTTAGACTCTGTCTTAACTTCGACTTGAACAATGCAAATTATCATTATAATTAAGACAATAAGCACAACTGTCGTTATTTGTGTGAGACCAGAATTTGTGTGTGCACCAGGGGCACAATCGATATCTCACGTAATGGTATAGGTCTATATGTCAAGTTTTCCATGACCATTTTAGTTTAAAAACTGAAAATCTTTGTGTGCTTCGCGCGCATTCTTTCTACAGGTATCAACATTATAATGGTCTCGAACCAAACCAAATAATGGGACGTTAAAAACGTTATACTGGACCCTTTAAGTGTTACAAATGCAAAATGTGCGTGCTTCGCGCGTATTAGTTTCAATGTTTCATTATTTAAGCTTAATTTATAGTATCAGAAGGCTTCAACCAGTTTTCAATGACCATTTTAGTTCAAAAACTGAAAAATTGGGCGCGCTCTGCGCGCATATTTTCTACAGGCTTTAACATTATAATGGCCCTCAAACCATACGATTTGGATTTGGACTTGATATGTATGTAACTATGCAATATCAAACCGTCAAAAACGTCATACTTGACCATTTAAGTGTTAGAAATGTCAATTTTTGTGCGCTTCGCGCGTATTAGTATCAATGTTTCATTATTTAAGCTTTAACAAGAAAGCTTCAAGACAGTTTTCCATGACCATTTTAGTTCAAAAACTGAAAATTTTTCCGTGCTCAGCGCGCATATTTTCTGCAGGTTCAAACCACAACAAATATTTTAAATGTTATGTGGAGGACATTTAAACATCATACTGTACCTTTAAAAATCACAATTTTTGCACGCTTGTATTAGTTTCAACGTTTCAATATTTAAGATTAACAAGATGGCTTGAGGATTTTTGCACCCCCCCCCCCCCCCCCCGCTATGTGCTGCTTTATTTTAACATTTCAATTATCATTATCAAACTAGTGTCCCCCCCCCCCCCCCCCCCCCCCCCCCCCCCATGTGTCTGAAAACAGATTGACGCCTCTGACCATACAGTCCATTCTAAAATATGCGTATATGAATTCTGGCGAGCGAAGCGAGCCAACAAAATTTTAGTGTCGGCACAAATGGCTTTGTCGGCAATTGATGACCTTTACACACCCCCAATGAAAAGGGTCTGGGGACGCCCTTGTAGTGCGTGGACTCCGGGGCGTTCGATAGGTGATAATTGGTATTCTATTGTTAACTTATTGACTGTAACCATCAAGTACAAAAGGTGTTATTTAAATAACAATGTATCTCTCCCGAAAATGTCTACACACAACATTTATCAAGAGTTTTTTCTTGCAACAAGGCTTTAATATAAATAAATTTATCTCTAAAATAATACATAAGTATGAAATTCAGATGATCATCAAGCAGAGAATAATCTACAATTATTTTCTCTACATACCATTCCTATTTTCCACAAGGGCAGTGTTAAGATGCTATCTCAAAATAAATTTACGATACTCGAAGCCGTGCAGGTTTTTTCTGGCACAAGTTTTAGAACTGGTTTTACACTATTTAATCTAGTTTTAACTGCAAAAGGTTGCGAGGCAATTTACATGGACTGTAACTGCACGATGAGTAAAAACTAATTAAAAGTGATTTTTTGGTTTTTCAAAACTCACTCATTACACTCATTATCCATATTCACCCATATGTAGAATAAAACAGGTAAAAAAACCTCTTCAAATCTAGTGATTTCCCTACCCAGAATAATGCTATCCCTATTGACCCCGACGTTGGGGTGAATAGGAAAAATATATATACCCATCACATATTTTAAATTGTTTATAGTGGCAGTTCAAAGACATTATAGGTGGACATAACATGTGCTAAAAGGTTTGGCTCATGAGGCTACATTGAAAAAACTACAATCTAGAGAGTGCTGAAACTGTCCCTATCCTACGGTATGTATGTATCCATAAAAATCTCTCTTATTTTCCATCTAAACGCCGTGAACGTTTTACTGATAATAGTTGGTGATAGTGTGAGTGTTATAAGCTATAAATGGCTGAAAACTGTATATAATAGAATTGACCGAGATATGAGCAAAAGCGGAAAATCCAGGGCCTTTTCAGACTGTTTCTAAGGGCCAGGTTTGTTTAACTTTGTGCGTACTGCAATCATGCAGTCGGAGCGTAACACATAACGCATTGTAGTGCACCATGCACAATAAACGCGCTCCCTTACACACGCCAGGCGGGCGAATATCAGAGAAATACGCTGCTGCTATTATACGGGAGATGGTTAAGGTTTAGGCATTGGGGGTAAGCCACGGGGCAGGGCGGGCAGGGCAGTGATGGATAGGGTTTGTGTGTAATGATGTAGTGGGATTTGGGAGGCGGTTAATGAAGAAATGTGATACTAAATTGCGTAACGGGGAGGGGGTTCACGAGGTGGAATGAAATAGTGTGGTTTCTTAAACAAGTATAAACCATGGGATATAGCTTGGGGTAATGATGAGATGCATTCAATTTCAGGTCAGAATATTATAAGCCTGCATTATATACTCATTCATGCTCATATGGCTCATTCCATGAAGTTCCGGTATTTGGTAAAATAGCAGTTTTTGGGATTTAAGTCTGGTTATAAACTGTTTTACTCTATGTGTATATCAATATTTTTATGTGTCAAAGAACAGTAATAGGTTGTAGTTATGTTTAAAAAATTAAATTAAAAAAACGACCCTTTCTTGAAGAAAAAAAATTTAAAAATAGGGTGGTGCCCAAGACCATTTTTGCTAAAAAACGTGACATGGAAAAGGCAACAATTACTATGAGTTTTATGTAAGCAAAAATATCATAGAATTGCTTGGAAATTGATTTGATTAATAAAAGATACATGTATTCATAGTTTACTGACCAAAACATGTCGTCACGCTGGACAGATTTTTCACCCAAGCAACATGAAAATTGCCTTTCCGATGCTACGCACGGTGTCCACAAAATATACACATGTAGCATCGGGAGTTTTCATTGCTGAATGGGGGTAGTTCTCTATCATACATTTCTAAATTATTTTCCAAAATTAAGAGCATTTATCAATTGAAAACTATGGCAAATGAGAATAAATTTCATGAAGACCATTCCATATATTCATGAAAAAGTATACCGTGCCGTGTGCATGGTGTCCTAAAATGTAGCATCCTGATAAACATCCTTTGCAATTTGTGGGAATTCCCCCCCCCCCCCCCCCCCCCCCCGGAGATAAATAAAACATTCCATATTTCTTTTGTAAGGATAGAGGTCAATAGCTATCAGGTTTGTTTGGAATTTGCCACATGTGGGCTAGTGTTATCAAGGTTGCAGTCGCTTGTGTCCACTTGTAGCATCGGGACTTTTATGTAGCATCAAAATGTAAACATTGGATAGTTTTGTGAATGGTAAGTGTGATTGTAATTATTTCTTAATGTTGCTTGTATGTCTGTATTTATTAATGCATTTTTATTGAAAGGGAAACACTGAATCAGAATTTCTTTTCATGTTATGTTATTAATTTTGAGTCACGGACGCCATGTAGCATCGGGCATAGCATGGGCAATATTTTGCATTGGGTATCGTTATAATTCGTTGAAATTGTAATTACTTTATTAATTTTTTTTGTAGAATCACATCATTAATAAACTTTGAAGTTAATAATGAATTAGTTTTTGCTCTTTTAATGTTAATATAGCTTATTAATACGATGCTACATGGACACCATGTCCAATTATCCATCACCCAAAACATTCAAAACATTGCCTAAATGTTACTACACTTTACAGAAAAAATAGGCATATTATGAGAGATGTATATCTAATGAAATATATCAATACACAATGCTACATTGACACCATTTCCATTAGCATTTCACTGAATTCACAATAAACATTCCCTTATTTTCGTTTGATTTACTATAATTAAAACAAATAATTGTCGATCATTTAAGTTCTCTATCCTTTGCTATTCTTTTTCATGTTAAATGAATAATAAATCAAATACTCCAGCATGATTTTAATATTGATAAATATTTTCCTGCAACACAAAAAGTGCAACATGAATAAATAATCTACTCCAATTATCAATACACAATGTTCCATGAAGATCAATAATAGAGGATGATTCAATCAGAAACAAGCAAAGAGACTAAGATCACAAAGGGTACTTTAAAAACAACACTGCTTGAAGTTTGTTTCAGTGGACATCTTATTTTTTATTTATGCTTTCTTTATTGAGGGTAATATGCTTCAGTGACTTGCACTGCTTTCCAAGCAGGCCCTCATTTCGATACATACATACAAATAACAAATGTTACAGTGTTTAAATATAATACAAATTATGATACAAATTATGATACAGTGGAAATATATGATTTGAATTGACTGAGTGACAAAAGTTTCTTTGATCAATGGTGTATTATTATTGTGTAATTGTAAGAAATGGCGTCTGCGTAGCAATAGAGGATGATTCAATCAGAAACAAGCAAAGAGACTAAGATCACAAAGGGTACTTTAAGAACAACACTGCATGAAGTTTGTTTCAGTGGACATCTTATTTTTTATTTTTTATTTATGCTTTCTTTATTGAGGGTAATATGCTTCAGTGACTTGCACTGCTTTCCAAGCAGGCCCTCATTTCGATACATACATACAAATAACAAATGTTACAGTGTTTAAATATAATACAAATTATGATACAAATTATGATACAGTGGAAATATATGATTTGAATTGACTGAGTGACAAAAGTTTCTTTGATCAATGGTGTATTGTTATTGTGTAATTGTAAGAAATGGCGTCTGTGTAGCATAGGTTATTATGTTTTATGCTTCATGGCAGGTTATCTTTTTGTGTAATTTGTAGGTTTACAATTCATGTTATTAATTTTATCGTATGCTTATAACATAATAAGTTAACATAATAGTACATCCTCTCTATTGATCTGAAAAAGATGCACCTGTTCAAGCTGTTCCAAATATTTTAGGGCACAGTGTCCATGTAGCATCGTAATACTTAAGTACACAGAAAAGGTAAATTTTACATGAACAGTGTTTAGATAAATTTCAAGCAATGCACTCTGTGTATCTACTTGATATGATGAACAAGTAACAAACCATTCACACTCAAATAATTGTAACAGTATGAATAGTCTTATTATTAACAATGTTACATCGGTAATGCATTTTATAACATTATACAGGTAAATAATACTTCATATACTTACTTTATGACTATAATGTAATCAATGTGCATGGTTTATAGAGTACTTTACGTCAAACAAATATTGATATGTACTTTATTTAAATTCATTATACAAATTGCAAAATAAAGAGTCACTTTTCAATGAGATTTTACATAAAACAGTTAATCTACAATGTCTTGTTCGTTAAGTTATGTTCAACCTAGACAAATCTGGTTTCTTTTCATGTATTTGTGGTTCCAAGTAGTTAATTGAGGTATAGAAACTTGGCCCACATCTTAAGCTAATTTATTAGAAAATGATATGGAAATGGGAAATGGTGTCCATGTAGCATCAGGATTTTTGGAAATGTCATCCAACTGTTGAACATGTGCGGTTATTTTACACCAAATGTTACATTAAAAAAAAGGTTCTACATTGGACTTAGGTAAATGTAGAACCTAAAAAAGAAGAAAGAGTTGGAAAATATCCATTTTGAAAATTTCACTTGCATATGTCACATAATATGCCCCAACTTCATGGAATGAGCCATAGGCCTATTATGTAAGTGATATGTGGTACTAATGTCGGGAAACATTTAATTCCAGGTAAGGAAATAGGCCTATGCATTTGTTATGTATTCTTACCAATTTCGTGATGAATGTATACTTATAGGTTTTTTATGTGTTATTTCATTTTGTAGGTGTCTATCTGGTAGGGGCTAGGGTGTCCCCCTAGTTTTATATAAAAGCTTGTAACTTACCCCGTGTATATTTTAGCCAATATAAATATGAATTTTCTCAATTTGACTACTTTTGGGGTCATTTTGTCCGCCGTTTTGTCCACCATCTTGTATATATGATGTACCTGAGCAACATTAAAATGCTAGAAATGAATTTGCAATGGTCAAAAACTTTTATCTAGTCATTTCATATATGCTTTTGTCTTATATTTTAGCTGATACATGAATTTTCTCAATCCACTTATCATGAATTTGATGTAATTAGCAACATACATATGCTGGAAATGAATTTGCAATGGTCAATATATCTAGACATTTTGTATTATATATGCTTTTATCTTTTATTTTAGCCAATATATATGAATTTCTCAATTAGACCACTTTAAGCGGCCATTTTGTCTGCCATCTTGAATTTGATTTACATAAGCAACATACAAATACTGGAAATGAATTTTCAATGGTCAAAAACATATATATCTAGTCATTTTAATATGTATGCTTTTATCATATTATTTAACTGATAGTGATATAAAACTTTTCTCAAATGTTACCATTTTTGGCGGCCATCTCGGATATCTGGAGAACATCTGGGTTTTTTCCCTGTTAACATCCCAAATGTGTGTAAGGACCCTAACAGTAACTAACAGGTACCCCAAAAAGTTGGTTTGGTTTAGTACTGGGGGTGCACAGGAGGAACCTTCGCACATACCCGACTAAACACAACACCAAAAGTAAGTTCCCCTCTCAAAATTTTGTCATAACATCGTAAGGTAAAACATTTTACCAATAAAACTTAGTTAGAAATAATCCTATGACTGTTTCCTAAATGGTGTTTGAAAATGAAAGATGTCCATGATTTCATGGCTGAATGAGCTCAAATTAAAGACAAAAACTGCCCTTCTCAAAATTCACAAAAGTTTATGAATTGCTTCTCACTAATGGAAAAACACCTGTGGTTGAGCGAATATTACTGCAATGTGTAATCCATTCATGATCATTCAGCCATGTAAATCCACCTCTTGGCTCAGATATTAGCACAGTGAGTTGTGACTTTTGAGATGGGCCGTTTTTGTCTTTCATTTGAGCCCATTCAGCCATGAAGTCATGGACATCTTTCATTTTCAAACACCACTTAGGAAACAGTCATAGGATTATTTCTAACTATATAAGTTTATTGGCAAATTTTGTTACCTTACAATGTTATGACTAAATTTTGAGAGGGGGACATACTTTGGTGTTGTGTTTATATAATGTGTCACATATTTCAACACTTACCATTACCACCAGCTACATACAGCTCCCCATTGACCACTACTGCTTCCGCCTCAGATGGATTAGCTGTTGGAAATGCAGGGATATTATCCAAGTTTTCCAATTCCATTTTCTCCGTATTCAGATAACGTAAACCGTAATATTCTGTATACTCGTCGTTATCATTATCATAATTAATTCCTCCAACAGAAATCAGTGTCTGGGAAAAGTTTTAAAAAAAGTTAAATTAATAACCCTAACCCTACTGACTCTTACAAAAACTTACAGCCAGAAACTATCTCCACGCAAGTGCTGCTGCATTGCCTTGATGATGTCACCTACCGCAGGCATATGTGGGCAGGAAGTATGCGCTTATTGTTTAGCTCAGTGGGTAGAGGGACAGACTTTGGTGCGGATGGTCCCGCGATCGAATCCCGGGGGTGCTGGGTGATTTTTCGGGTAAAAAAAATAGTACCTTTTCCCCCTCCCCGGCCCGATACGCATAAAATCATAGCCGCGGGGGTTAGGGTTAATAAATGTCAATTTTTCATGTTCATTAACCTTAACCCTACTGAATCTTACAAAAACTTACAGCCACAAACTATCTCCACGCAATGCTGCTGCATTGCCTCGATGATGTCACCTACCGCAGGCATATGTGGGAAGGAAGTTGCTGCCCGCATATGCACTGGGAGTTTAGCTCAGTTGGTAGAGGGACAGGTGCGGATGGTCCGGCAATCGAATCCCGGGGGTGCTGGGTGATTTTTCGGGTAAAAAAATAGTACTTTTTTAGGGGGACTTACAAGTCCAAAAAATTGTTGCAATATTTACATATCTATGTTTGGTCAGGGCCAAAGCAAAGGAGGGTTCTTTTTATTTTCTAATCTCTGTTTCTAAATTGCCAGTCATGCAGATAACGCGACCATTAATTACCTTGATGAAATTTCTGGGCAAGAATGATTCTGGCAGGTTCATTATGTTGTCTTTTCTGTCACCATACTCTTTCCACTGTTCCATCAGCTTATCTAACAATGCCTTGCCTTCTGGAAATTGTTGCAGAAGGTCTCTGTCAATGATTTCTTTGACTCTGTCTACTTCTATGAGGCCAAGACGAAGACTTTGGAAAAATGGTATTGCATATCCTTTACGATTTTGCCAGTCATACTTGAGCCAATGATTCACGTCAATCATAAGCTGAAGATGAAAAAGAACACACGTTTAGAAAGGGGTACAATTTCATAATGAAATGTGGGGAAAGGAAAGAAAGAATATCAGGGTAAGGATCTATCACACTTTTAACCTTGTAACTCGAAAAATATCAAATAGACCCTCTGGCTCATCACATTCCATGAATATTATAATGGAGGACAAATGATTATTGACTCCAAGAATTTAACGGGAAAATAGCCTTGTATGCATTTGGAATCTTTATGAAACATTGGTTTATCAAGCTACAGGACTTAGTTTAATAAAAGCAATGTTTGGACAAAGTAATTTTTGAAGGTTTTTTTTAAAAACTCTGTAAAGAGTTGAAAGACCTTCAAACATATATTCTGATACAAACACTATATTTCAGTGTAACGGTATCTGACAAACTGAATTTCAGTATTCCTTTGTACAGTCACTGTCATAATACTATGGATGAAATTCAAGCTATATCACGCTCACGCAAGTGTGTTTTGTTGTTGTTCGAGGAGATGCGTCCAGATGCATGAAATGCGCGAACAACTGTGCACAGTGCATGCATACGCACTTCAGGGTTTACCGCATGTATGCACGCATTGTTGGAATAACTGTAATACAACTTCATTTCAAGGCAATTTGATTTAGCGAATTTGCATTTGGCCACAACCTTTTGCTGCAATTTGATTTCACTAATTTGCTGCAATTTGATTTCACTAATTTGTACCATCTTCCTATATAAAACCATTATAAATAATATAACAAGCAGCAATTTAATTTTGCGAATTGGATCTCCTAGTGAAATTAGCGAAATTAAATTGCGAGAGAAATTAAGTTGTTTACAGTATGTCTAAGTATCTGAGGACATACCTGTTCTTCATTCGTCTCTAATGGGATGTCAATTCTTTTCAGGAAGCTATCAATGTATTCAGCTGGTGCATACTGCATCACAAACTTGGATCCTATCAATTGAACAAACTCATTCTTCTTCACCAGGAATCCCCAACAAAGCCCTGACAAATAGTCCAGGTCATGATCAACTGCAACTTGCAACACAGAAAGGGTGTCTTCTACTGACATCTTCTTCTCTTTGATGAGCCCCGAAAGAAAGCCTATAGCGATATCTTGAGCATGAGAGAACTGAAGATACAATGCTGCACAAAGCACATCTGTAGCATTGTCCAAAGATAATTCCAATCGCCCAGAATATGCACAGTTGAGAAGCAAATCAAAGATATGTCCATCGATGTCCTTGATTTCTATTTCTTGTTTGCTGCTCTCTTGAAATCCAGAAGTGAACATGACCTCAAAGTAAGGACTGGTTGTAGCAAGAACACACCGGTGTGCATGGAATACTCTATCCCCTATCTTCAAAGTTACATCATTGAGATCATTTTGAAAGCGTTGCAAACCCTGCATAAGACGATCGCTATACTGAAGATATTTAAGAGCTGGAACTAAAGAGTTCTTACATGTATGCGAGATTATTTTATGTAATTTGCTTACTTGTTCCAACTTTTCTAATGTGGTAGGAGGATAGAGATCAGGGTTTATAAAGTTGTCAATATGGTTAAGAAGGGTGTTGATTTCTTTGAATAAATCCATGCTGTTATCTCTGGTAGATTACTTGTTTAGTTGCATAATCTGAATGTAAAAAGACCCAAACAAATGGTATTAGAAATAAGTAAATCACTCTCATCAAATCAAATAAACACAACTCGAATATTGGGACCCCCCCCCCCCCCCCCCCCCCCCCCCCCCCCGGCTACGCCACTGTTATCGGTATTATTTGAACTGTACTTATTCTATAATTTACATACTCAAACGTGAATAAAGCATTTATAAATTCCGCATCCTCATCTTCTTGACAAGGATCAGATTAACATTTCAAATCACTGCTACCCTCCCCCCCCCCCCCCCCCCCAATCCCCACCTCGATTTGAAGATATTACATTTACTGAAATGGTACACTGGCCAAAGTCTGTGAATCTACTATAACTATGTTAAAGCAGAGCAGGTCCTGGCCTAATTTACGCCTCCTAAATCATGTCTCTTCCAACAACATGTCTCTTGCCCCCGTAGTGGCTGTTGTGACACAGAAATAACTAGGGGTGTACCCTCATTTTGTTCCCCACCAGTCAGTTGGGCAGGTAGCAAGTAAAAGTTACCAGCCAGACTGTGAATTTACCAGCCCAACAAGTAATATTAAGATTTTTGACATAAAAGCTAATTACTCTTGAATTAGTGTCACTTTTATTTGTCTGAATTTTCCCAAGTTTTAATTACAACTCAATCGTGTACCATGTAGTCTTGCTAATCGTGCCAAGGGCTTTGTTATTTAATAATAATAATAATAATGCATTTATAATGCGCCATCTATCTAGACAACCTATTCCGAGGCGCAAACATCAAAACAAATTAAACAAACAGTTAAAATATAAAAACAGTTACATAGAAATCAACCAGTCAAATCATAAGCAATCTTAAACAGATGAGTTTTTAAAGTCTTTTTAAAACTATCAAGTGAATCACAGAGTCGAAGATCTGAAGGAAGTGAGTTCCACAGTTTAGTTGCACAAGCATAGAAAGCCCGGTCGCCATATGAAGAATATGTCCGAGGAACTGAGGGTCATAAGTTCAAATCCTGAAGAAGGCCTGCATGATGGAGTACAATACCAATAGCCTGTTAAACTGATATTGATCCAAGTGATTGGTATTGTTCTCCAGCCATGCATGTCATCTTCTGGAGGGTGATTTAAACTATTGACCCTCTAGTAGTAGTAGTAGTAGTAGTTCTGAAATCCCGCCTTACAATAGGCGCACCCCTGATTTACAGGGTAAAAGTTCCTTAAAGTTACACATTAAAAAGTACAATTTTGAAAACACACAAAGTCACAAATTATGGCTTCATCAAGTGCACTGCAGGAGAAATCTCCTCGGGGCAAATGTCACAAGTCACAGAGATGGCATTACATCCGGTGCAATATGGCTCGTGTCAAGATTCTTTTTCAGAATCAATTGTTACTGCTAGCTGCACAACATTGTATAAATCACCGGTAGATTAAATGTACTTCACAAGGCACAAAAACATGATATCAAAACGTTATTTACAGCTATTTACAAAGTTACATTAAAGGGGCACTAAGAGATGTGTTGGAGGATGCGCCCTCAATTATGATAAAAACTGGGATTAGTATATTTTTATAATTGTATTACATGTATGAACTTACACCTATAAGGATTAAGAAAAATCAGCCCTCTATGTACAAGAAAACGTCGATTTTAAAAATGCACGTCCCGCGGGACAAGCATTTTACGTCCGACAGTATCCCCCTGCAGTACGCGTGATACATAACGCGAACCATATTTGCATAGAGGGCGTTTTTCAATAAATAGCGATGATATTGTTTTAATCAAGTTTTGCTGTGTTTTTGCTAGTAGACACAACAGTAATTACCATTTTTAATGTTCATCTTGAATTCTGAAGTAAATTTTTAAACATTTAAAATTTTCAACACCACTTAATGTGCCTTTAATGAGGCGAATCGCAAGAAGGGCGATGTTTACTCCAATGTTTCGATCGGCAAGTTGTGCTACAATACACAGCAGTTGAGCACCTTGAGTTTGTACATCTAAAAAAATTACAATAGCTGAGCTCTGACTCGCGGATTAGACAGTTAGAAAGAACAATGGGGATCAGACTCCTCCAGGTCATTACTAACGGTAACCACGACATACTAACTAACTGAGTAGTATGAGAGCTAGGGTACACATAGCTCTGTATCATAGCTCTCATACATCATGGTACGACTCAGTATGAGAGCTATGAAATGAATTAAAGCATATGTTGGGACGTCGCAGATTTTCGTTTCTAGTTTGCCTATATCTAGAAGTTAATATTCACTTACCTGGGTCCTGTGTATGCTATACACATCCTAGATAAATTATCAGCTCCATAAATGTTACTGAAAATGAAATATTTACAATATAAAATCGGCCATAATCTTAGCGAAATGCTGTGTAAAATACGCGTTGAAAGGTCATCATGAACGTCAATTCTCGCTAATTCCCAGTCATTTAGACAACAGTCAGTTGTTGAAAAAGACGCCCTCAATAATAAAGCGCAATGCAATGATCCAACGAGTTCATTGCGTATTTCGAACTATACTAATTGTTTTTAACATAATTTACATTTAACAGACAGCCAAAACAACCTATTACCGTATAATGTCTAATTAGTCCTGGATAATATGCAGTGTGTCAATATTGGCCAGTGAAATGTGGTGCGCAACCGGAACTCTGTGTGAGAGGAACTATACAGAGGTGAATCAGGGCTGTACTTAGTACCCGCCTGCACGCCGGTGGCGGGTAACTTTTGCGCCGGGCGGGTAACTTTTCAAATATACACACCCGGCTGGCAGGTAAGAATTTTGCTGTTTGTGTTGGTAAATGAAGATTACTTGTTTGTAAGTTTACAGTCGGGCTGGTAACATTTACATGCTACCAGCCAGGCTGGCTGGTTGGAGAAAAAATGAAGGTACACCCCTGAGGTGAATAGGTCATCGAACAAGGTCATTGCAGTCGCCCATTTTGACATCAGTTCGGCACTTTTAGGGTCGTTAAAAAACCTTCAAAATCTCTGGAATTGATGGAGAAATCATACCATTGATGATACCAAAGGATTCGGTAAGAAACGCTCTCCCAGCAAGGTAAACTTAAATCTAACTACCCGGAAATATATTTTGTTGTTTTGAAATAAAAATACGACGTAGGAAGTCAATGCTTGTTTTTGAAGCTAGAATAGAAATAAATTAAAACATGTCATGTCATGATATAGGATTACAGGAGAGGAGGAGTAAAACAGAGCTCATAGATACGTCTACAAGTTTATACACGGACTCTATAAGACACCAGCCGAAAAATACTTCTCACTCCCCCACAGAGATCTCAGAGGACATTCAGACAAACTATTTGTCAGGCGTAGCAGAACTCAGTTGGCAGATCATTTCTACTCAAATAGAGTAGTTGCCTGAAATCTGGTTTCTGCACCTACTGTGACCTCCTTCAAGAATAGACTGAGAGAGTGAGAGTCCTTCCCATTGGAAAAGAGGACTAATCAACCAAGTATTTAAGTAAGTATAAGTAAGTAGGCCTATTGTTAGTCCTAGTAACATAGGACCTGCGAATCTCATCTATCATTAACATCTGGACATTATCAACTACTGATTCTTAAGTCCTAGAACGTTCCCAATAAGTGATACACCGAAATAAGCAATGAGATTTTTGTAACGGTGTAAAAACCAAAGTATTTGATTCACAAACGATTTTCGAAGTGATATCAATTGTATAGACTCATACCTTGATGTACATACCATTTAAAATGAAGATAATTGTTCAAAAACGTTGCATTTGGAGAATTTTCCACACGCCAATTTCCTCCGTGTTGAAACTAAGTCGAAACAAAACCGGAAGGATGAAATAACAAGGTCAGAGGTCGTACACGTGAGGGCGTATTTGTAAACAAACTCCCACCCTGTCCCACCAGGCAGTATTGGGCTCATACAGGGTGTTTATTGCATTGATTGAGGTATCCGTATTTAACATGTGGTAACTATTCATGATATAATACAATTGAATGTCTCCTTGCAATGAATAAATATGAGATTATCTGGTTACCTCATCAATATAGATTAAGTTGGGTGAAAAATATTTTTTACGTGCAACAAAATCGCCTGTCACGCTATAATAATTTCGCCCAGGCCTAAATGTCATCGTTTGTTTACTTGGAAATACGCATGCGCAGATTTTAGTATCTTCGAAAGTGAACTTAGCCGACCCGAATCGGCATAAAAGTGGATTTAAATTACTATTTTTATCAGATGTAAGTGTAGTATCGTTGTAATCAATAAGTTCAAACAAATTCTGTGATTCTTAGCTAAACAGCCATGTCATTCATTGTGGGTGAGTAAGAATGGTTTTGGAAAATGCTAGGAGTTGCGGAAGTTTTACTTTGTAAATTTTGGGCTCGTTAAAGCTTAAATACCGAAGTCACATCATTTATTTATTTATTTTTATTTATTTATTTATTTGGGCCTTACGACCCTGGATAACCCAAGAAAGCCTCGTTGAAGCTTATTTCCATTGGGGTCCGTTAGATGTGTGAACAGCTACAGACCGGGATGATCCCCTACTCTTTACGAAAGAGTCTGTAACCTTTTAACGTGCTCGGGTATTGATCTTCCGATGCACGGGACCACCATATTTTTTTTATGTGACTTCCGAACCACTGATTTTTGCTGCCATTAGGAATTTTTTTTGGTTTGTAATATCCCCTAACAGCTCCCCAATCTCGCTTGCGTCGACGAAGCAATTGAGACTAAGTACCTTGCCCAAGGATACAAACAAGTTGGCTGTAGCGGGGCTAGAACAGGTCGTGAGTTCTATCGTGAGACCGGCATGCTATCCACTACACCACACGTGCTCTCTTATCATAGTAACGTTCTTCTTCTTCTTCTTGAATACTTCGCAACATTCCTAGTGGAATAACACGCGAAGGGGGCTTGAACACACAGGACGTGTTAACTGTGCAACCCCTGCCCTGTGACCTAGGACTGATGTGTGTACAGCCACAGACCGGGATGATCCCCTACTCTTTACGAAGGAGTCTGTGACCTTTTAACGTGCTCGGATTTTGCTCTTCCGATACACGAGACCACATTTCTACGTGACTTCTGAACCACGAGGCAATTGAGACTAAGTACCTTGCCCAAGGATACAAACATGTTGGCCGTAATGGGGCTCGAACTCACAACCTTTGTATCGTGAGACCTGCGATCTACCCACTAGACCACACACGCTCTCTAGACCACAAACGTTCTGTGACTCAGTACTATAAGTCCTGAGACACATGTTACTGCGACTATAGCCTAGGCTATTGTAGGATAATTAATACTAATTAAATAGTAAACAGCAGAGCTACTGACTCCGTCTCCAACTCAAAATACAAATAGTTTAGACTCACGTGTGCTTCAACGGCGTCACGTCATCCGACTATTCTATCATCTTAGAAGTTGGATATTTAAAAAAGAGAAAGTTCCTTTGAAATTACATTCTACTGGACTGAAATATTCACAATAAATCACAAATTGCGCGAAATGTGAGTGGACCGGAAGTTGTTATTATAAGCGCGTAGGAAACAAGAAGGGGGCACACCACTAAATAATTCCCCCATTGAAATACATGCATTTCGGCCCTTTTTCAAGACCGTATTTTTACCCCACGTTAAAATGATGGATGTTTTAATTTTGCATGCATGTCTCAGATATGTGTTGAATTTTATTTTAAACTTGATTTTTCTTGACCCATCTAGAGGGGGCACACCACTAAATACCTCCCCCATTGAAATACACGCGTTTCGGCCCTTTTTCAAGACCGTATTTTTACCCCACGTAACAATGATGGACGTTTTTATTTTGCATGAATGTATTAGATATGTGTTGAATTTTATTTTTAACTTGATTTTTCTTGACCCATCTAGATGAAATTTTTCGCTACGGGTACCTAAACAGCGCCCTCACCATTTTAAACCGATATTTTCGCTTCCTCACCGGTTCTGGCAACGATATCCTTCCGCAGCCTAGGCTCCCGTGCATATTCGATTCCGACGATTTTTGACCACATTAGCAATGCTAAGGTTCTATTCTCTATTTTTCATAAAAAATAAGCAAGATTTACTTCTATTTGCTTCCCCTGGGACGATGATCAAATTGATATAGGTACTATTTCTCCGAACCATACACCAAACGCGCAAGGATTTAGTGTAGTGCCCCCTAGATCAACTTTTCCGCTACGGGCACCTAAACAGCGCCCTCACCATTTTGAACTGATAATTTCGTTTCCTCACCGGTTCCGGCCACGATATCCTTCCACAGCCTAGGCTCCCGTGCATATTCGATTCCGACGATTTTTGACCACATTAGCAATGCTGAGGTTCTATTCTATCTTTTTCATAAAAAAATAGCAAGATTTACATCTATTTGCTTCCCCTGGGACGATGATCAAATTGACATAGGTACTATTTCTCCGAACAAAACGCGCAAGGATTTAGTGTAGTGCCCCCGCCCTTTACCGGAAGCTTAAGACTGGGCTGCTGTAAAAATCAAAGATATTTTTAAAAAGTTGGCAGACTTCAAAAAATGGATTTTGGCAATACTTCATGCATGAGTCGGTATGGGTACATATAATACAAAAATAGAAAAAAAATGGATATCAGATGTCGGTTGCCATGGTAACGGCCAAAATAAGATTTCCAACCAATTTTTCAAGTTTTTACACTAATGAAAATCACCTGGTGATTGCTACAGAAACCAGATTGACTACCGGTACATATCCTTATAAACAAAAGATGGAAGTCAAGTATAACAGATGTCCAATCCTACGACCCCGGTGCTGATTGTGACACCCCAGATAGCAAGACTACGTTGGGCCAACGTTGGCAATGGTCGGCAAGGTCGCGGTCGGAAAGCCAACGTCAGGCCAACGTCGAGTTTTAACAGGATTTTATGTCGGTAATTGGTTGGCAAATCCACGTCAAAATGACGTTGGCAATTGGTCGGTAGGCGACGGTCGGCAAGACCACCGTTGGCCCAACCACATTAAAAACACCAATGATAAGAGATGTACAAGTTATTGGTTCACTACCGAGAGGAAGTGATGTATGTAGCTCTGCTGCATCGCCCAGAATTCCCATTATTTGCCAAACCCGTGTTTATATCTGGAAACGAAGTTCTAGAAACACATCTACCAACACTCTCTTTATGCAGTCACCCGATAGTCTATGCCGGTGTGTGGTGTGTAACGATTGGGCCAACGTTTTGCCAACTTTTTACTAACGTTGTGCCAGCGTCAAACAACTGACGTTGTGCCAACGGTGGCTTGCCGGACAAAATTACGTTGGCCCCACTTGTTCACAGGATGTAGTCTTGCTGGAACGTTGGGCCAATGTTGTGCCAACGTTATGCCAACGTTGGCTTGCCGGACAAAATTACGTTGGTCCAACGCCATTTTTTTACGTTGAGCCAACGTAAGTGCTTTCATGTTCCAGGATGTGCTGAAATGTACCATCATGTTCCATCATATTTTAGCATGTGCCGAGGTGCAGTGGCGTAGCCAAGGGGGGGCAGCTGCCCCCCCTGTGGGGTTCTCTGCCCCCCCTGTTGCCCCCCCTGTGGGAAATGTCAGTTGAAATAATTTGGGACTAACCTATTCACAACACAAGGAAATTCAATCCTCAATTTGGTTGTTGCCCCCCCACCAAAACTCCCGGCCCCCCCTTTGCCCCCCCACTGAGAAAAACCTGGCTACGCCACTGCCGAGGTGTACCATCATGTTCCAGCGTGCGCCATCATGTTCAAGCATGTGCCATCATATCCCAGTATGTGCCATCATGTTTCATCACGTGCCATCATGTTCCAGCATGTGCCAGTATGTGCCATCATGTTCCGGGATGTGCAAGGTGTGCCATCATGATCCAGCATGTGCCATCATGATCCAGCATGTGCCAGTATGTGCCATCATGTGCCATCATGTGCCAGTATGTGCCATCATATTCCAGCATGTGCTGGTATGTGCCATCACGTGCTGGTATGTGTCATCATGTTCCAGCATGTGCCATCATGTGCCAGTATGTGCCCTCATATTCCAGCATGTGCCAATATGTGCCATCATGTTCCGGGATGTGCCGAGGTGTGCCATCATGTTCCGGGATGTGCCGAGGTGTGCCATCATGTTCCAGCATGTGCCATCATGTTCCAGCAAGTGCATGTATGTGGCATCATCTGCCAGTATGTGCCATCATGTTCCAGCATGTGCCAGTATGTGCCATCATGTTCCAGCATGTGCCAGTATGTGCCATCATGTTCCGGGATGTGCCGAGGTGTGCCATCACGTGCCGAGATGTTCCATCACTTCCAGGATGTCCCGAGGTGTGCCATCATGTGCCAGTATGTGCCATCATGTTCCAGCATGTGCTAGTATGTGCCATCATGTGCCGAGGTGTGCCGTTATGTTCCAGCATGTGCCAGCATGTGCCGAGATGTGCCATCACGTTCCAGGATGTCCCGAGGTGTGCCATCATGTTCGAGCATGTGCCAATCGTGTTCCAGCAAGTGCTATCATATGCCATCATGGGCCAGCATGTGCCAACATGTTCCAGCATATTCCGGCTTGTGCCAGTATGTACCATAATGTGCTGAAGTGTGGCATCATGTTCCGGCATGTGCCATCATACGCCGAGGTGTACCATCATGTTCCAGCATGTGCCATCATGTTCCAGGATGTGCCGAGGTACGTACCATCATATTCCTTCATGTACCAGCATGTGCCATCATGTTCCAGTATGTGCACTCATGTTCCAGCATGTGCCGGTATGTGCCAGTATGTGCCATCATGTTCCAGCATATGCCGAGGTGTGCCATCATGTTTCAGCATGTGCCATAATGTGCCATCATGTGCCACTATGTGCCGAGATGTTCCAGTGTGTGTCATCATGCTCCAGCATGTGCCAGTATGTGCCATCATGTTTCAGCATGTGCCGAGGTGTGCCATCATGTGCCGGTACCAGGATGTGCAATCATGTTCCAGCATGTGCCATCATGTTCCATCATGTGCCATCATGTTCCAGCATGTGCCAGTATGTGCCGAGGTGTGCCATCATTTTCCAGCATGTGCCGAGGTGAGCCATCATGTTCCAGCATGTACCAGTATGTGTGATGGCACATACTGGCATATGCTGGAACAAGATGGCACACCTCGGCACATGCTGGCACATGCTGGAACATGATGGCACACTTCGGTACATCATGGAACATGATGGCACTTCTCTGCACATGATGGCACATCTCTGCACATGATGGCACATCTCTGCACATGATGGCACATACCTGCACCTGCTGGAACATGATGGCACGTACTGGCACATCTCGGCACATACTGGCACATGCTGGAACATGATGGCACACTTTGGCACATACTCGAAAATGATGGCATCTCTGCATATAATGGCACATACAGGCACCTGCTGGAACATGATGACACATGCTGGCACATGATGATGGTACACCTCGGCACATCCTGGAACATGATGGCAAATCTTTACACATACTGGCATATACCGGCACATTCTGGAACATGATGGCACACCTCGGCACATACTGGCACATACCGGCACATGCTGGAACATGATGGCATATACTGGCACATGATGGAACATGATGGCACACCTCAGCACATACCGGCACATCCTAGAACATGATGGCACATCTCGGCACATACTGACACATACTGGCACATGATGGCACATACTGGAACATGATGGCACACCTCGGCACATGCTGGAACATGATGGTACACCTCGGCACTTCCTGGCACATGCTGGAACATGATGGCACATACTGGCACATTCTGGAACATGGCACATCTCGGCACATGCTGGAACATGATGGCCCACCTCGGCACATGATCCCAGACAACATACATATATTGGCCCAACATTGGCATTATCTTGTTGACATCAATATTGGGCCAATATTGGGTTCCCATTGGCAATATTGGCATTGGCACTCTCTTGGTCACCAATATTGGACCAATATTGGTTTTACATTGGCGCTCTTCAATTGTCATCATGTTGGCAACCAATATTGGTGACCAAGAGAGTGCCAATGGCATTGGCACGATTGTCACTCTCTTGGTCACCAATATTGGTTTTACATTGGCGCACTTCAATTGGCATCATGTTGGCAACCAATATTGGTCCAATAATAGGCACAATATACCAGGGGCGGGAAATGACGTACACCATTGATTTGATATATAAATTCTGACGTTGTCTAAAAATTGTGGCCGCTGTTAAAAGTTATTGCATCCCGGCCTTTTGGCTAGGATCTTGTACCTTGTACTGTCCCTTGAAGATTTGTTCCCTTGTCCTAAGCTTGCCCTTTGCCAAAGTTGGTCCTGAGGTTGGCCCGGGGTCCGCTCACTCCTCTTTGGGGGAAATAAAACAATATGAAGATAGAATTCTTCCTACCAATCATTTCTCTGAGATCGCCCTATATTGGCCCAAGCTTGGCCGACATTGGCCCACATTGACGAGTGCCAATATTGAGCCAAGCTTGGGCCAATGAGCAAATAATATTGCGCCAATATTGGGCCAATAAAACATCTATTGTAATGTTGTCTGGGATGGCACATACTGGCACATGCTGGCACATGCTGGAACATGATGGCACACCTCGGGACATCCTGGAACGTGATGGCACATCTCGGCACATACTGGCACATGATGGAACATGATGGCACACCTCGGCGTATGATGGCACATACTAGCACATGCTGGCACATGATGGCACATACTTGCACATGCTGGAACATGATGGCACATTTCGGCACATACTGGCAAATGATTGAACATGATGGCACATGCTGGAACATAATGGTACACCTCGGCACATCCTGGAACATGATGGCACATCTTGGCACATACTGCCACATGATGACACATACTGGCACATGCTGGAACATGGCACATGCTGGAACATGGCACATGCTGGAACATGCTGGCACACCTCGGGACATGATGGGCACATGATGGCACATACCGGCACATGCTGTCACATGCTGGAACATGATGGCACATGATGGCACATACTGGCACATGCTGGAACACGATGGCACATACTGGCACATGATGGCACACCTCGGCACATCCTGGCACATGATGGCACACCTCGGCACATCCTGGAACATGATGGCACATCTCGGCACAAACTGGAACATTATGGCACATACAGGCACATGCTGGAACATGATGGCACAACTCGTTACATGATAGCACATACTGGCACATGCTTCAACATGATGGTACAACATATGCCAGTATGTGCTGAGGTGGGCCATCATGTTCCAGCATGTGCCGGTATGTGCCGAGATGAGCCATCATGTTCCAGGATGTGCCAGTATGTGCCATCATGTTCCAGCATGTGCCGGTATGTGCCATCATGTGTCAGGATGTGCTGAGGTGCACCATCATGTTCCAGCAAGTGTCATCATGTGCCGAGGTGTGCCATCATGTTCCAGCATGAGCCGGTATGTGCCATCATGTGCCAGGATGTGCCGAGGTGTACCACCATGTTCTAGCATGTGGCATCATGTTCCAGGATGTGCCGAGGTGTGCCATCATGTTCCAACATGTGCCATCATGTTCCAACATGTGCCATCATGTGCCAGTATGTGCCAGTATGTGCCAGTATGTGCAGAGATGTGCCATCATGATTCAGGATGTGCCGAGGTGTGCCATCACGTTCCATCATGTGCCAGCATGTGCCTTCATGTGCCAGTAAGTGCCATCATGTTCCAGCATGTGCCGGTATGTGCCAGTATGTGCGGAAGTGTGCCATCATGTTCCAGGATGTGCCAGTATGTGTAAAGATGTGCCATCATGTTCCAGGATGTGCCGAGGTGTACCATCATGTTCCAGCAGGTGCCTGTATGTGCCATCATATGCAGAGATGTGCCATCATGTTCGAGGATGTGCCAAAGTGTGCCATCATGTTCCAGCATGTGCCGAGGTGTGCCATCATGTTCCAGCATGATGTGCCATCATCATGCACTCATCATCATCATGTGCCAGCATCATGTGCCATCATGTTCAAGCATGTGCCAGTATGTTCAAGCATGTGCCAGTGTGTGTGTCAGTATGTGTTCCAGCATGTGTCGGTATGTGCCAGTATGTGCCGAGGTGTACTATCATGTTCCAGCATGTGCCAGCGGTGTCATCATGTTCCGGGATGTGCCGAGGTGTGCCATCATGTTCCAGCATGTGCCGAGATGTGCCATCATGTTCCAGGATGTGCCGGTATGTGCCATCATGTGCAAGTATGTGCAGAGGTGTGCCATAATGTTCCATCATGTGCCAGCATGTTCCATCATGTGCCAGTATGTGCCATCATGCTGCAGCATGTGCCGAGGTGTGCCATCATGTTCCAGAATGTGCCTGTATGTGCCAGTATGTGTAAAGATGCGCCATCATGTTCCAGGATGTGCCGAGGTGTACCATCATGTTCTAGCGTGTGCCAGAATGTGCCTTGTCAAAATTCAGTGGAAAATGTCCATGAATACCAGATGGCCATGTCGCTCATTCAATCGTCCGTCTGGGTGCGGTCGTGCTCAAGTTATCCCTTCAAACACTCAAATACTAGTCTCAAAAGAAACATTATACAGTCCAACCCTCTTTATCCGACCTTTTTAATCAGTTACTGGTAAATGAGATTATTACCAGTACCGGTCCAGAACATGTAAATGCAAAATAAGTTACTGGTAAATGATTGACCCGCAATTGTTATACTTTGAGTAATTGCTCGAGCAATAACTTTTGTTTGCTTGTTTTTATTTATTCAACCCATGGTAAACAATGACATCCAAAAGGAGATACATGTAAATGAATTAAAAACGTAATAAAACGAATTCGTCTTATGTATTTCTAATGATCTAAGCGTATACAGAAACTAAACAAACATTTAAAATCTAAATCAGTAAAAAAGCTAAATCAAAACATTCTCACTAAATAATAGCTGCTGTGTTCAAAATAGCTACC
Organism: Ophiura sarsii; assembly: GCA_035610835.1. NCBI lineage: Eukaryota > Metazoa > Echinodermata > Ophiuroidea > Amphilepidida > Ophiuridae > Ophiura > Ophiura sarsii. The sequence goes on along the minus strand of CM069441.1, from coordinate 143,901,896 downwards.
ATTCAATATACTATTTTGACCGTATCTCAGTTCAGAATGTGCATAGAGTTTCAACTTGCAAACCTTGTCAATTTCTGTTGGAAATCGCTTACAATAATAAAAATATATTTAAATGGCCATCTCGTTATAACGCTGTCCATTTTTTTCTTCAAAACAACAACCGTTCAAAACTCTACTCAGGTATTGGAGATCAAATAATCTGTAGAACAATCAGTTAGAGGTGTATGTTCCGATCACTTTTTTGGGCGATGATTTTGTTTTAAGATCAAGATATTTGATATCAGAAGAATCCCCATGTTTTCTCATATGTCTGTAAAATCTTAAGGGCCAGAAATGTTCCATTTAGAAATTATAGGCTATAAGTGATGAATTACTGCCAAAGGTGGTTAACCACCAGCCAGTGAATGTACTAATGCTTGTGACCTTGTGCTTCTAAAATTAGAACCATTGGAGTTATGCAACTCAAACTTTGTAATGTGACAATTTTAAGGATGACCTTTCATGTAAAGTAGAAAACGTAAAGTTGAAAATTGGGCCAGCAATCAGAACATCTACATTTAACATCGTTTTTCGATACAACTATAACAAATCAAAGATGGACAACAAAATTGGTCCCAAAAATCTTGAAATTTGTCTAACAGGTGCAATCTTTCGGTAGAATCTTACAAATGCAAACCATATCATGTCTACTTAATCTAAACATGACTAAGGTCGTAGTTTTTAGAAAAGGTGGTATCTCGATGGGAAAAAAATTGAATGTCTTAATTCTTACAAATATCTCGGGATTATGTTTTCCTCTGGGAATACCTGGGGCAAAGCAACATCTACTTTGGCTCAACAAGGTTTAAAAACTCTTGCTGGTATCCGTAGCATTTCTTATAAGGTCGGCAGTATGCCTTATATTCCATATTTCAAATTAATTGATGCATGTCTCTCTCCAGTATTACTTAATGGTTCAGAAGTATGGGGCGGCTGTAATTCATACGAGTGCATTGGAAAGGTTAACATTAAAGCATGCAAACAATTCATGATGGTTTCAAGTAAAACTACCAATGCAGCTGTCCGAGGCGATTGTGGCAGATATCCATTGTTTATTACATGTGTAATTAGATTAATGTTGTATTGGTCAAAACTTATTCAAATGTCAAGTGATCGCTATCCAAATAAATGTTATAAGATGCTTTATACTATCTTGATAGTAACGGTCATTCTACTGGGCTACTAATATTAAAAATATACTTTTTAAACTCGGGTTTGGTATTGTTTGGATTATGCAAGATAATGGTTCTGTAAATAACTTTTTACTACAGCTGTCAAATAGGATGTGTGTGACATTCTGCACAAGAATGGCTCACTGAGATCAATGCTTTACCCAACCTACGTAATTATACAGAATTCAAGTCACTTCTTCACCCTGAACAATACCTACTCAAGGTCACGATTCCATGTCCCAGAAGAGCGTTGAGTAGATTAAGGTGTTCCAATCATTTGCTGTTGATTGAACCGGGTCGTATAAATAACATTGAGTTACGTAATCGTGTTTGCCCTTTGTGTAATTCAGGTGAGATTGAAGACGAATACCACTTTGTCCTAATTTGTCCTTTTTATGTTGATCTACGAGTAAATCTACCAACTCGCTACACTGTTAATCCTAATTGCAATAAATTTGATTCATTGATGCGTTCAAACTATCCGCGCACAATCAAATCTCTTGCTTTTTATGTTTATAATGCTTTTTCCCAGAGAGACAGATTTCTGAATGGGTGACTGATAAATCGTTGTTTATATACTAATCGTTATATTATCAATGTTACTGTCTAATTATTTATATTACATGTACATGTACGTTACTATAATTACTATGTTACTATATTACATGTACGTTACTATAATTACTATGATTTTGTAAATCATGCCAATTGTGGCAATATTTTGTGTATTTGGGCCGATGGCCTCGTGTACTTGGAAATAAAACTAAAAAACTAAAACTACTTAAAATAGCATAATATTACAAAAGTAGGCATTGAATAAATCTATCTGGCCATCTTAGTATAATGGCCAACATTCAAACCTAGTTCTGACCATATCTCAGTCATGAATGTGGACAGAGATGTGTGTGAAGTGGTTCCCGGGTATGGGAGTTGGAAGGGAGATTGTCATGAAGTTCTTCTTTAAAAAACTGTTAAAATACACCAAAACTTTAAAAGAAATATCAAATTTGATTGAAAGTCCTATCAAACTGCCAAACCTGGAGTAGATTTATAACAAAAGTTTTGAAAGTCCTAAATAAGCAGCATATGGAGAGCAATGTGATAGCAGCATCTATTCTGTTAAAGATTACACAATTATCACACTCATCATCAGTCACTTTCCACTTGATTACTTACGAATGAGATACAATTTATCCCTTTCTGGTGTTATAAGGTTCCAATTACAGTCCAACCCCAGTTATCCAGACATGATGGGACCAAGCAATGAGCGTATAAGTGGAAAATCTGGATAAGCGATTATGTGTAATTCTGCATTGACTGTCCTGAAGCACTCAAATTTGGACAATAGAAGGGTTCTGAATGAGGGGTAATTACATTACAATGTAATATTTAAGCACTAAACAGCACTACCATCATCAAAAGACAGCATTCAAATAATTCAGAGTGTGAAAATAAGGCGATTAGGTTGTAAAAAAACCTTACATTCTTTGGGATCATTCCACCGGATAACAGAGTTATCCGAATGAAAGGGGTCAGATAACTGGGGTGGACTCTCTGCTGTACCTTATCTTTACATGTTGCTGTTTCTTAATAGGCCCCAATACACCTAAAGAGATATCAATTTAAGCAAAGGCTGTTGAAATATCCTATATCGTCTGTCCTGTCAAAACCTTAGATGTTTATCCAGCCCTTCAGCATGTATAAGTAAAACTGCCCAACACTAATTATAGTCAGCTGCAAAGAAGTTCAGCACTTTTTTTTGTTATGACCGCGTTCTAAGCGTAAATTTGGTGGAAGACGGCCATTGGTGGAATAGAAAAGCACAACTTCGAACCGACCGATGCGCACATCCAATTGGCCCAATTTATATTTGGCATCAAGAATATTATCAGACACACACTCATTATTTAGTGCGTGCGTCCATAGACGGTGAACCGTCTATGGTGCGTAGGTCCAGTGCTGAACTACTCTACCAGGGAGTCAGGGACTATAGGAGGAATATTCAACAGCATCAAACACATCCAACATTTTGTTTGGATAAATAATGGCAGGCTGTATTGAATTGTTACTACCAATGGAGGATAACCAGTGACCTGTCACAACAAAACATACCTCTTGGGGTCTTTTATCCAAAGTCTGATCCTCATCAAAACATGCAAAAATCTTTAAAATTGATACCTCATAATTGAAATTTAACCTGAAGAATCAGGAAATACATGTATGATGAATAGAAGCTTAGCATTTCCTTTTAACGAACTTTCAAGACATTTTACTTTATATCTAGAACCTAGATATACCGACAAGAGGTATGTTTTGATGTGACAGGTCACAAATACCAAAATATTAGCTGATATCAGGCAATCAAAAACCATATTAAAGATCCCAGTAAGTTCCTTGCAACCTAGAGAACAAAATATGATTCTTTATAATAATAATATAAACCAGTGTCTTGTTGAAATCTGTTGTGAATTCATACTTGATGTACAACTGTAGGAATTCTCAACAAGGATCCAGGAGGGGGAGGTGTGACACTTGTATTCAAAGGTAGATAATCATGCTCATCAAACAGTTTTCAAAATGGACCCTATATGAACATTAAGCATTTGAAGTAATTCAAGACTGTTTCCCTCCTCTAACATTTCTTCAAAATGTGATACTCAAATAAAAACATACCCTTTCTTCAATTTGACCTGTTTGTGACACTTTAAATTAATGTGTTCCATATTTACTCCATGAACCCCCCTACACTCCCCTTAAAGTCCTGACATTAAATTAGATAATAACCTTAAAACTAGGGTAACAATCGCCAAAATTGTGTGGACAAAACATTTTGGCATGAAAATGCACTTATAGATGCGATATCATAGAGATATGTGCCGCCATCTTCAATTTCCTCCACATCGCTAAACCCTGAAGTGCAGCATATTTGGCTATTTTTTTCTTTTCTAGTGATTCTTTTGTTGAAAATCTTACTCTAATAGGTGCCCCCCGTTTGAATATGCAGGGCCCAGGGGGGCGTTTAATGGAGTAAATACCGTATTACACATAGCTGTACATGGCCCTTCAGTGAAATATTACTGGTTTTAAATGTTCACTAGGTATGATATCAACCTTTATACAAGTACACCCACCCACTCTCTTCCCTGGTAATTCTATTTGTTTGGTTGCTTTATGTCCTTACTCAAATCTATTGTATATTCCGCCAAACTCATGTTACCCTGGATGCTGTACACCCACAGACAATCAAAACGAAACAGATGCATAGTTTTAAGTATCCTGTCCAACTGACCAACCTTGCGAGCTTTCCTATTCATCGCAAGGTACACTTGCCCATTGATTTGAAAAGCGTGCTCACAGATCTGTTGGAGACTACCTTGTCCATCAATGTTGCTACCAACCCAAGCTCTGATAGTACCATTTCTCAGCTGCCTTATTTCAATACGATTCACACGGACAGAATTGTGCCTGATAGTTTTAGTATATTCATCATTAAAACTTACACGATAGCAAAAGCCATCTTGAACAAGCAAAACACTTTCAAGTGCCCTTTTTGTTGTTCGATTACTAAAAGTTTCTTCAAAAAACTTAACTGAATGTTGCTTCTTTGGGTCAAACATTACCATGGAGCAAGTCTCGTTACGGTCAGTGACATTTGTTACTCCATATATAAGAACCTGTCCATTTAAGACTACAACACTGGGAGTTACCATTTGGACTGGTAGAGTACAGGCATGTTCCCAAGTTTGGCTTGTCAGATCAAAGCGCTCTACGCAATCTATGTACCCATTATTGTTATTGTCCCTACCTCCAACAGCATATATATATTCATCAATATGTTCTAGAGCAAACATAAAGCGGCCAACTGTCATATGCGGCAGTTCTACCCATTTACGTCTTGCATTATCAAACTTGTAGAAAAGATTTCTTCCTCGCGCTCCTCCATCTGTAAAAAACAAAAATCGAGTAGCATTCATAATTCTTATCCATATCATGATCTCAGTACAATAAAACACAACCCCTCAACAAAGTTACCTATATTTCAAATATTTCTGTTGATATGTTCATTTGCATATCAATTTACTGTAACAACAACTTGTTTGCTCAGTCACTATCATAAATAAACATGATAGCAAACTCCATCTTGAACAAGCACAAACTAACAAGTAAATGACCTTTTTATTACTATTAGTGATCAGTTTCTTTAACCCTAACCCTACTACACCACACAGCCAGCAGCACTTGGCTTGCACATACACAAGTTCTATCTCATGTAGCACTAAACCCCAGGTATTATATATGGTCTCTGATTTTTTAGCCTGGGAAGTCCTCCCCCGTGGCTGGGTGGTGATATACATCGCCTGTCACGCCAGCGGCCTGGGTTCAATTCCCAGAGCCAGCGGACATTGTTTTAAAGTTTTTATTCCCACCCTCCCCCTGTTTTTCGTTCCATCCCCAGTACTACGTTTTTAGTTTTAGGGTTAATGGGGTTAATGAAGAGGTCTCAATCTTAATTAGTACAATTTTGTGCGAAGAGGAACTCTTCTATCCATTCAATAAAATGTAAAATTGGCAACTATATGCGCGCAGTATGAGATGCAATCTGGGAACATCTGGGTTTGTCTTGTTTTTATTAACATCCTAAATGTAGACTGGATCCTCATGTCTTCTCTATTTTACACATGGCCCCTGCGAGGGTGCTCAAATGTGAAGACTGGAAAAAATACAGTTCCAATTCCAAAAGTGTGCGCTGATAAACTCGTGAATAAACATGAGCTTATTCACACACCAGTGCGCCAGTAGTTTCACGCGGCGTTGTACACCCAGGTCGCGATAGGGCGCATGATTTGCATCCTCGTGGCGCAGAGTGACGATCGTTCGATGTACTACCTTTAAATTGGACCAATCGGATGCTATTTCTGTTGTTGCTGCGTACAAATCCACATGCTCGGTATTGGTATGAATATTCATATATTATGCTAAATACTCGTGGAATTCCATGAGTATTAACCGCATACGTTTTGGACATACAATTTTCCTAGTCCCTCTTTTTGGTCCACCATTTTTAATGATGGTGGCCATATACATGTAAAGGGACGCGGGGACCCTGTCTAATCCTAAATGTGTGTTAAGGACCCTAACAGGCACCAAAAAAGGTTGGTTTGGTTTAGTACTGGGGTGCACAGGAACCCCCCCCCCCCCCCCCCCCCCCCCCCCCCTCTGTACATACATATCCCATATATGTAATGTGTCACATATTTCAACACTTACCATCACCACCAGCTACATACAGCTCCCCATTGGCCACTACTGCCGCCGCATCAAATGGAACACCTGCTGGAAATGCAGGGATATTATCCAAGTTTTCCAATTCCATCTCCTCCGTATTCAGATAGCGTAAATCGTAATAAGCTGTATACCCGTCGTTATTAGTATTATAATTAATTCCTCCAACAGAAATCAGTGTCTGGGAAAAGTACAAAATAAAGTTAAATTAACCACTGATACTGCTGTACTATCTCAAACCATCCTGTGGGTAGCATTCTTAAGGGCAGTGTCAACCCGGCACTTGTTTCAAAAATTGAATTTCATATTTCTCTATTATTTTATACTTTTATATGTATTCTATCATTACCATCATAAGTTACTAATCGGAAGCGATTATTTCCTGCACGAGGGCCGACTCGCGTATCGACTGCAGACTCTTATTCAATCTGAATCTCCCGGATGTTGACCGATTTCTAACTGTAGGCGGCGGGCTCGGCCGTAAATTTATAATACCCAGCTGTGACGTCATCATATCTAAAAACATACATTTTAGAGACTTTGGCTTTAGCAACGAGTCTAAGTGTTTTTAAAATCAGTTTATCCATTTCATTTTTATACAAAAAAACCTGCCCTATTTAACACATTTTAAAGCCAAGTTATATGACATTTCTCTCTGACATTGTTGTGCGATCGGCTGATATTATCCCTTTTTTCATTTGGATATATAAATTGTTACCGTCCGAGAACCGCGCTAATGAACATACCAAATTGAAGAAAATATGATTCCCGTTTGATATATAGAAACACAACCTGTCGGAAAAAGTCGGAACAGCTTCTAAATCATTGCCAAAGTTGACCACATTTTTACTAGATAAGACAAATTAGCGGTGCCGGGTAATGATTCTGCCGAATTCGGCAGCTTGTTTGTTGAGTGGCAGTGGCGCGATCATGTTCATGATTGTCGACGCTATTTCGAACATAGCGTGCATAGGATATACCTTTTAATTGAAAAATAGCTATATTAACGACTCTCACATAGAAACGATCGGCCCTTTTGGAAAAAAAAGATTTATTTAACCAAATAATGGTATTTGGGCTCATTTTTCAAATTTTGATATTTGTCGGTCAAGCGTAGAATTAAAAAATAAATCTTAATGATTTCTAAGCGAACGACTTTTTTTTCTCGTCAAATTGATTGCGGCTTGACTTTTTTGTCACATCGATCTCCTACGTACCCCCCAAAATTGAATTGTTTAACTAAATAATGGTATTTAGGCTCATTTTTCAAATTTTGATATTTTTCGGTCAAGCGTAGAATTAAAAAAAAAATCTTAATAATTTCTAAGCGAATGACTTTTTTGTTGTCAAATTGATTGCGGCTTGACTTTTTTGTCTCATCGATCTTATATGTACCCAAAAAATTGGAATTATTTAACCAAATAATGGTATTTGGGCTCATTTGTCAAATTTTGATATTTGTCGGTCAAGCGTAGAATTTTTAAAAAAAATCTGAATAATTTCTAAGCGAATGACTTTTTTATCGGCAAATTGATTGCGGCTTGGTTTTTTTGTATCATCGATCTTATATGTACCCAAATAATTGGAATTATTTAACCAAATAATGGTATTTGGGCTCATTTTTTCAAATTTTGACATTTGTCAGTCAAGCCTAGAATTTAAAAAAAAATCTATGAGAAAGACTTTTTTTGTCGCCAAATTGATTGCGGCTTGACTTTTTTGTATCATCGATCTTCTACGCACCCACCAAAATTGGAATTATTTAACCAAATAATGGTATTTGGGCTCATATTTTTAAAATTTTGATATTTGTCGGTCAAGCCTAGAATTTAAAAAAAAATCTTAATAATTTCTAAGCGAATGACTTTTTTGTTGTCAAATTGATTGCGGCTTGACTTTTTTGTCTCATCGATCTTATATGTACCCAAAAAATTGGAATTATTTAACCAAATAATGGTATTTGGGCTCATTTGTCAAATTTTGATATTTGTCGGTCAAGCGTAGAATTTTAAAAAAAAATCTTAATAATTTCTAAGCGAATGACTTTTTTATCGTCAAATTGATTGCGGCTTGGTTTTTTTGTATCATCGATCTTATATGTACCCAAAAAATTGGAATTATTTAACCAAATAATGGTATTTGTGCTCATTTTTTCAAATTTTGACATTTGTCGGTCAAGCCTAGAATTTAAAAAAAAAATCTATGAGAAAGACTTTTTTTGTCGCCAAATTGATTGCGGCTTGACTTTTTTGTATCATCGATCTTCTACGCACCCACCAAAATTGAATTATTTAACCAAACAATGGTATTTTGTCATATTTTTAACATTTTGATATTTGTCGGTCAAGCCTAGAATTTAAAAAACATTTTTGAGCATTTTTTTAACTGTAAAAAGTGTAAGTGAATTGGGGCAGTAACAAAACAAATAAATGAAGATGAATGATCGAATCTTTAACAAAAATAAATTATTACACTAGAGTTATAGTGTATATGTTTGCCTAACTAGTCTCATCCCGAAAAAGATTAAATGATTTTGATATTCACGCTGATCAAATTACGGGAGAAATATCTGTTTTGAATCGACTACGAAAACTAATCTCACACTCAGTCATTCTATGCATCGCGAGACTGTCGAATTATGCGTATTCGCTGTCAATCGAAAGCAAAACCCATTTTACCGCAAAGCTTTTAATTGCCTCTCTATTCAGTTTAAAGAAATTTTAAGCCAAGTTATCAATTAGCGTTTGCCTGGACTGTCGGTATACAAAGACGATTTTACAAAATTATTCACTTTAATTGATCGCTATTCCGTTCAAAAAGCGCATGTGTGTAATGCCTTGTTACGATGTAAACAATAATATCGTATGCCGCCGGGTGATCAGCTGATCGACGTTGAGAGAACACAATGCGCATGCTCTAATGAGTTTCGTTACATCTCTCGTCGGTGATGGCGTAACGAATAAGATAGCCAAGTCGGCCCTCGTGCCTGTTCTTTTGGGTGATTTTAAATTGTTGTTTTGGTAAGTTTGAGCCAGTAAAAGGCGCATGGTTATTTGGCGGGAATTTCAGCGGAGTTCTGCGCTTTTCAACTGCTGCGACAGCTGTTCGATCATTGCGTCGCACGCTGAAACTTCCCGTGCGTAATACTAGACGCGCCGCTTAATATCCGCGACGTAGACGCGAAAAACAAAAGAGCGCAAAACAATGTCTAAAAATGTAAACAAAGGCCAATCTTACGATCATTTAAATTTCAGTTTTCTTCCAATTTCTTCACATTGTGACAATATAAATTGAATTTGATAGTTTATTTTTATTTTTATTTAGAAGTTCAAATTTTAAGGAATTTTACGCATTTTCAGACAACATAATTTAAAAAATTCAAACTATCAGGTAAGCTTAACTACCATTGTGGCGAGGACATTCAGCGCTAGGAGACATTTTTTTATAATCATCACAGTTTCATAATTAACTCCTCCAACAGAAATCAGTGTCTGGGAAAGTTCAAAATAAAGTTAAATTAACCACTGACACTGCTGTACTATCTCCAACCATCCTGTGGGGAGCATTCTTAACCCTAACCCTGGCAGATTTTTTGGGAATGAAACTACCAGGGGAGAAAAACAGGTCAAATTTGGGCAGAAAAACAGGTAACGCCGGCGCATGAATCAAGGTGGTCTGGGTGGCAGTTATACAGGGTCATGCCACTGATTTCAGGCACTAAATCAGCCTTTTGGCCTAGTGATGGCAATTCATTTCTTCATATGTTACATCTGAAGTACTTTCATGTTAGTAAAAAGGGCATGTGATCAGCAAAGGTTTATTAACCCTTACAGCCCAGAACCCAGAAGATAAAAAATGCTTCAGTTACTTGCACTGCTGTATGGTGGTGAAAAAGTAACCCTGTTCTATTATAAAAAGAATGGACCTTTAAGTATTGCAAGTTGGTCTTTTGTTGTTTTTACCTTTTTTACCAAAAAGACAATTTTGTTCCTTACAAGACCAAAATGTGGGTCTGGAAAACAATTTTCTGCAGTATTTACAAATCTAGGTTGGTCGGGCCCAAAGTAAAAGGAGGGTTCTTTTTCACTTCTAATCTCTGTTATTACATTGCCAGTCAGATCACTTGACCATTAATTAATTACCTTGACAAAATTTCTGGGCAAGAATGATTCTGGCAGGTTCATTATGTCTTCTTTTCTGTCGGCATACTCTTTCCAAAGTTCCATCAGCTTATCTAAGAATGCCTTGCCTTCTGGAAGCTGTTGCAGAAGGTCTCTGTCAATGATTTCTTTGACTCTGTCTACTTCTATGAGGCCAAGACGAAGACTTTGGAAAAATGGTATTGCGTCTCCTTTACGATTTTGCCAGTCATACATGAGCCAACGATTCACGTCAATCAGAAGCTGAGGATGAAAAAGAACACAAGTTTTGAAAGGGGTACAATTTCATAATGAAATGTGGGGAAAGGAGAGAAGAATATCAGGGTACGGCAATCTATCACAATTTTAACCTTGTAAAAATATCAAATAGATCCCTCTGCTACAGCACTTAGTTAATAGCAATGTTTGGACAAAGTAATTTTTTAATGTTTTTTTAAAACTCTGTATATAGTTGAATATATTCTGATACAGACGTACACTATATTTAAGTGTAAAGGTATCTGAATACAAACTGAATGCCAGTATCCTTTGTATACAGTCACTGTCATAATGCTATGGATGAAATTCAAGCTATTTCATGCGTGTTTTGTTGCTGTTCGCAGAGCTGCGTCCAGATGCATGAAATTGCGCGAACAACTGTGCATGCATACGCCCTTCGTGGGTTTACGCACATGTATGCATGCACACACCCCTACACGCATTGTTGGAATTATGTCCATAGCATTATGACACTGACTAAAGTATCTGAGCACATACCTGTTCTTCATTCGTCTCTAGTGGGATGTCAATTCTTTTCAGGAAGCTATCTATGTATTCAGCTGGTGCATACTGCATCACAAACTTGGATCCTATCAATTGAACAAACTCATTCTTCTTCACCAGGAATTCCCAACAATGCCCTGACAAACTATCCAGGTCATGATCCACTGCAACTTGCAACACAGAAAGGGTGTATTCCACTGACATCTTCTTCTTTCTGAATAGACCATAGAGAAAGTGTTCAGCGATTTCTTGAGCATGAGAGAACTGAAGATACAATGCTGCACAAAGCACATCTATGGCATTGTCCAAAGATAATTCCAATCGCCCAGAATATGCACAGTTGAGAAGCAATTCAAAGATATGTCCATCGATATCATTGATTTCTATTTCTTGTTTGTTGCTCTCTTGAAATCCAGAAGTGAACATGACCTCAAAGTAACGACTGCTCGCAGCAAGAACACACCGGTGTGCATGGAATACTCTGTCCCCTATCTTCAAAGTGACATCATTGAGATCATTTTGAAAGCGTTGCATACCCTGCATAAAACGATTGCAATACTTAAGATATTCAAAAGCTGGAACTATAGAGTTCTTAAATGTATCCGTCATTAATTTTTCTAAGTTATCTACTTTTTCCAATTTTTCTAATTTGGTAGGATGACCAGTGGTTGTAAATTTGTGAATATGGTTAAGAAGGGTGCCGATTTCTTTGAATACATCCATGCTGTTATCTCTGGTAGATTACGTGTTTAATCTGAACTGAATGTAAACAGACCAAACAAATAGAATTAGTATAGGAATAAGTAATTCACTCTCATCAAATAATAAGCACGACTCAAATATTGGAATCACCACCTCACCCACCCACCCACCCCTAACCATCCAGCTGCTTGTAATTTGCATACTCAAATGCAAATAAAGCATTTATAATTCCACATTCACATCTTCTTGTCAAAGATCAGATTAAGGGGGCAGGGGTGTGGACTCTCAGGTACAGTGTCCGTAAAACTACCGTAACTTCTTCAATAGTCATTTAATCTTCATAATTATAAGTATACAGTTTTTTGCAGAAAAGGGTTTAACGCACTATAGACATGATTGATGCTATCCTACCACAACTTTCCTACATGTTTTTACACTGCAGCTTTCTCATGAGAACACTGAGCAACATTGAACATTGCACAGAAGTTAAAGATTACAAAGGAATAACCATCGATTATGGCTGAGGTATAGGGCTATTCTAAAAGCTCCAAGAAATACCCCTTTGGAATGTCTACTGGGCGATCTCTTTTTTGCTATTTATTATTTTGTAAATTGTTTGTATATAATTTTACCTCTGTTTTTCATATTGTATTGTATGGACGCATTCGCCAAGTTGGCGGATGCCACAAGTGTATGTCCGAATAAATAAATAAATAAATAAATAAATAAATATGTGGATGACACATTTGTTATTTTGGACAAAAGTGAGCAGGATAATTTTCTTCAAACACATCAATGAACAAGATCCGAACATCATATTCACACAAGAAGAGTGCAAGGACAATAAGCTGGCATTCCTTGATTGCCTGATACAGCTAGACAGCGATGGAAAACTAAACTCAACTGTGTATCGCAAACCGACCCACACGGATCAGTTTGGTTCACACCACCCACTTGCACGCAAATTGGGAGTAATTCAGACTCTACAATATAGAGCGGACACTATAGTGAGCGAGAAAGCGCAAGTCACTAAAAAAAGGACCACATCAATGACGCCTATAGTGAAGTGCGGTTATCCACAGTGGGCTTTCAACAAAGTCAAAACACCAAAAAATAAACGTGATCCCAACGGTGCTATATACACAACAAACCAAGGCGGTGTAACAATACCATACGTTGAAGGGTTGCCTGAAAGACTTAAGGTTGGTGTCAACCCTGTTTGGCGCCAAATTTATCAAGCACTGTAACTTTTAAATTATAAATGTGATGTACATAAAAGTATACTTTTTTGTAATGAAATGAGTCAGAGAATCCATTTTTTGTATCAAATTTTACTAAAATTAGTGATTTTTACATTTTTTGCCCAAAAATCACCTTTTTGGCGTCAAAAATTTTCAGACAACCTAACAATATCAGTTTTTGATTAAAAATTCCAAAATTTCACCAAAATCATCTAAAGTCAATTATCTAGGAGCGAATTTTTTTTTTTGGCTTAAAATTTGTTTATTTTGAAAATATTGACCAAAAAGTGCCAAAAAAATGTTTTTTATCTCAAAAATCTCATTTTTGGCACTTTTTGGTCAATATTTTCAAAACGAACAAATTTTAAGCCAAAAAAAAAAATTCGCTCCTAGATAATTGACTTTAGATGATTTTGGTGAAATTTTGGAATTTTTAATCAAAAACTGATATTGTTAGGTTGTCTGAAAAATTTTGGCGCCAAAAAGGTGATTTTTGGGCAAAAATGTAAAAAACACTAATTTTAGTAAAATTTGATACCAAAAATGGATTCTCTGACTCATTTCATTACAAAAAATGTATACTTTTATGTACATCACATTTATAATTTAAAAGTTACAGTGCTTGATAATTTGGCGCCAAACAGGGTTGACACCAGCCTTAAAGGAAGGGTCCCGCAAGCACAACATTTAGCATTATTTGTTAGAAAAATAATTATCGAGCCGAATTACGTAATTATATAAAACAAAACACCATACTAGTCACAAAAATACTGCAAGTCACGACTTGTGAATCCCCCTGGCTGGGAGATCAACTAAATGAGGTCAAAGGTCATATATGGGTCATGTTCCCCGGTGTTCATGTTTCTTTTCTCCAAGTTTGAGCAACTTTTACGATTTGACCTCTGAATGACCTTTGACCGCAGATGACCTCGGATGACCTCTAATTATTTTTTGACATGTTCCCCCGGTGTTCATTGCACAATTTAACTAACCCCTTGTTGACCTTTGACCTCTAATGACCGTTGACCTCGGATGACCTCTAATTTATTTTAGACATATTCCCCCGGTGTTCATGTTTCTTGTCTCCAAGTTTGACGTCAATCGGGCAACTTTTACGATTTGACCTCTGGATGACCTTTGACCTCAGATGACCTCTAATTTATTTAGACATGTTCACCCGGTGTTCATGTTTCTTGTGTCCAAGTTTGACGTCAATCAGGCAACTTTTACGATTTGACCTCTGGATGACCTTTGACCTCAGATGACCTCTAATTTATTTAGACATGTTCACCCGGTGTTCATGTTTCTTGTGTCCAAGTTTGACGTCAATCGGGCAACTTTTACGATTTGACCTCTGGATGACCTTTGACCTCAGATGACCATGGATGACCTCTAATTTATTTTAGACATGTTCACCCGGTGTTCATGTTTCTTTTCTCCAAGTTTAATGTCAATCGGGCAATTTTTACGATTTGACCCCATGATGACCTTTGACCTCAGATGACCTATGCAAATTAGACCCCAAATCTTTTGACCATGGCCTACTTATCGCTGAAGGTTTGAAGTCAATCCGTCCATCCGTTCAAAAGATACAGCATTCGGGAAAAAGGCTAACCAAAAGGCACACCCCAACACACGAACACACACCCTTACCAGACAGACGCACATTACATGATGACAAAATCCCCTTCTGGTTTTACAAACCAGGGGGATAAAAATGAATAAAAACTGCCATCACTCAACATGCATTTTTTAAACTTCGCGGCGATCGAAAGTCCCGGTGTCGATGACGTCATGGGTATCGGTGCTCAAATTTGCGCATGTGCATTGTATGACATCATCGACACTGGGACTTTCAATCGCCGCGAATTTCAAAAAGTGCATGTTGAGCGATTGCGGTTTTATTTTAATTTTTGTCATAAGTGTGGTGTTTTGTTCCATTTAATTACGAAAGTTGGGCTCGATAGTTATTTGTCTAATATATAATGCACACTTTTATGCTTGCGGGACACCTCCTTTAAGAACACTTTCAAAACATTTGGTGTGGCCACCTCAAACAAGCCGAATAACACCCTACATGTACGAGGTAAACTTGTCCAGGTTAAACAAACAACCTAAAGACAAACGCTCCAACGTTGTATGGTATTACATGCGCAAATACTGGCTGTGTCCAGTCCTATATTGGAGAGACAAACAATCCTTCAAAGACTGGGCTAATTAGCATCGGAGGCCTAGCTCAAATGAGGCCCATAACTCGGCCGTCTTCACCCATCTAAAGGACTCCGGCCATAGTTTTGAGTTCAAGGATGTTGTAATCCTGGTCAAGGAGGATAAGTGGCACGAGCGTGGAGTGAAAGAAGCCATCTGGGAGAGTGTCGAGCTACCTTCTTTAAACAAATCAGGAGGACTGCGATTTCAGCTATCACACACCTGGGACCGGGCCCTTCGGGGTAATTCCAAGCCGTCTTCATCAATCATGTGACCCTACATCATCAGCGGGTCAGTTGCCTGATGAAGTGTGATGGTATCACACGCAACGTACATGTAGCAGTTGTAAAAGTAAGTTCCGCGGGCCGCATGCGGCCCGCCAGTGGTTATTTTATGTCTCAAGAAAAAGAAAAAAATTACTCTATTCGCCCCTGCTACTGAGATTCTCGGCGGCTGTCACTCAGATACAACATGCAAATCTGATGGAAACAATTTTTAAGACAGACGGGACCAGCTAAATGCCGAGAACAGGACGGAGAAACGGCCAACGAAAAATAACATCGTAGTTAAAGTCATCGTACATAGACCCTATGTTTCTCCCGAACAAAAACTGAACGTCGCACACTTGTGATACCGCCCTCGCAAGAATGTTGGGACAATCCAGCTAAGGTTTGAACTTTGAGCTGTTGTTTTGTCCGACCAACACTACTAGATGCCAAGAGAAATGCAAGAGATATAGTGGTAGCATGGTTGGATCTGGCGAATGCATATGGATCAGTTGCTCATAACCTGATTCAATTTGCCCTAGAATGGTATCATGTTCCAGTCAACATTCGGGAGTTGATCTACAACTACATGTACTACATGTATGATGAGCTATTTGTCAGAATCAAAACCAAGCAGTGGACCTCAGAGTGGTTTATGTACCAAATTGGACTTTTCCAAGGTTGCCCGCTGTCAGTAGTATTATTTCTGATAGTGTTTAACCTACTTCTAGACCTACTGAAGACCAAAGAACACCTGGGATACCAGCTGAAGAATACAGAAATCAAGCAAGTCCAGAAAGCATATGCAGATGACCTCACCCTCATTGCTAAAAATGTTCCTGGCTGTGAAGAACTACTACGTCTAACAGAGTCATTCCTCACATGGACCAGAACAATGAGAGCCAAACCAAAGAAGTGTAAAAGTCTACCTATGAAGAAGAAACAGTTGGTGAATGCCCAAGGGAAGACCACCAGACCAGACCATACTTGCCGTATGACCCAAGGCTCAAAATCGCTGGGAAAGAGATTCCATTCATCCACCAAGCATCGATGAGATTCCTTGGTCAAGAGATCTTCCAGGACCTTAGCGATTCCAAAGTTAACAACATAGGGAAACTGTGGATATGAGAATCAAGTGGTTAGCAGAATATCATGGGAATTCATAATCTTTTGTTTTCCTATCACCTTTGCTGAAAACCTACAGAGCACAGCCAATAGATTCTGAAAAAATGGTCAGGCTTAGCAAGGTGTGCTAATCCTTCGATTCTTTAAATAGAAGTAGAGACAACAAATGACTTCAACTGAAGGCGCTGACAACACACCTCAAGTGTATGCAGCTGATTAAGTACCATCTCCTGAAGTACTCTGTTGACAGCGAATCACAGTTCATGTATGGACACATGCTAGAGAGATTGGGCAACAAGAAGAATTGGAATGGAGCAAAATAGTTGGAAGTTAGAGAACGACATCTGTTCTTCAAAGAATTATGTAGAGGACATCATCAGGGAATGAAGCATGGAGTGGGTTATACCAAGGGTGATAAGAGACTAGTAGAGATGGACAAGAAAGAACATTGAAAGGCCCTTACTACTCTAGTCAAGGAAGTTACTGAAGAGCATATATATGCTTGTCAAACTCTACAGCATGGCACAGCAAGGCAGATGCAAGGCAGATGGTTGGGATGGGATACTGCGATGCAAATGGACACCATATGGAGCTCCCTATTATACACATGGTCTCCGGAATTGCTGAAGTTCTACCTCAATGCAGTGCAAGACACTCTACCATCGCCTGCAAACCTGAAAAACTCAGAACTGGAGCAAACATTCTCTGGGGCTGTGCCCACTTTGTGGATATATAGGGCTCATTCCATGAAGTTGGGGCATTTGTTAAAATAGCAGAATTTGGTACTTTAGGCAGCTTATAAACTGTTTTACTCTATGTGTATATCAAAAAAAATTAGTGTCCAAAAACAGTACTAGGTTATAGTATTGAGCCATGAAAAAAAAATTAAAAATCGACCCTTCCTTGAAGAAAAAATAAATAAAAAATGAGGTGGTGTCCAAGACCATTTTTGCTAAAAAACGTGACATGGAAAACACAACAATTAATATGAGTTTTATGTAAGCAAAACTATCATAGAATTGCTTGGAAATCGATTTGATTAATAAAAGATACATGTATTCATAGTTTACTGACCAAAACACCTCGTCACGCTGGACTGATTTTTACCCAAGCAACATGAAAATTGCCTTTCCGATGCTACGCACGGTGTCCACAAAATATACACGTGTAGCATCGGGAGTTTTCATTGCTGAATGGGGGTAGTTCTCTATCATACATTTTAAAATTATTTTCCAAAATTAAGAGCATTTATCAATTGAAAACTATTGCAAATGAGAATAAATTTCATGAAGACCATTCCATATATTCATGAAAAAGTATACCGTGCCGTGTGCATGGTGTCCTAACCATAAAATGTAGCATCGTGATAAACATCCTATGCAATTTGTGGGAATCCCCCCCTGGAGATAAATAAAACATTCCATATTTCTTTTTGTAAGGATAGAGGTCAATAGCTATCAGGTTTGTTTGGAATTTGCCATATGTGGGCTAGTTTTATCAAGGTTTCAGTCGCTGGTGTCCCGTTGTAGCATCGGGACTTTTATGTAGCATCAAAATGTAAACATTGGATAGTTTTGTGAATGGTAAGTGCGATTGTAATTATTTCTTAATGTTGCTTGTATGTCTGTATTTATTAATGCATTTTTATTGAAAGGGAAACACTGAATCAGAATTTTTTTCATGTTATGATATTAATTTTGAGTCACGGACGCCATAATAATTTGGCGTCCATGTAGCATCGGGCATAGCATGGGCAATATTTTGCATTGGGTATCGTTATAGTTCGTTGAAATTGTAATTTTTTTGTAGAATCACATCATTAATAAACTTTGAAGTTAATAATGAATTAGTTTTTGCTCTTTTAATGCTAATAATATAGCTTACCAATACGATGCTACATGGACACCATGTCCATGTAGCATTTCATACAATTTGCCTAATTAGACTAAAACAATTACCCCATTCGAAATTATTCATCACCCAAAACATTCAAAACATTGCCTACATTTTACTACACTTTACAGAAAAAAGGCATATTATGAGAGATGTATATCTAATGAAATATATTAATACACAATGCTACATGGACACCATTTCCATTAGCATTTCACTGAATTCACAATAAACATTCCCTTATTTTAGTTTTATTTACTATAAATAAAACAAATAATTGTAAATCATTTAAGTTCTCTATCCTTTGCTATTCTTTTTCATGTTAAATGAATAATAAATAAAATACTCCAGCATGATTTTAATATAAATATTTTCCTGCAACACAAAAAGTGCAACATGAATAAATAATCTACTTCAATATCAATACACAATGTTCCATGAAGATACTAAGCCATAGGGTTTATTTTGTTTTGCTTGTTCTTGACATTAATTCAGAAGACAGTTCTATCGTCCTGGAATTTATGGAGATGAAGACAAGGAACCCATCATTTTCAAAAACTATAGTACCTTTCCAAAGAAATCCATCATGGCAATTAAATTGTATTTTTGCAAACTGACTTTTTAAGTGATCAAACTTTTCAATCATCTTTATCAATAATAGAGGATGATTCAATCAGAAACGAGCAAAGAGACTAAGATCACAAAGGGTACTTTAAGAACAACACTGCGTGAAGTTTGTTTCAGTGGACATCTTAAGTTTCTTTGATCAATGGTGTATTGTTATTGTGTAATTGTAAGAAATGGTGTATGTGTATCATAGGTAATTATGTTTTATGCTTCATGGCAGGTTATCTTTTTGTGTAATTTGTAGTTTTACAATCCATGTTATTAATTTTATCGTGTGCTTATAACATAAAAAGTTAACATCCTATTACATCCTCTCTATTGATCTGAAAAAGATGCACCTGTTCAAGCTGTTCCAAATATTTTAGGGCACGGTGTCCATGTAGCATCGTAATACTTAAGTACACAGAAAAGGTAAATTTTACATGAACAGTGTTTAGATAAATTTCAAGCAATTCACTCTGTGTATCTACTTGATATGATGAACAAGTAGACAAACCATTCACACTCAAATAATTGTAACAGTATGAATAGTCTTATTATTAACAATGTTACAAGACGCGGTGTCCATGTAGCATCGGTAGTGCATTTTATAACATTATACAGGTAAATAATACTTCATATACTTACTTTATGACTATAATGTAATCAATGTGCATGGTTTATAGAGTACTTTACATCAAACAAATATTGATATGTACTTTATTTAAATTCATTATACAAATTGCAAAATAAAGAGTCACTTTTCAATGAGTTTTTACATAAAACAGTTAATCTATGATGTCTTGTTCGTTAAGTTATGTTCAACCTAGACAAATCTGGTTTCTTTTCATGTATTTGTGGTTCCAAGTAGTTAATTGAGGTATAGAAACTTGGCCCACATCGTAAGCTAATTTATTAGAAAATGATATGGAAATGGGAAATGGTGTCCATGTAGCATCAGGATTTTTGGAAATGTCATCCAACTGTTGAACATGTGCGGTTATTTTACACCAAATGTTACATTAAAAAAAAAGGTTCTACATTGGACTTTGGTAAATGTAGAACCTAAAAAAGAAGAAAGAGTTGGAAAATATCCATTTTGAAAATTTCACTTGGATGTCACATAATATGCCCCAACTTCATGGAATGAGCCATATACATGTACAACAACTGCACCATGATCCACATTTTTAACTGTTGCCAGTATTCACTGAGATCAGGCAGGTACAACTGGAGACATGATACATAATGGTATTGCGTCAGATTATTCACAACATCGCTCCTGCAATTTACCGGGCGAGAGCATTTACTGACAAGGAACCAGACAAATGTCAAAAGTCAGGGATTGCCTTTAAAACTGAAGAAGGTACTGCCTATTATAAGAATGTAAATTGAACAAGCAACCAGAAGCACAACAAAATCCAATTATGTGAGGACTGGGAAGTGGAATGGGATGAGGATAAGAATCCTACAATATTCCCACCAGTCATTGTGATGACGGCAAAACGCCCAGACATCACCATATACATTGTACTCCAAAGAGGAAAAAAAGTGTGTGGTTATTGAATTGACTGTACCTGCAGAGGAAAATCTTGCACAAGCTAACCACAGGAAAAAGTGTAAATATATGGATCTCATCCAAGAATGCCAAAATGCAGGATGGGAGACCACATATTTTCCAGTGGAAGAGGTGTCTAAGACAGCCTTGAGAGCTACATACACTCTATGGCTAGCAAGAAGTAACAAAATCTTTGGTAGATGGGAGTTAGTGCAAAGACCAGAAGTGCCGACAGTAATGCAGTTGGATAGGGAGGGTCCCATGGGACAAAGCGCTTATTAACCCACCGCCGCCCGTCCCAAGTCGGGGGAAACTGCAGAGGCTGTAAGTTTGGACAGGATGTCAACAATCCTGGGCTTGGTATAACATCCTTTCTTCTGTGCACGTCAAATAAAGGCGTCGATGCAGACCAGGTCAGGAAGCGGCTGGACATGGCCATGGAGTTTAATGACGGACAATCCAACTGGGGCTGCAGGACTTGAATTTATCACCGTTTCGTCTGGGCGGGGTTAGCCTTTGAACAAGCTCCTTGCATTGTAGTTTTCAACTTCTAAACGCGTGCGCCGATACTTATCATTTCTGGTGTGTCCATAGCTAGCTATGCAGTAGCACCAACAAAATGTTCGTACAAGAAAATTAAATAAAAACCCACACACACTTAACACTAATAAAATACATACATGTTTATGTTTCAATTCAACTTTCGCAACCCTATCCCCGTTTAGCATAAATAAAGACTTGGATAAGTCTAAAAAATGGACCCGGACAGCGGTAAATTTAATTTAATGCAATGGGCCCCAGCAGCATGTGTGCAGCGGGTGACTTACCATTAGGTCTAAAACCATTTTGTCTAATACCCATTTAGTCTAATACCAATTAGTCTTAAGACAAGTTGGGCTAAATGTCAGTTGGTCTAACATCCAATTGGTCTAATAACCATTTAGTCTAATAACCATTTTGTTAAAACCCAGTTGGTCTGATGCCAATTGGTCTAATAATAAATGGTATAATTTTCACTTGGTCTTAATATCTATTTGGTCTAATTTAAATCATAATGGCGTCTACGTTGAGCGGAGAGGCTACGGCCAAAAAGAAACCGAGTCTCGACAGGAACAAATGCACAAATTTTGTCTGTAATGCAAACAACAATTTATATCATGCATCAAATGTGTGGATAATGTATGCGACACACTTTTGATGGGGTCGCAGACTAGCCTAATTTAACAAAATTCTATATGTTGTATCATAGTAAACACATGTGACTTTGTTCTGTGAGGGGTCGCACTCTGATGCTGGTTTCTGGAATGGGGTCACCACCAGAAAAAGGTTGGGAACCACTGGTGTAGACGAACGAAATGTTAAAATGAAGAGGTAGATGACTCACAAAATACGGAGATGAAGTCTTCGATCGCAGATCATGCTGCTACGGAAAACCATATAATAAAATGGGACGACACAAACATTCTCGCGAGAGACAACACTAGAAACACCAGATGGATTCGAGAATCCATTTGGATCCGTCGCAAATCCCATCTAGACATGAAACAGCATCTCATGAACAGCGATGAGGGGGCCTACCAACTTAGTCACCTGTATGATCAATTGATCCAGAAAACGTCATCTAATTAACACATCTCGTGACGTCATCAGAAAATCAACTACCTCTGGTAACACTGGATCAACAGTCATATACCATTGAGAAAGACATGCGATCGGACGTCGAAACTGTCTGGAACAGTAAGTTCAATTTTGGAATTATCTTATGAATCTTCTAATTATGTTTCCTTGGATTCCTGATGAACCTATTCTCTGTATTTAAACATGTTTTAAAATAAATTTCTACAGACACAAACCCAAAGAGTGTTAAATCATTGTCAATGATGTACATTTTGTATAGTCAAAGTGAACGGCACACAAAAATGTGACATTCAAAAATGTAAACTCCAAAGTAAAAAGAGTGTGTCCAAATATACCATTGTTTTTAGTCTATCAACAGCTTTAAAATGATATATAAACTGCTCAAAAAAAGTTTGGAATATTTGTTCAATCACAATTTGTTCAAATATATGGGGATATGTTCATTTAGTGTAATATATCACTTAAAAGCTGATTTACTGATTTACAATCAGGCCCGTAAACAGGATTTTTTGGAAAAGGTACATTGGTACCAACAAATCGTAAAAGGTTGCCCCCAATTTTTTTTCAATCATCTCACAACATTTTGAGAGCGGGTGGGTGGGTGGGGGGGGGGGGGAGTTAGGACCTGTTTTAGTCCAAAACGGACCGACAAAATGCTTTACATAATGGAAAAGGGGCGTTTTCGGAAAAAAGGGGTGGGGAAGGGGCGTTTTCACAAAAAAGGTACATTAGTACAAAAAAAGGTACAATGGTACAAAAAAGGTACATTGGTACAAAAAAAAGGACTTTTTCAGATTTGCCCCCCCCCCCCCTCCCCACTTAATACACATAATCCCGCGATATTTTAAAATATTGTGCTTGAAAAGAAATTCCAAACTTTTTTTGAGCAGTTTATATAACTTTTGGAAATAGTGTGTTATTGCTACCTAAACAGCATCGATTGACCCTACCTTACTCCTCGAGTATGAAAGACATTTTCATTTTAAACAACGATCAAGACACATACAGTTTTGAATTATTTTTAACATATATTTGAAAAATACCTAAATTCAGAAAATAATCATTAAATAGTGGAAGAGAAGTGTTGACTGTAACACAATAAAACACTGATGTGTAAATGTATCTTTCTTTACCAGATCACAGGCAGGCATAGGCTACAAACAACAATTATAATTTTATTTGACCCAAATTGAAGAGAAAAAATATATGCCTTTAGTTACAAATCTTTGTACAGTGTTACCGTCAGGCCTCAAATTGAGAAATTAAAAGAAATTAAAAGGGCAAGCAATTTAAAGGCATATTATGTGATCTTTTCCAGAGAGCGCCCTCTATTCATCATTTTTTATAGAAAGTAGATTTCCTTGCAGATTTACATTTCTGATCATAAATCATACATACATTCCAAGTTACAGAGCGATGGTTTTAGAGTGAATTTAGACTAGAGTAAAATAAGTTGTCGGTAATCCGACAGTTTATTTTCACTCTAAAACCATGATTTTGAAGTAATTAAGAATCGCATCACCCTGTAACTTGGAATGTATGTACGATTTATGATCAGAAATGTAAATCTGCAAGAAAATCTGCTTTCAATTTTTTTTTCCGATGTTGAGGGCGTTCCCTGGAAAGATCACATAATATACCTTTAAGGCAATTTGAAAGGGGCACCAAGGCAATTATGTAGGCCTACTTTTGAATGGAGTGAAAATAGCCAGAAATGGAGGGCATCTAGGCAACTATTAAAGTGGGGCATCGAAGGCAATTGCCTTCGATTAATTTGAGGCCTGGTTACCGTCCCGTGGATGTGCCTGCCAGACTTGGAAAATGTGACTTTCTCTATACCTATTTTTTGGCCAATTTCCCACCCATTAATATACCAATTTTGTTAGAAAAGCACCCAATTTTGCACAAATTGGGAGCTTTTTCCCAAAAATGCCTTAAAATACACCCAATTTATGCCAATTGGGTGCTTTGATCTGTGATGAAAACCACCCCATTGATATACCAATATTTGCCAAAAGTCACCCCAAAAGGCAGGCACATATGTATACCAATACCATATCAATGTGTCAAATTTTGTCTATTGTAAAAAAGTGAAATTGTAGTGATGGGTGGCGCAACGATAATCGATACCAAGGGATTTTTGTAAAATAGGGGGTTTGATGTGAGGTGGGGTATAGGGAGAGTGTTTGTGATTGGGAAGGGATAGTGATGGGAGATTGTGGTTGGGAGGGGGTTCCGGTTAGTGACGGGGAGGATGTTTGTGGTTGGGGAGGGGGTTAGTGGTGGGGAGGGGTTGTGGTGGAGAGCAGCCAGGGGTTTG
The DNA here is from genome assembly GCA_035610835.1 of Ophiura sarsii. Taxonomy (NCBI): domain Eukaryota; kingdom Metazoa; phylum Echinodermata; class Ophiuroidea; order Amphilepidida; family Ophiuridae; genus Ophiura; species Ophiura sarsii. The sequence continues at coordinate 143,876,923 of CM069441.1, read as the reverse complement.
TGGTGGTGAATGGGAATGAGATGGGCCGGGGAGAGGGTTGGGGAAGGGGGATGGTGGCGTGGATGCATGGGGTGGGAAGGGTTGGCCTAGGGTGTTTGTGGTGGGGGAGGGGTTTTGTGGTGTGGTTGGGAAGGGGGTTTAAAGTGGGGGATTGTGATGGGAAGGTGGTTGTGGAGGTGTGGATGCATGGGGTGGGGAGGGTAGGCCGTGGGGTACTGGGGAGGGTAGGCTGTGGGGTGGGAGGGTAGGCCGTGGGGTGGGGAGGGTAGGCCGTGGGGTGGGGAGTGGGGTGTTTGTGGTGGGAGAGGGGTTTTGTGGTGGGAGAGGGGTTTTGTGGTGGAGGAGGGGTTTTGTGAATGAAAGGGGAATGATTTGTGGTGGGGATGGGAGGGGAGGGGGTTTGTGGTGGAGATGGGAAGGGGAAGAGAAGTATACTTTAGTAGTAGTAGCCCCAATAATACACTTGCAAGATACACTTGCACTACCGTACTACTACGGTCACTGACGAGTGACGGTACCGATTAGTTAAAGGGCCTTTAGGGCAGTGTCCGAATTAGAAAATAAAAGTTACCTGCACAACAGCAATATTTTCTAGAAAAATGGATTTTTTTCCCCTTAAAAATGGCTGAATATCACAATTTTACATGCACACAGGCAAATGTTTACATGCACAGAGCCAAAGTTACATGCATTTGTGCATGTAAAACCCCTCTATTTCGAACACTGCTTTAGGGGCACTAAGAGATGTGTTGGAGGCTGCGCCCTCAATTATGATAAAAACTGGGATTAGTATATTTTTATAATTGTATTACATGTATGAACTTACACCTATAGGATTAAGAAAAATCAGCCCTCTTTGTACAAGAAAACATCGATACAAAAATGCCCGTAGAGCCGCAACGAGCATTTTACGTCCGACAGTATTCCCCTGCAGTACGTGTGATACATAACGCGAACCATATTTGCATAGAGGGCGTTTTTCAATAAATAGCGATGATATTATTTTAATTAAAGGTAGATGTTCCGATTTTCAACTTGAAGTTTTCTATTCGACATGAAAGGTCATCCTCAAAAAAGTCGTATTCCAAAGTTTGAGTTGCATAACTCTAATGGTTCTTATTTTAGACGCACAATATGCGCGAGATGTGCCCATTGAGTTGTACACAAACTATATTGGTGGTTAACCACTTTTCGCGGTAATTCGATGTTATTTCACCGATTTCGTCGTAACCATAGGCCTACTGATTTGGACCGTCAAATTTCAGTATGTTAATCAGAAAAATATGATCTTTCATATGATATGAAAATCTCCATATGTTTGAGAAAAATCTCCATATGTTTGAGAAAAATCTGTGTTATGAAAATGTGATCGGGTCATCTACCTTTAAGTTTTGCTGTGTTTTTGTTAGTAGAAACAACAATACTGGCAATTTTTAATGTTCATCTTGAATTCTGAAGTAAATTTTTAAACATTTAAAATTGTCAACACCACTTACTTAAAATTAAATGTCCCTTTATTGTTTATGGTGGGGATGGGAAGGGGAGGGGTTTGTGGACATTGTGGTGGGGATGGGTAACATGGGACCTGCGGATCTCATCTATCATTAACACCTCGCAACTACTGAATCAACTACTGATTCTTAGCAAGTCCTGAGACACATGTTACTGCGACTACCCCGTGACGTGACCGTGTTCACGTGTTACAAACGGAACGGTACTCATATGGCATATATGGTTAGCCTACGCTACTCCAACCGCCTCAAATGAAATACTGTAAATTAAATACAGATAGTTTAGACTCACGTGTGCTTCAACGGTTTCATAGATTTGAAGCTTACGCCGTACGGCTTAATTTACAAAGAAGTCGTTGAAAAAGTTCCTCTGAAATTCATTCTATTTCTAGACGCACAAAATCAAAATCCTGAGACACATGTTACTGCAACTGTAGTGTTACTGCCAAAATCACACATTGCGCGGAAATGTGAGTGGACCGGAAGTTGTTATTCTAAGCGCGTATAGGCAGAAACGAGGGGGGCACACCGCTAAATATTTAAATTCCCCCATTCAAATAGTGCATTGAAATACACGCGTTTCGGCCCTTTCAAGACCGTGTTTTTACCGGGAAATTACCCCACGTAACAATGTTGAACGGTTTGTATTTCGCATGAATGTATTATATATGTATTGATTTTTATTTTAAACTTGATTTTTCTTGACCAATCATCTAGATAAACTGTTCCGCTACGGGCACCTAAACAGCGCCCTCATCATTTTAAACCGATAATTTCGCTTCCTCACCGGTGCCGGCAACGATATCCTTCCGCAGCCTAGGCTCCCGCGCGTATCAATTCCACACTTGTGTGTGTATCAATTCCGACGATTTTTGACCACCATGCACATAGCATTAATGCTGAGGTTCTATTCTATCGTTTTCATAAAAATCAGCAAGATTTGCTCCTATTTGCTTCCCCTTGGACGATGATCAAATTGATGGGTAGGGCCTATACTTGCAGGCGCGGCGGAGCGTATTTGAAAATGGGCCGGCGTAAATTAGTCATGCAAGCGAAACGAGCGGAGTGGGGTGGGACATTTTGGGTTTTGATATGCGCGCGCTCAGGGGCGTATTTTGATAAAATTAACACATTTATGGCACAGCAATAAAAAAAAATTAAAAATAAACCTAAATCCGCGACCCAATGACAAGATTTCCAAAAAGTGACACCATTTTGTAAATTGACCTGTATGAACTATATATCGTAAAATGAAACGAAACGAAAATTTGAATTTTATATAATATAGCGTTAATGAAAACCAGCAGCCATACAAGGAGAACTCAACAATACATGTGATTGTCCCCAGCGTCGCAAGCCCCCACTCTCGACAACCTTGCCAAGCCTGTGTGGCAAATGAGATTGGAAAGCCTGTGTGGCAAATGAGATTGGATCAAGACTATTCTTTTCTCATGTCCGAGGCTGACAGCAAAATTGTTAACTTTATTTGTTGGAAGTGGCTCTTTCTACTTTATTCTTTTCTTCCATCTTTTCTAACTTTCATTTCATTCAGCCAGCATGCTTATATAGGCTTTTTTAAGCCTGGCCCGAGCATTTTGCTTGAGCTTGGTCCTTTCAGGACTCAAGCGTGTGTCCGTACGGACCGACCGTGTAAACAAACAAACAAACAAACAATATATATTCCCAGCAATTGAGGATAACCGCCCAAAGCTACAACCATGACAACAGTATCTCCTTACTACTACAAATCAAGCACACATTCAATCAAATCTTGCCCCTGATGGATGGCCCACCAATGAAATTAATGGTAGAGATCCCAACGCTGAACCGTCACGTACACCACAAACCAGTACCCGTTCCACTTCACTGGCGGGCAGTATGCTGTTAAGGCTGGTTTAGACCATGACGTACAGCTGGGTGTGCTCGAAACAGTCTCAATTGGTGAGCCTGTCACCTGGTGCCATGGTTATTTGCGCAAAGAAGAATGGCGAACCACGGCGCACCGTTGACTTCCAGGCCCTTAATGCCCATGCTACACGGGAAACACATCACACGCCATCATCATTCCACCAGGAACGGTTACCACAGTGTGCCTATTTGCAAAGAAGACTGACACCTTACCACCTTCATCACACCCAGGGGTAGATACCGTTACAAAACAGCCCTCAAGGATATATCGCATTTGGCGATGGATATGATACACGAGACGATACGATGAAATCGTGTCAGACATCCAAAACAATACCAAATGTGTTGATGATGTCCTACTGTGGTCCGACTCTCTAGCGGACAGCTTCTTTCAGACTATCCAATGGCTTGACACCTGTGGACGAAATGAAATCACCCTGAACCCTGACAAGTTTATATTTGGCGAGGATATTGTGGAATTTGCCGGGTTTGAAGTATCCCCCACTAGTGTTCGCCCATGCAGGAAGTACCTACAAGCAATTCTGGACTTTCCAACACCTAAGGACATCACAGATGTACGTTCATGGTTTGGACTTGTCAACCAGGTGTCATACGCCTTCAGCATGGCAGAGACCATTCCTTTTCGGCAACTACTAAAACCAAGTAGGCCTACGCCCTTTCAGTCGGATGACCTCCCTCAACATGCATTCGAGGAATCCAAAGCAGTCATAGTTAGTGAAATAGAGGAGGGGGTCAGAATCTTTAAACCCACATGTCTGGCTACTGACTGGTCCAAGATGGGAATTGGATTCTGGCTTCTTCAGAAGCACTGCAAATGTACACCTGTTGAACCATTTTGTTATCACACAGGATGGAAGCTCACACTCGTTGGTAGCAGATTTACACACCCAGCTGAATCTCGTTATGCCCCAGTGGAAGGCGAGGCCCTTGCCGTCGCTGACGCTCTAGACAAAGCACGATACTTCGTTCTCGGATGTGAGGACCTTATAATTGCCGTTGACTACAAGCCACTGTTGAAGATCTTTGGTGATAGATCCTTGGAAGACATCTCCAATAACCGCCTAAGAAACCTGAAAGAGAAGACCCTGCGATACAAATTCAAAATGATCCATATGTGCCAGGCATTAGACATTGCGCTGCAGACTGTATCTCACGTCACGTACCCACTGGAGCACCTGTTAAACTGCCCCTCACTGATGATACGGCAGCCATTGAGTCCTCACCGATCAACTTGACACATTCAAACCCCCTCATGGCCGGTTTACGCACGTCAGCACCACTTACAGATCCCATCATTGAGTTTGTTTCTTCATCTGCCATGTCCGCCATCACCTCACTCAATATAAAGTCTGTCACGTGGGACAGAGTCCGAACCACCACAGCAAGTGATGATGAGATGCGGAAGCTAGTTTACCTCATTGAGTCCGGTAGTATGCCTGAGTTCCGTCATGAACTCCCTGGGCCCCTGCGCGAGTACTTCCAGTTCCGAGATAATCTTCATACGGTTGATGGCGTTATACTTTACAAAGACTGTGTTGTCGTACCACCATCACTCAGGAGGAGACACTGGATGCTCTCCATGCTGCTCATCAAGGAGTGACCTCTATGACTGCAAGAGCAGAGGCATCAATTATCACGCTGCGTGTTACCATTGTAATCGGATTGCACCCTCCAATCCAAGTGCACCCCCCCCCCCCCCCCCCCAAACAACCCTTTCCAGTGTGCACGTGCTGACTTTTTCCATTACCATGATTATAAAGGCTGCAACCTATACTTGGTAGTGGTTGACCGATATTCCAACTGGCTAATCGTGGAGAAGTCCTCCTATGGTGCAAGTGGACTCATCACTTGCCTGAGACGCACCTTTGTCATCTTTGGTATCCCTGATGAATAGCCTCTGACGGTGGTCCCGAGTTCACAGCCATCGCTACACGGCAATTTCTTAAGGACGGGGCGTACATCATCGACTCTCCTCAGTCGCATATCCACATAGCAACTGTCGTGCCGAAGTTGGTGTCAATACCGTGAAACGCCTTATCATGGACAACACTAGCCCTGCCGGTGACCTGGATGCTTTCCAACGCGCAATGCTTCAGTATCGAAATACTTCAGACCGGGAAACAAAACTCTCCCCAGCGATGTGTATATTTGGCCATCCGATTCGGGATTTCATCCCAATACCACCTGGTAAATACAAGCCTCACACCACTTGGCGTGATACTCTGGTGGCTCGAGAGGAAGCTCTCCGCAACCGCCATATGAGGGTCGCCGAACGCTGGTCAGAACACACCAAAAGACTACGGCCTCTTGGTGACTATGTCCGCGTTCAGAATCAGACAGGACCCCACCCCTTAAGTGGGACAAAACGGGCATCATTATCGAGGTCCGTCAGTTTGACCAATAAGTTGTGAAGATCGATGGTTCAGGAAGGGTTACACTGCGTAACAGGAAGTTTTTGAGGAAATACAGTCCGGTACAGAAGCCCATGCCGCGATTGACAATCGATGGTGACATGAGAGTACATCAGCAACCATGGCAACAGCTCGTCAACATATATCTATCTCATTCCCGAGCAACCAATCAGTAACGCCGGCAGTGAGTCAAGTCCCGCTGGCTGTTCCATTCGCTGACCCTGAACCCATCTAACAGCAGCCCTTACCCGGGCCCTCGCTCCCTGGCCCTCCACCTCCTGAGACACCTGTCAACACTGGACATCTGCCCCAACCTAACCCCCGCCCATGCTTGACCACCCAGCCACTGTACCCAAACGGTCTGGCCGTAACTCTAGCAAGCCTGCCTGGCACTCTGACTATGACATGTGACCATCACACCCTTCCCACATTGACATTGACTGTTAACAACGATGATGTTTCAAGGTCATTTATAGTTTGTTGTACTACTGTTTCGTACTATGGTCTCTTTAATAAAATGTATATACTTTGTTTCATTATTATCGGTCTTTGTTATAACAAAACAAGACACTTGTTTGTTCATGCCAAAAAGACTTGGGGGAGATAAAGGATTCTTCATCTTTTAATGTTTACATTGTTTCAGACGTTTTCATTGTTGATAATCAATAAAGAAATCCAGACAACAAATATATACAAGTCTTATTTAATTTTAACACTAGAATGGTCCTGAAAAAGTTCATGAAGCCGTTTTGTTTAAGCTTGAATAATAAAACAATGAAACCAATTCGTTCGAAACGCGCAAAAATGTCTAGTTTTCTAACTAAAATGGTCCAGAAAACGTTCCTAAAACATGTTGTTATAAAGCTTGAATAAACATTGAAACCAATTCGCGCGAAGCGCGCAAAAAATGGCTATTTTAACACTAAAAAGCTCCAGAAAAACGTTCCTGAGCCATCTTGTTTTAAGCTTGAATAATTTACGCGTACAAACTGTTAGTTTTTTAAACTAAAATGGTCCAGAAAAACGGTCCTTAAGCCATCTTTTTATAACTTAAATAAAGAAATGTTGAACCTAACTCGCGCAAAGCGCGCAAAAATGTCTATTTTTTTCTCACTATTAAAATGGTCCAGAAAACGTTCCTGAAACCATGTTGTTAAGCTTGAATAATTAAACTTTGAAACTAATTCGCGTAAAAATTGCTCTTTTTAGGGGGGGGGGGGGGGGGGGGGACATCGTCTCCACCTTGTCAATTATGCCAATGGGGGGACTATCCCCCGGGTAACGCCACTGGTGGTGTTGGAATGCAATTGGCGGGATTTAGAGGGCCGAGCTGTTGGGTTTAAACTTGCCTGGATGATCTAAAACTCTCCTTGCTATCAATATTTACTTTTGTTATAAACACTCACATGGTTCATAGACGTAGAGATAAAGCGAGAGACAATAATAAAAGTTCCCGGCCTCTCCTCGTTCCTCCTCTCACCTCCTCCTCTCCTCCCCCTCCCCTCCCCTCTCTCCCCTCTTTTTATTTTCCCCACTGGGGACTCGGGGGGGGGGGGGGCCAATGTATTGTTTGCAAAAATATAGGCTACCGTTCAATCTTCTCAATAACTTAGATGCGCTTTTAAGTCATGTCCACAAGACTATCACTACACACCATGCTAATTGATTCTTGTTGAAAATGCGACTCTCATACTTTTGGACGGAATGTACTATGGACTGAGACGAATTCGTCTCAGCTACTATAAAGAAGGACATTGATACTCTCAATCAGTGGCGGCACCACCAGCATATAAAATGGGGCCAAAGGGCGTTTACTTACTTACTTACTTACTTACTTACTTACGATCGCCAGATCACTCTGTCCTGCATTTAGATTGCGTAGCTCTTTAGTCGATCGCCAGTTCACTCTGTCCTGCATTAGATTGCGTCGCTCTTGCTGGCTGATGCCAACATCATGACTAAGCAGCGTGGGTATGTCAACCTTGGTCTTCCTTGAGTACGTTGACCTTGAGTTGGGGTCCAGAAGACTAGTTGGGACACTGGTTCTTTCAGCCGTCTTACACAGTGGGCAGCAAAATTGAGGCGTCGACCACTGACAATTTCTGATTATTTTGGTAGCCCTGCATAGATATCCTCTCTTGTGGGATGATCCTTCCAGTTGAGGTTTAATACCTTATTCATTAGAAGTCTGGTATAGCAGCCATCGAGTATTGCCTCAAGTCTGTTTGTTAGTGTCCACCCTTCTGCGCCATAAATTAGAATGCTAAATTTCTACAGCAGCACGGAAGAAGCTGATCTTCAAGGAGTCTAACAGATTAGATTTCCAGATGGCGCGCATCTTGTCCTTGCGGATTTTAAAATCTCTTTCAGATTCGTCTACCCTTGAACCAAGGTACTGGAAGTCATTGACCTGATCTAGGTGGTACCCATCAATGGTGTTCAGAGTAGCATTGCTTTTGATGTTGTAGGTCGTGAATTTGGTTTTAGTTGCATTCATCTGGAGACCGACTGTTGCAGCAGCACTTTCCACACGAGAGAGCAAGTTCTGGGCTTGTTGTAGCGTATCAGATAACAAGGCAATGTCATCTGCGAAGTCTAGGTCTGTAAGGATTTCAGCAGGGTACCTCCGGCTATGCCTGGGCGTTACTGTAAAGCCCAGCGTGTCTTTGTCGTTACCAATTAGTCAAGGACAATTAATGACAGCTACGGGGCCAGTGTGTCTCCCTGGAGCACTCCTGCAAGAATTTCAAATGCATCAGTTTCGCCATCTGGTGATATGACTCTTGTGTGTTGCTGGCCAGGATGTGTGATGTTGTTGAGCGTTCAGCACGGAACCCATTTTGGTTTGGTCTTATAAGCAATGGTTCCATATATATATATGAGGACGAATGCGGTTGAGTACTAGTATCAAGCGATTGAAGATCTTAGCTGCTATGGATGTCAAACTTATACCTCTATATATGTTGGTAACTTTGCTCAGGTCACCTTTCTTGAGGATTGGGACAATTCCACTGATGGACCATTCATGTGGTTTTTCACCTCTTAGTAGGGTACCAGTAAGTAGGATGTTGTTGAATCTACCAGATTTCCATACCTCAGCTGGTATTTCGTCAAGACCTGCAGCGTTTCCATTTGACATCTTCTGATGTACTTTCTGCAGTTTCTCACATGAACATAATGAAGGCTCCAGTCTCAATTGGCAAAGTATTTTCAATTATGTTTTCTATGTCCTCATCTGGATTACTGGTTGTAGGTGGTGAGCCAAGTAGTGTGGAAAAGAAATCTTTCCATTCCAAACATCGTGCAGATGGGGTGTTTCCTCGCAATCGACCAGCCCTGGGGGTTGTTCTTCCAGTGATTTCGTTCATTGTTGCCCATGCCAGCCCACTCTGCATACTCTGAGAAGCTGATGTGATGTTGGAATCTTCTCCTGGAGATATTCCCCTTCAACTTTGGTATATGTGCTGTCCAGTTCCTTTTGAGCGTGCTCAAACGACTCTTTATTGTGTTCACTGCTTGATTCTGTGAATTACTTGTGAGCATCTCTCAGACTGTTCCTGGCTCGACTTACTCTTTCATCCTCACATGAGACTTTGTTGTGCGATCTTTTACTTTTCCTTGGTAGAGTTTCAGAAGCAGTGTTTTTGTGTGCCTCGATGAACAGAGAGTATTTCTTATCAGCTGTGATTTCATCTACATCTTGTAAGGAGAGCACAGGACACTGAACTGGTTTTTCACCTCTACTGCATACGCTTCTTGGAGTTTTACGTCAGTCATGAACTTCTTCCAGTCATATTTGCCTGCTTTCTTGTTCCCAGCCTTTGTGGCTCTCAGGCTCAGTCTAAGCTTGGCTGTGACGATCCTGTGATCTGAACCAACACTGACAAAGGAGTTGTAGACATTACTGACACAAGCACTGTTCTTCCACTTCTTGTTGATTGCTATGTAGTCCAGTTGTGATCTTGCACCGTTGGGGTACTGAAAAGTTCACAGTTTTCCTCTCATCTTTTGTAGCATGTTGTTAATTGCTTTCAGTTCATATTCCTCCAAATAGTCTTCCAGATTTTACCATTTTCATTTGTCACTTTGTTGTATATATGTGAAATTCTTGTCCCCTTTACCAATTTGTGCATTAAGGTCTCCCAAGACAACCAGAACATTGTGACGTAGTGTATTTTTTGTAGTCTGGCGTAGATCATCATATATTTGTATAACCTCGGAGTTGTCTGCACAATTTGTTGGACTATAGCAGCATATCACTGTGGTAGCTGGATTTCCCGCAAAGTTAGCAACAATGATCCTGGATGAGATTTTCTGAACACTGCAGAGTGATTTGGAAGCAAGTGGGTTGAGTAGTAAGCCAACTCCTCCAACAGAAGCTCCTATGGTATACTTGGGCTAATTAAGCGAACATTCACATACAATACATGGACGTAGACATCCCCTACAAGACTTTGGTGAGGCCACATCTCGAGTATGCAAATTGTGTATGGAGCCCATTCTTCCGCAAGGATATTATCACAAGACTAGAAAAGGTACAAAGAAGGGCAACTAAGATGATTACTACCGTACGCTTGCTGATCTTCCTTACATCGATCGACAGAAGGAGTTAAATCTACCAGCCTTGGCATACAGGAGACTACGAGGAGACATCATCCAAGTCTTCAAAATCATGAATGGACTGAATGACATGAACAATGTCATTTTTGAGATGAAGAAGCCAAATTAGACCAGGGAGGTGTCAATGACCCTTCCCTGCTTATAGACCTAAGAGGACACAAATAAACAGAGGATTCATAAATCAGGGCACGCCACTGGATATAGGAAGGGTGGTTTCACCAGGGAGGTGTCAATTGACACCCCTCCCCCCCCCCCCCCCCCCCCCCCCCCCCCCCCCCCCCCCTGGTTTCACGCACGGAGATCGTCGACAACTGGAACCTACTTCCCATTGCAGCTATAGAAGCACCAACAGTCAACTGTTTCAAGTCCAAGAGTGATATAAAAAAAATTGTTGTCATTTAGCGACCTAAATAGTGTCCAGGGCGTAAGCACCTGCCTAAATGGTGAACAGGCATGCCAGAAAACGTGAAAAAGTGAGGGCGCTGTGTGTGAGTCCGTAGCGAAAAAAATAGGTTGATAACTCCTAAAGAAACAAGGCTTAAATATGTTACTGAAATGGTCATAGGTGACAAGTAATCATAGACGGTGATAAGAGGCATAGACGGTGAAAAGTTTCACCGTCTCTGCCGGAGGGTGGAAAAGGTGTCTTGAAATATGGCACTTTTACACGTGTATTTCAATGGGAGATGATTTAGTGTGGTGCGCCCTAATGTATTGGCGACGAGCTGTCTTTACAAGATGACCTTCTTGATTTTGTAATTCGAAATTTTCAACAAAAACTTGCTAGAGTGGAAGTCCGAAATTAAACATTGGTAAAATGTCAGAACCAAAGAATAAAACGTCTCGATTAGGCGGAAGTAGTCGTTGCTATGTCGGGGGATGCAGCAACACAAGTCAAGATGGATTTAGCCTCTTTACCATACCAACAGACAGAGCGACAGTCCGAGGATGGATCCATTTCATTCGAAACACAAGAAGCGACTTCAACCCTAAGAACTATACCAAAGTGTGTGTGTGTAGTGGTCACTTTAAGCTAAACCAATTCGACTCTTCAACCGTCATGCGGTACAGGAACGGCAGCAGAAGCTTCCGTCCGATCCCAATGGAAGGGGAATTCCCTTGCATCAAAATCGCTGTCAACCCTTTTAACTCTATGACCCCAGATGATGAGCATGATCATGATGAAGATCAAAGTGATGCTATGTCACTGCAATCTGATTCTCAACCTGCGGATGCTGATCAACATGATGGTAGTAGACTGTCTCAAGATGTACAACCTGATCCCATAGTAAGAAAACACCATTATAAAACTTATCAAATCCAAAGAGGGTAAGCTTTAGAATACCCTACCATTTGTATTCCTCACTGTGTAAGTGTATTGGTCGTTCTTTAAAAGTCCCCATTGAAGACATGCAGTGGTAGGGTATACTAAAGGAACTCAAGAATCTCTCTTTGTATTCAGAGGGGTAACACATGATTTTGAAGTAATTAGTAGGAATCACAACGCTCTGTAATTCAGAATGTAAATGATTTATGAATATGATCAGAATTGTAAATCTGCAAGAAAGTCTACTTTTAGAAAAAAAATCGTGAATAGAGGGCGCTCCCTGGAAAAGATCACATAATATGCCTTTAAATATGTGTATACAACAATGGGATAATGATTTCTTCATAATCTATCTGACTGGATTTGAAAACATAATACATTTAAACCATTCTACATAAATATAAACAATAAGTCAATACACAAAACTGTTGTTGAGAGCATGTGGTTTAGTGGATAGCATGCAGGATTCATAATTATACAAAGGTTGTGAGTTCTAGCCCCGCTACGGCCAACGTGTTTGTATCCTTGGGCAAGGTACTTTGTCTCAATTCCCTGGTCCTCATAGTTCTGAAGTCGTGTAATGGTGGTCCCGTGCATCGGAAGAGCAATAGGCCTACCCGTGTATGTTAAAGGTTACAGATTCTTTCGTAAAGAGAAAGGGATCATTCCGGTCTGTATCGGTTCACACATCTAACGGACGGTACTGAACGGACCCAATGGAAATACGCTTCTACAGGGTTATCCAGGGTCATAGGGCCCAAATTAATAATAAATAAATAAAATAATTGTTAAAGTTCTAAACCAATTACAAAGTCATGTACATTTCTACCATACACAGTCTTTTCAATTTTTGTTTTCCTTGTTTTAAATCCATTTCTATTCACATATTTATCTGTTTGTATTGCAGGCTCGCCCTAAAAAAGCATTCAAATCGTAAGTACCCTTTTAATTCAAAAGTACCCTTGTTAATTCAAAAAAACTAATTAGGTTTAAGTTCTGTGTGTGCAATATATTTTATTGCATGTATTGTATCAACTGTAATCGGTTGTCAAGTCAGGTCACAGTTAGATTTGACTCAAAGTGTCAAATCAAGTCTTATTTCTTTATTTTCCCTTAGTCAAGTGTTTCAACACACTTTCAAGTCCAGTCAAAGTGCTTGGTTATCATAAGTGGCCATTCAGCACAGCGGGGCTTTGTAATGTCGGTAAAGCCCAATGAACAGTTCAATAAACAAATTAGGAATCAACAGGATTTCCAACGGTTCGATTACATGTAACAAGCAATATATGGAAATTGGAATGCAACAGTGGCGTAGCCAGGTTTTTCTCAGTGGGGGGGCAAAGGGGGGGCCGGGAGTTTTGGTGGGGGGGCAACAACCAAATTGAGGATTGAATTTCCTTGTGTTGTGAATAGGTTAGTCCCAAATTATTTCAACTGACATTTCCCACAGGGGGGGCAACAGGGGGGGCAGAGAACCCCACAGGGGGGGCAGCTGCCCCCCCTTGCCCCCCCTTGGCTACGCCACTGGAATGCAATATATCATTGTAATGTAAAGCTGATCTTCAGGCAATTTTGTCTGTTTAAAAAATGCCTTGTACACCTAGCACAAAAAGTCCAAGACCAGGTGCTTTGTTGGCTAATCCAAAATCAATAATCAATACAAAAAATCTGAGTTATGCATTTCATGAGCAAATTTCTTCTCCGTAGTTTGATACCTCAGTCATAAATATTGAGTGGATTGGATATTGCTGATGTGTGTGATGTTATGATTATTTAATCGACCACGACTGGGCAGTTCCAAGAATTACAGAATGACATTCACAAAGTATTTTTATGTTTGAAATCATAATATCTTGAAAAGTTTTATACTCACCAAACTAATAATAGATTTTAATAGCAACTACTAACTAAACACTTTCAGATATGGTACATATTTTGACAATCACATTTTTAATTAATATTTTTTTATTTGCTATTACGGAATGACACAAAATGGACATGATTTTTCTAGTCATTTAGACATTGATACAACTTGGTGAAATTTTGAAAGTTTTCATGTTTCATTGACTCTTGGGTGATTCTGTATACCTTTGCCTATAATATGACAACTTCCTGGTTAAAATTGGTTAAATATTTTTTTAAAGACGTAAAGACCGACAAATGATAGCATTAGGTATTAACATTTTGTACGCAAAAGTCATAATAAAATACATAAGAAAAAACAAAATCATGTTAAACATGTAAATTTATGAAAATTTAAGCCGCGGATAGCAACTTAAAGCAACAAAATTTATATAAAAGCATAAGAAGGGTCAGAGGAGGGTGCTACAAATGGGCATTTTTTTCTGAAAAAGAATCACAATTTTTTTCATTTTGATACTAAATATGTGATGGTAGTACTTTAAATTGTAATGTCCTGTTTTGCTTTGAACTGCCCAACTACTAAAACAAAAAAGGTGCATTTTGGTACGGATGTCCCGGGATCGAAGATTTTTCGGGTGAAAAAAAATCATACTTTTCCCCCTCCCCTGATACACACAAAAACATAGCCTGGGGAGTTAGGGTTAGTACACAAAAAAGGTACATCGGTACACAAAAAAGGTTCATTGGTACACAAAAAAGTACATTGGTACACAAAAAGTACATTGGTACACAAAAAGGTCCGCCTGGTTTTCACGGGCCTGTGAATGGGTGAATGAATTAAACACAAGTCACTTCCAACCAAGTAGTTCAGACATAATACAAAACATGAAATCCTGAGGTTTAAATTAGTACAGTACCTACATGTATACTATTATAATAACGATAATTTGTTTCTTTTATTTCAGTTATGGGAAGAAGACCAAGGAATCTAAAGATAAACTAATCAAGTGGCAGTTATTACCATCCAAATATGGATGTAAACTTTGTGAAGTACTGTGTAAAGAACTAACAGATATGAAAGAACACATAGTTCAAATACATAGTAACCAGCAAGTCTCAAAGCCAAAGAGGAAAAAGAATAATGGCGACAAAGATACAAGTAATGTTAACATATTAGAGGAGGGTCTTATTAGTGACTTTGAAGTGTCAGAACTATCAATAGCAATGAGACTGTGCCCTATTTGTGATCAATATGTTAAAGAAGCCCGAATCACTTCTCATTTGGACATGCATCAACTCAAGAACGCAATATGCGAGGTATGTGGACTGGCATGCACTAATACACTGTTACTTAGCCGGCATAAAGTCCGGTGTAAAAGTGCGAACAAGTGGTATAAATGTGAATACTGTGACAAAGAATATTGTACATTGGGAAGTCTTCGTGGACATCGTTATAGAAACCACAAGACCAAACCAAAGGTAATCATGCAATGCGAGAGATGTGGAAAGGACTTTACAAGTGTTAAATATTATCGAAAACACCTCGCTGTACATATGACTGTGAAACCCTATGAGTGCCCTGAATGTGGGAAAGGATTTACACAGCAAAGTAACATGACATATCATAGAAGAGTACATACTGGTGATAAACCTTATAAATGTGATATGTGCACAGAAATATTTGCACACAATGTCAGTTTGAAAACACATAAGTTAAAGAAACACAATGTTGATATGTGGAAAGATGGATCAAATTGACCTTAAAAGTTATAATCATGATAATATCAGTTTGCACATAAACATGATAATATCAGTTTGCACATAATCATGATAATATCAGTTTGCACATAATCATGATAATATCAGTTTGCACATAATCATGATAATATCAGTTTGCACATAATCATGATAATATCAGTTTGCACATAATCATGATAATATCAGTTTGCACATAATCATGATAATATCAGTTTGCACATAATCATGATAATATCAGTTTGCACATAATCATGATAATATCAGTTTGCACATAATCATGATAATATCAGTTTGCACATAATCATGATAATATCAGTTTGCACATAATCATGATAATATCAGTTTGCACATAATCATGATAATATCAGTTTGCACATAATCATGATAATATCAGTTTGCACATAATCATGATAATATCAGTTTGCACATAATCATGATAATATCAGTTTGCACATAATCATGATAATATCAGTTTGCACATAATCATGATAATATCAGTTTGCACATAATCATGATAATATCAGTTTGCACATAATCATGATAATATCAGTTTGCACATAATCATGATAATATCAGTTTGCACATAATCATGATAATATCAGTTTGCACATAATCATGATAATATCAGTTTGCACATAATCATGATAATATCAGTTTGCACATAATCATGATAATATCAGTTTGCACATAATCATGATAATATCAGTTTGCACATAATCATGATAATATCAGTTTGCACATAATCATGATAATATCAGTTTGCACATAATCATGATAATATCAGTTTGCACATAATCATGATAATATCAGTTTGCACATAATCATGATAATATCAGTTTGCACATAATCATGATAATATCAGTTTGCACATAATCATGATAATATCAGTTTGCACATAATCATGATAATATCAGTTTGCACATAATCATGATAATATCAGTTTGCACATAATCATGATAATATCAGTTTGCACATAATCATGATAATATCAGTTTGCACATAATCATGATAATATCAGTTTGCACATAATCATGATAATATCAGTTTGCACATAATCATGATAATATCAGTTTGCACATAATCATGATAATATCAGTTTGCACATAATCATGCTTATATCAGTTTGAAAAATTAGAAACAAGAACTGTCTTTAAAAAAGACAACATGGTTAATATTTGGCTGGAAGTGAGTACGATGTTCACTTTTTCTTCTCTATTTTTCCCTTCGTTTAACTATTTATTTCCTCTTTTTTTTGTTCATGCTCCAAAATTTAAAAAAAATCAATAAATGAACGAACGACAAACAAACAAACAAACATGGCTCAAAATGTGCTCTACGTCATACCAATGTCCACAGTGGTACTGTATCATGCTGTCCAAATAGCTAAATAAATTTCGTCACCATTTTGGGGGGGCCAAGGAATCTGTCTCTAAATGAAACATCAAATAAAAATTCCTTTGAAAAGGAAAGGGGCGTTCAAATGGAAATAATAAAATATAGTTGAACATTTGACGTAATAGTCGAGAAGTCTGTAGTTGCAGGGTGGTGGGGAACGGGTGTATATTGATTGAAATATAGTGAGAGTTTGAAAGAAATGTTGATGGAAATGAAATCATGGCATAATTATGTTATACCCTACACACCAACATCGGTAGTATGCGTCGTTCTTAAAAATCATGCACTATGAATACCTCTGTGAAGGGTCTAACAGAATTACTCCGAAATCATTGTAAGAGAATTTCATTTCAAATACAGATTTATACAAAGGAACTGGACAGCACATATACCAAAGTTGAAGGGGAATATCTCCAGGAGAAGATTTCCAACATCACATCAGCATCTCAGAGTATGTAGAGTGGATTGGTATGGGCAACAATGAATGAAATCACTGGAAGAACAACCCCCAGAGCTGGTCGATTGGGAGGAAACACCCCATCTGCACGATGTAAGGAATGGAAGGATTTATTTTCCACGCTACTTGGCTCACCACCTATAGCCAGTAATCCAGATGAGGAGATTGAAAATATCTTTGACAACACCTTGCCAATTCAGAAGATGTCAAATGGAAAAGCTGCAGGGCTTGACGAAATACCAGCTGAGGTATGGAAAACTGGTAGATTCAACAACATCCTACTAGAAATCTGTAATGGTACCCTACTAAGAGGTGAAAAACCATGTGAATGGTCCCTCAGTGGTATTGTCCCAATCCCAAAGAAAGGTGACCTGAGCAAAGCTAACAACTATAGAGGTATAAGTTTGACATCCATAGCAGCTAAGATCTTCAATCGCTTGATACTCAACCGCATTCGTCCTCATCACTGCTCATATGGAACCATTGCTAAGACCAAACCAAAATGGGTTCCGTGCTGAACGCTCAACAACATCACACATTCTGGCCTTAAGAAGACTGATTGAGGGTATTAAGGACAAGCATCTTGAATGTATCATCACCTTCATTGACTTCAAAAAGGCCTTTGACTCAATACACAAAGGGAAAATGCTCAAGATCCTTAGAGCATACGGTATCCCAGACGGCATTGTTAAAGCGATTGACCTAATGTACAGCAACACACAAGCGGTAGTTATTATATCACCAGATGGCGAAACGGATGCATTTGAAATTCTTGCAGGAGTGCTCCAGGGAGACACACTGGCACCATATCTGTTCATAATTGTACTGGACTATGTCATGAGGATGTCAATTGGTGAAGAAAAAGACACGCTGGGCTTTACAGTAACACCCAGACGTAGCCGGTGACACCCTGCTAAAATCCTAA
Organism: Ophiura sarsii; assembly: GCA_035610835.1. Lineage (NCBI taxonomy): Eukaryota > Metazoa > Echinodermata > Ophiuroidea > Amphilepidida > Ophiuridae > Ophiura > Ophiura sarsii. Next base: position 143,858,727 of record CM069441.1, on the reverse strand, counting down.
CAGACCTAGACTTCGCAGACGACATTGCCTTGCTATCTGACACGCTTCAACAAGCCCAGAACTTACTCTCTCGCGTGGAAAGTGCTGCTGCAACAGTCGGTCTCCAGAGGAATGCAACAAAAAACAAATTCATGACCTACAACATCAAAGGCAATGCTACACTGAACACCATTGATGGGAACCACCTAGATCAGGTCAATGACTTCCAGTACCTTGGTGCATGGGTAGACGAATCTGAAAGAGATTTTAAAATCCGCAAGGCTGGAAGGCTTGCAACAAGATGCGCACCCTCTGGAAATCTAATCTGTCAGCCTCCTTGAAGATCAGCTTCTTCCGTGCTGCTGTAGAAAGCATTCTACTTTATGGCGCAGAAGGGTGGACATTAACAAACTGACTTGAGGCAAGACTTGACGGCTGCTATACCAGACTACTAATGATGGTATTAAACCTCAACTGGAAGGATCATCCCACAAGAGAGGAAATCTATGCAGGGCTACCAAAAATATCAGAAATGGTTCAGCGTCGACGCCTCAATTTTGCTGCCCACTGTGTAAGAAGGCTGAATGAACCGGTGTCTCAACTAGTCTTCTGGACCCCAACTCAAGGCCAACGTACTCAAGGGAGACCAAGGTTGACATACCCCACGCTGCTTAGTAAAGATGCTGGCATCAACCAGCAAGAGCTACGCAATCTAATGCAGGACAGAGTGAACTGGCGAAAATTCATCATGGCTTCCGACCGAGGTCGACGAAAGTTTTTAAAAAAACATGTATGAAAAAAACATAATATGTCATTTAATTGGAGTAAAGATCAAAGAGTTGAGAGGAACTTTATTTACTTACAAATAATAATTGGAATTTGGTCCGAAGCGAGACCTCAGAGCATAGAAAAACTACACAGATGGAGCTATGATGAAGCAAAGTTATATTATGCAACACAGTGTCTTTTATTCTGAATAGTCATTTTCAAAGAGAACTACATCAGGAGTGCTCATCTTAAAGGTGAAAGTAAATGAGGCACAATGAGAAAAATATGAACATTTAGTTATCATGACAATGTGTGTATGTTCAGGGACATTTTAGTACCAACATTTATGTTATATCACATTTCAAATAAAAGTTATTGATCAATGAAAAGTACTTGCTTGAAAACATCAAATACAAATGGTTTAAGTTATGCGCAATTAAAGTTTTGGTTCAGTTAAAGGTATATGTTCCGATCACTTTTTTGGGGGATGATTTTTTTGTTCACATCAAGATATTTTGATATCAGAAGAATCCCAATATTTTTCTCATTATGTCTGTAAAATCGTAGGGGCCAGAAGTGTTTCATTTGGAAATTATAGGCTAAATGTGGCGAATTACTGCCAAAGGTGGTTAACCACCAACCAGTTAGTGTACTACTCAATGGGTACATTTTATGTGACCTTTTGCTTCTAAAAATAGAACCATTGGAGTTATGCAACTCAAACTGTAGAATTCGACAATTTTAAGGATGACCTTTCGTGTAAAATAGAAAACATCAAGTTGAAAATCGGGCCAGCAATCGGAACATCTACCTTTAACGATTCAATGATTTAAAATGAAAGTTAAATACGTCAAATGTCTTATTTCCATAAATTGGATTTATATTGGTTAGTTTTAAGATGTACTAATAATATTAATCTCCAGGATTAATCTGATCTAAGATAGCCCCATAAAAATATATATTTCGCCATAAATATTTATGTAGAAAAGTTATTAAAAGGGCAGCACTACTGTAGTGCAGTAGTAACAGACCCGGCAAACTACAGACCAGTATCTGAAATTATAGGCTAAATGACGTGACGTGTCATGTGTCTAAAAAGGTAAGCTACAGTTGTACACACACACAAATATATATATATATATAGTCAAATTTTACGGGGGGGGGGGGGGGGGGGGGGGGGGGGAGCCCCCTCCGCCCCCTGTATCCGCCACTGGTCACCTTCACCTTCATGATCTAGGACAGGACTGGTAGTCACTCCATTTAGTGAGAATTCTATCACCTCGCGTTAGACTGCGCTGTTTTTAAATTATTACGTATCCCGTTAACCCATCATTGGTTTACGTAGTTCCGACGTCGGCAAAACGTTAGTTAGTACCCCGACGAGACTTTCAGGGTATTTTTGCAACGTCGGTTCAACGTCCATATGACGTCTTAATTTGGACGTCGTTTTCAAACCGTCCACCCGACGTCCAGCCGACTTCAACGTAAGGACGCCGACCTTTACCCGACGTCGACTACACAGAAAGAAAAAAGTGAGTCATCATCGTAAAATGAGTCACTACATGGACAAAATGACTCATTTTGAGCCATAGTGTGTCACTACACGGACAAAATGACTCATTTTTCGATGATGACTCGCTTTTTTTCTTTCTGTGTACCATATTCCCCGACGTCGGGCCGACTACAGTGTGCTATCAGGGTGGCTTCCTCCGTCGCAACCTCGGCACCTGCCCACGTGAAGTCAAAACCCGATGTTACAACACATTTGTGCGTCCAATCACAGAGTATGCCAGTTGTGTTTGTTTGTTTGTTTGTTTGTTTGTTTGTTTACACGGTCGGTCCGTATGGACACACGCTTGGGTCCTGAAGGGACCAGACTCAAGCAAATTGCTCGGGCCAGGCTTAAAAATCCTATATATAAGCATGCTGGTTGAATTCAAAACAGCCACTCCCAACAAATAAAGTTGACAATTTTGCTGTCAGCCTTCAGACATGAGAAAAGAATAGTCTTGATCCAATCTCATTATGCCACCGGAGGCTGTATGGTCCCCCATCTACCAATAAAGGCATCGCCAAAGTTGAACCACCCAGCGTAGTGCAGCACGGTTTGTCATGAACAATTACTCGCGTGAAAATACTAGCGTCACCAACATGCTCAATGACCTGGGATGGAACGCTCTCCAACATCGAAGAGCAGTACTGTGACCCCCAGCAAGTCGTGGACTCTCCATCACTAGACGTCGTCAAGACCCGGTCTGCGACGTCCAGTCATTCACCTAGTCATCGCCCCACAACAATATTTTTAACTTGTATATATACTTTTTTATGCCTGTGGAGTATTATGTCTACTCCAAATCAGAATGCACCTCAATACGTGTGCGAGTAATACTCTTTTACAGAGGTTTCTGCACAGTATAGGAAGATGATGATGATGATGAACTGCGTCCTTCGTCTTCTGGCTTGGTCTGGACTTGGCTATTGATTCGGAAGAGCGACACCTTGTGATAATAGATAAAGTGTATTGCCAGCACGTATATTATTACCGTTCGGTTAATGTTATTCTTTCGTCATACATTAGTTACAAGTAAAGCTAAATATAATTGTCAAACGCCCATGTTTATCACTTAATATGTTGAAAGATTATATAAAATTAATTATATTATTTAGTTTATTGTACAAATAAATTCGAAATTCTGTTCAAAATAAGCATGAGATGAATTTCATTCAGTTCTGTTTTGCAACATATAATTTTACATCAAGCAACCGTTATAAAATATTAATTGATCAACAAACCAAACTTCGCGGTTGTCGAGATTGTTGATTGTGGTATCGCCGCTCACTGGCAATTATGTGATGTTTACATTATTTTCTAGCTGTGGCAGCTCGAAAGGAATAACCGAATATCATCCTTGGATTATAGATGTGGATATATAACGATTTAAGCCGGTGACGTTAATGTTTACTAGATGAAATCCCCCTTGGAAAACATCAGATGAGCTGCAACTTTTACCAATAAATTTGCACATCATCACGTAATCAATCTCACGTTTCCGGTGTGTGTAAGTGTGGATTGCCATTTGGGAATACGTTTTGGAATAGGATGAGATAAAATATTCTAGTGATATCACGCTATGAAATTATACGTGCCTTCATATGTATTCATGTGTATGTTTGTTTATTACACAAGCTTTCGTTTGCCCAAATTGATTGTGATTATTTGAATTTTGTATAACTTTTAAAATAAAATGCAGCCAGCTCACCGCACCGGCATGACCGGGTTGGTAGCTACATACTGTACATGTATTATATATTCCGTTGGTAGCTATTAAACCCACACTCCGTAGACAGTGATGTGCACAGTACTCAGTAGTATTACTACAATTTTACAACATTATACATGGGCAGGACAGGGGTACAAGTCCAAGTAGTTACAGTGCATCCTCCGGCAATATCCTCAAATAGGTCTTACATACTGAATAAAGCACAAGGCAGCTATCATTTTTACAATGTAAAACAACTGCAAAACAATTGCTGCCTCATGCTTTATTCCGTATGTAAGACCTATATGAGGATATTGCCCATCCTCCTCCCCCTGGACAGGCCTTGTAAACCAAATAGTTGGCTTGCAACAAGTGCAGCATTCAAATTGTAATTGTATTGATAAGGTTTATCGCGAATCGAAAAAACCCCATTGATTATATCCTTTTCTGTTGCATTGTGGGATCGCAAAAGTGCAAAATCTGCCTCATTCTGGATCCCACAATACATCAGAAATGGATAATCAATCAATGGATTTTTCCCGATTGGCGATAAGGCTTATTGAAATTATAATGTAATAAAATAGAGTCTAGAAATTATATTATTATAATGAGTTTTCTGGGGAAAATTGTGGTCTTGGTTGAAGGGGTTCTCTATTCAACACCAGGCCACGCAGGTATATGAATAATTAATCAGGCAAACGTCATACGCGTCACTGAATTCAACTTCACTTAATGACACTGCCTCGTCAACGATGTCTGATTTAGTCATATCAGAAGAATCAGTGAGAAAACTCATCATGAAATCGCCTTCTACGTCATGTAACCTGGATCCTATACCAACATGGCTTCTCAAAAAGTGTTCTGATGAACTTGTACCCATTATCACAAAAATCGTCAACTTGTCTCTGCAAAATGGTCATTTCCCAGATATTCTCAAATCAGCAGTCATTACACCACTCATAAAGAAACCTAAGCTTGACTGTGAACAATTGAAGAATTACAGACCTGTCGCAAACTTAAAGTTCCTTGCCAAAACAATTGAACGTGCGTTTGCATCGCAAATTCAGGACTACCTCACTTTGAACAATCTCCGTGGAAAAATGCAATCAGCATACAGATCTGGGCATAGTATAGAAACAGCATTACTTCGTGTTTACAATGACCTGTTATTGGCTGTAGATAAAGGAAAAGAGGCTGCCCTAATACTTCTGGATTACTCTGCAGCATTTGACACCATCAACCATGATGTGTTCCTTAACCGACTTGTTCATAGATATGGTATTAGAGGATGTGTGCTAAGCTGGTTTTCCTCCTATTTTCAAAATAGGTCTCAATTTATCTCTGTAAATGACAAAATTTCTAATCCTCATACTCCTCTGGAAGGCGTCCCACAAGGATCAGTTATTGGACCACTATCATTTACCATGTACACAGCACCGCTGGAAGACGTCATTGATTTACATGATCTTGGCAAAATGATTTATGCCGATGACACACAAGTTTATATCATTTTTGATAAGGATGACCACTCATCCCTCATCCCAAAACTTGAAACATGCATCAATGCTATTAAACTGTGGTCAACTGCCAATGATTTGAAACTTAATGATGATAAAACTGAGTTTCTCCATATTTCATCCCGATTCAGAAATTCATCTCCTTTGGAACATGTTCAAATCTGTGACTCTTTGATTGAACCAGTAAAGAGTGCTCGCAATTTGGGAGTCATTGTTCAAAATGATTTGAAAATGGATGTCTTTGTCAAAAACATATGCCGTTCTGCTTCATTTACTCTGTATCGTATTGGACAGATTCGAAAGTTTCTCGACAGAAAATCAACTGAAATGCTGGTACATGCATTTATTACATGTCGCTTAGATCAATGTAACAGTCTTTTACACGGCCTTCCAAATTCGCAGATAAACAAGCTTCAAAGAATTCAGAACTCTGCTGCAAGATTAATCACTCTTTCACGCAAACATGATCACATAACTCCAACTCTCCGTGATCTGCACTGGCTGCCTATCAAGTATCGTATTGTGTATAAAATATTACTTCTGACTTATAAATGTCTTCATGGTACTGCGCCAATCTATCTTCAAGATCTAATCAAACAATATACACCTTCACGCAATCTTCGTTCTTCATCTCTATCGCGTCTTGTCTGCTTGCTCTTCAACATCCACTCAGTATGGTCAACGTTCCTTCTCTGTGTCAGCTGCAGAACTCTGGAATAATATTCCACTTCATGTGAAAAATGCAGAGACCATATTTCAGTTTAAGAAATCCTTAAAGACTCATTTGTTCACAAAGGCTTTTTAATTGTAGTCCATATCCATGTAAGTGTTTGTTATTATGTTTTTATGTTAAAGCGCTTAGGGATCTCGATGTTAGGCGCTATACAAATATGGTTATTATTATTATTATTATTATTATTATTATTATTCCACTCTGCTGCGGTTACCGCGGCAGAGTTAAAACATTAACATTTTAAAATCTAACTATTATAGTTATTTATTCATCTATACTCTACTCTCATTATATCAATTGTTTTATTAATGGAGGTGTAAATAGGTAATAATATTGTAAAACATCTCTCTGCTAATTAATTATTCATATCTGCGTGGCCTGGTGTTGAATAGAGAACCCCTTGGTTGAATGGAGAAAAAAATGTTAACCACGTTAAAATAGATTTTAAATGAAACTGAAACTGATATTCTCACCATAGCAGTCACCTGCTCATGATATAGTTGTGGCTGAGACTAGTCTCAGGTTGTGGCAGGACTATATCCGGGGGGGGGGGGTCAGTGAACATACCAAGCGGGTACACATGCGCGTCCAAGCTCCTCTGAAATGGACCCTAAAAGGCGTAAACCAAAACACTATTTTGATACCCCTAAATGGCGTAAGAACACATACAAACCCTACCTAAACGGCATTACCAACACTCAATAATGCACCCCTAAATGGCGTAATAGTAATGCTCAAAATAACCTTAATTCATAATCATGTGACATTTATACAGATATGCATGTGATGCATGATGTAGAATGCATACAAAAAGTAGGGAAATATTTTTCAACATTTTGCATGTTTATCACACATACAACAATTAGCCCGGCAATTAGTACCCCTAAACGTCGATACATCGATGCTGTAATCATGTAATGGATAAAAAAAGTGTGATGCCCCCTAAAATGTACCCCTTTTTCAGAAAGACGTCGACGACGCCGTGTGGTGAAATCTGAACCCTTTTCGACGTTTTTTTTGGACGCGGATGCGTACCTGAGCACTTGGTATGTTCACTGACCCCCCGGGACTATATCTACAATCATGTTTAACAACTTCCTGTTATGTCCTGTGAAATGGTGGTCCCTCCCCCTGAACTCAATGTTGGTCCATATAAAAGCATCGTCCAGCAACGGGCTGTGTTATATCAGCCCCAACATTGGTTTGGGGGGGGGGGGGGGGGGGTGGAGGGATGGCAGTTTTACATAACATAAACTAGTTTTGACTATCATACTTTCAACTGACACAGTGACAGTTTTTTACTCATTTTGGAAGATATTTCATGTGCATGTGTATAGTGTCCCAACAGGTTTTGAACAAGATTGTAGGTAATTGCATTTAATAGGAAAACAATTGTAGGGATGTGTTGGATGCATCAATCATGTATTTTTATTAGTCAGTTAGCGCTGATTTCATGTATTTTTATTAGTCAGTTGGCATAGATTTGTTGTTGGCATTGGGAGGATGATTGACCAGTGCGTGGCCGCACCAGCCTCAACATTTTAGGGGGGGACGGTGGGGAGAAGAAAAAAATTGGGCACAATGCACGAGTCCCTGGGTAAACCCGCCCCTGGTTGCGAAAAAAGGACCGTGCTGCGCCAATAACGGAAGTTTGTATGACTCAAGGTATAAATTAATACAACCACATTTCTATAATATTAACGGGGTTGCAACTGACAGGCGCATAATTCAATGGTCAAAGCCCTAATTCAATGGTAAACGCCTAAAAGGACAGAAAATCTGGATTACTGAGCCCACCCCTACTGAAGAAAATAACAGCCCCCTAAGAGAGACCAGCAGTCCTTATACTCTACTCTAAGTACTACACTATTTTGCCCGATTTCTTTTATCCGTTCCTTGAAAATATGCGCGTATCACACACATTTCCTAACTAACTATTTAGGCTTTTAAAATAAATGTACAAGACAAATTTAATCAAAATTCAAATGGATGCAATTCAACCAAATTATACTGGGGGGGGGGGGGGGGGGCCTTTGGACATGTCACTGTATGGGGGTACCAAACTAAAGAATGACTTATATTAACCCCTACCCCATGTCCCCTTACTTAAGGACAGGGGAAATGCGCAAAAGCACCAAGAAAGTTGTCTAAAATAACCCTAACTCTACTACACCACACGGCAACTGGTGAATTTTGGGGGTCGGAAAACAAATCTGTTGCCGTGTGGTGTAAGAGTGAGGGTTCCAGCAAATGTTTTATTTATTTTTTCATTCCAAAATTCACCAGAAAGGTCCGCGTACACTCTCCCGCATAGCCGGGCATCATTTTTTTACACTCGTGTACGGTCCCCGCTATGCCCCGGGTCCCCAGGGGCTGGGCTTGCAATTGATAAGTGCATAACACTGTAACGATTTATAACTAAATGTTTGCATATAATTATAATACATGTATATATTTTTTTCACTTCAATTTGGGTCAAATAAAATTATAATTGTTGTTTGTAGCCTATGCCTGCCTGTGATCTGGTAAAGAAAGATGTTTCATTCATGAATGATGGATAAAATGACAAATAGGTTTTGAATGCTATTCAACATACCCATCAACATACATTGTAACATGCATAAACAGCAGACTTTACAATTTTTTAAACTCAATTTCAAAAATAAACAAAAAATTTAGAATTAAGGTAGATGACCCGATCACATTTTCGTAACACCGAATTATTTCAAATATACGGAGATTTTCATATCATATGAAAGCTCGTATTTTTCTCATCATCATACTGAAATTTGACGGCCTAAATCGGTATAATTACGGAGAAATCGATGAAATAACGTCGAATTACCGCGAATGGTGGTAACCACCGATATAGTTTGTGTACTACTCAATGGGTACAGTTCACAGCATCTTGTGCGTCTAAAATAAGAACCATTAGAGCTATGCAACTCAAACTTTGGAACACTACTTTTTTAAGGATGACCTTTCATGTAGAATAGAAAACTTCAAGTTGAAAATCGGAACATCTACCTTTAAAAAATAAAAAAAATAAAAAAATCAATTTTTTTTTTTAAATATCAAATAGTAAAAAAAGGAGGCGGCGGCTAAAACGGAGGCGGGCGGGGACGGGAAACATGGAACTTTTTTTACTAGGCCTAATACTAAAACCATGCTTATTAATATTGAGCACATAACACAATTAAGTCCCTATGCACTATAAAACAGAAAGCAGATAATACACAAATAATAGTAACAAAATACTTCAAAATGGAGCTATCGGTTAACAACCTGGGGTTAGAGTAACATTAAATAGATAAATTAAAATAGTATTACCTGTAATTTTATTGGGTAAAATATACACAGAATACGGCAATATTGATCAATTTGATTTGAATTGTGTATTTATTTTTGTAGAATTTTGAATAATGAGCTGAGTGATCATGGGTAAGGACTCGGAGCTGCTTCATGCAGTCAAGGTTGAAGATGTTGTTACAGTACAGAAGATAACAAGTAAACTCAAAGCCAAATCAAGTAAGTACATGCACAAGATGATACTTTCATTACAAAGAAAAACAATTCCTAAATTTTCTGATGCACACCCATAAACAAATGGTTTACACAAACCACATTCATTTATTCCTTGACAATCATTTATATTCTCCTTTACTGTATTAAAAAAACATGCCTGTTTCAGATATAAGTTCATACATAATGTATACGGATGTCAAACTGCCTTTAGTACGATTTAACATTAGAAGAGATAGTGATGATGTGTCAATCAGATTAATGTCGATTTGTAAACATGAATGATGCAATAATCCATAATTGCAGGTTATCTAATGGCTACAATCAACACCCACGTTTTGTTTTAGACTGATTAGTGACTACAAACTATATTTTAAAGGTGTATGTGCCGATCACTATAGCTTTTTTCACATCAAAATATTTTGATATCAGAAGAAAACCCATATTTTTCTCATTATTTCTGTAAAAAATTAAGCGCAAGATATGTTCCATTCAGATGTTATGTAGGCCAAAATGCAGTGAATTACTGCCAAAGGTGGTTAACCACCCGGCCAGTTTGTGTACTACTCAATGGGCAAATTTCATGACACCTTTTGCTTCTAAAATAAGAACCATTGGAGTGTATGCAACTCAAACTTTGGAATATGACTATTTTAAGGATGACCCTTCATGTAGAATAGAAAACTGAGTTGAAAATCGGACCAGCAATTGGAACACCTTTAAATGATCAAACATCTATAAAATTCTAAATGTACCCATTGTAGTAGAGTTCTAACCTTTTTGGGACTGAAAATGAATGAACGAATTCAAATCAATCAATCAATCAATCAATCAATCAATCAATCAATCAATCAATCAATCAATCAATCAATCAATCAATCAATCAATCAATCAATCAATCAATCAATCAATCAATCAATCAATCAATCAATCAATCAATCAATCAATCAATCAATCAATCAATCAATCAATCAATCAATCAATTAAATACAATTAATTACAAATGCACAGTAATATACATTATTATATGATTATTTCTATTTCAGAAGATTTAAATAAAAAGCTTGAATAATTCACTTACATGTATTAGGCCAAACAAAAAACAAGTTTATTTCGCGAAGCGCATGCATTTAAAAAAAGAAAAACATATTGTTAGGGCGCCATCTTTTGTCAAAATTGTGTCCAACATGATTCAAGATGGTGAACGGCAAACCGGGCAAACACGGAAGTGAAATCTGTGGCGAAAATCACATTTTAGCGAGCATAAGAGTAACAAAAATGCACTTGTGACCTGTCACGTCAAAATGGACATGTTGGAGGCCAGAGTCAATTCTGTGTTATTGGTATGATTTGAAAGAGAAGCTTTGGAATCACAAGATATGAATTGAATTTGAGCAATTTGTCTATTATTTTCTTTATGTTTCAAAAAACCAAATATATTGCCCTCTGTCTCAAAACTGTGTTTGCCGACAACATATCCTTTTTGACCGACTGGTCACATTTGACTTAAATAAAACCCATTTCAAATGAATTTCCACTATAAATTTGCATTAAATACGAGTGATTTAGCTGACAAGTGTTCTTTTAGTAAGCTTATTATTATTTTGTCGATCTCGGCTTTCGGGATGGTGTTTTTTTTGTTCCCGGGACTCAAAACATTTTGTGCGGGACTCGATTTCCTGGAACTCGCTCACTACCCTTGATACCCCATTCACAATAGCAGGAAATAATATGTATTTTTGCTAATTTCAAGTCAAGAAAAGAAGAAGCCCCCCCCCCCCCCACTACCCTTGATACCCCATTCACAATAGCAGGAAATAATATGTATTTTTGCTAATTTCAAGTCAAGAAAAGATGAAGCCCCCCCCCCCCCCCCCCAAAAAACAACAACCCCAAAACAACAACCAACAACCCCCATTTCGCATTTGACTTTTCAGGCTTGTTACTGGAAACAAACTTCTTCTTTTTTGTGACCTACTGAACATTATTTTTTTCAGAAAAAGCTGGATCTAAAAAGTCACCTTTGAACTTCCAAGATGAAGATGGGTGAGTATAGCTATGACTTACATGTACACATGTAGTCAAATATTGAAGTGTATAATGAATGATTGTATACCCTCAGAGAGAGGGATTTCGTTGCTTAACCTGACATTGGATAGTAATGTAGGTACATCACACGTCTGCCTGCCTCCTTGGTGGTACATTTTAGTGTACCAACTGCTAGGGTTCACTAGAAAAACATGCTTCAGATCTGTAAATCAAACAAATATAATTAAATCAGGGTTGTCACTAGCCAAAATTTGGTGCTGGTTAAATTGTAACAAGAATTTGAATAGAAATACTTCTTTAGATGACAATAATGGCTTTTTGTACCTGGAAAGGTCTGAAATTCCCCTGGGTCCTGGTTGTTTTAGCTGAGTGCTGGTATTAACTACCGACCAGTGTAGTAACAACCCTAAATTAAATACTTCCACTATTCCATAATTCTATTCCCTTATTTGTAAAAAGTTGTGTTCTTACCAGTAACTCTAGTTTTTAAAACCCCATCGTTTGAAAATCAATTCTGAAGCCCTCCTAAATATGTATCTGAATGTATGAACTCCTCAAAATAGTTTTTTTCAATCTCTAATTTTTCAGATATTTTGTGATATATATATATATTGCATTTCATTCCAATGACAAACTGTGGTGTTCCTCTTTCCAATGATACTTAATTTGTAGCACATACTTGTTTCAGTCCTTATCCACCTGCTTGAGAATGTGTGTGTGTGGTGGGGGGGGGGGGGGGGGGGGGCGGTCTTATTCAAAATGTACCAATTTCATCACTATTTAATGCTCAAAAGAACAACTCTTCTGTACAATGACGTGTTACACTACAGTGTAGAGTGCAGCAGTGGCTGATCATGAGGAGCAGGAATACATCACTTTTATCCAGAAATTACAATTCATTCAATGTCTGTGTATAAAAAAACTGAGTGTATTGGTTTTGAGAATCCTGCATGCAACTCATTCACTTCTTTTCTTCAGTATGTGACTGAAGCAAATTTTGTTTTACAGAAGAATAAAAGGTTTTAAGTGTTCAGTGATGCAAACACAATTCATGTAGGCCTAGCATAGAAGGCTTGACCAGTATGAAATCTTGTTCTAATATTTTGACATTCCAAAGGTTTTCAAGCTTACAAAAGATGAACATTAATCTATCTGCCTTCTCAATGGATCCTGCATATTTGTGGTTCTTGTTTTCTTTGTGTGGTTGTACTGTTGTGATTTCTAGGGATAATATTCCACTGATTAAAATACAAGACTAGTCACATGGATGGAATATGGTGTCATCATCTAATGATATGAATTGTGGCAGGCTGAATATATTTTGTGAGAATTGTGAAACTCCTCTGGTTAGAACCTTCCAGTTTAAAAGAAGATCCTATCGTAATAATAGAGCAAATTGTTTGAAAAAAGTTTAAAAACACATAGTCGAAAGCCAGAACTTAGGCATCAATTCAATTTTGATACCAAATTGCCATTACAAGAATGTGGGTAAATGGATTATTTTTACCATTGTTCCTGACAATCTGTAGAATATATGAATTATTTTATAGTTCAATCAGTTCCAAATTGGCGAGATTTTTAAAATGTTATATTGTTATATTTTGTATCTTTCCGTGCGCAAAAGTAATCCAAGCGTATAAGCGCGATTTTGGCATACGCAAGCTTTACGCATACAGTGACACTGCGACATTGTGCGCCATATTGCGCAATGCGAGCATTTTGCCCGCAACGCTCTTCTGAATTCATTCACTGCTGTAAACAGGTTTCGCCAATTTGGAACTGACTGACACTAATACTAATAGTATCAAAATCTTTATTTCCCAAAATGTGAGTTACGGACTTCGTTATTAGCTAGTGTCATCAATTTAAATGTACATTGTACATGTTTCAACAATCAAACAACCAATCATGTTTCTTGTTAGGACATGAAAAACAACAACCTTGTTCAACGGACGGAACAAAACAGAAACAAAGTAAAAACAAAACAAAACAATTTTGCCCTCCTTCCCAACATTTTTAAAGTCTTTTTTTATAATTGAAAATAAAATCCTAAAAAAAAGGGTTGGTCAGTCCCATAGAACAGCCCGGGCACCACCTCCTGCCCTTGGTCTTAGTTCTTGATTTATAAATTGAGTCTATTACAAATTTAAAAGCACAACATGTGCAATGTACTCCATATAAATATTTTACCATGCTATGTCAGTAGGATCTTTCAATATACACTGTAGCTGCCATTTTATGCAAACTCTTGAGGTGGGTGTTTGTTTGTCCTCTTTTATAGCGAAGGGCATACAGCATCAGACAGGTCTACAGAAAGTATGGTCATGTAATATTTGTTAACAGGCAGATATTCTATCAAGTTAAATACTGTTTTAACTGATCAATATCAAGAGCTCATTCCGTGGACATTATCATAGATTTTAAACCGGGAAAACTAAAAGTACCATTCATGAAATAAAAGCAGGAACATTCTGTTACTTTTTGGGATTTAGCAGAAACAATTCTTTGTCAAATTACAAATATTTCCCTGTGTAATGAACAAAAAACCCACCAAAATATACATCCATCAATTCAAAACAAAGGATCTATCAGTTAGAATCTGTATTGGTCCCAATATCAAATGCACGTTTTTCTGAAAATAGTGTTATATCTAGCCTGTGAAGTACATAATTAATTAGATATGGACATTTTTGTGGAAAGCATTTTTTACGCACTCGTATATTTTATTGATTGTCAAGCTTGCCAATGATGAAAATCTATGAATGCCTTTGTTGCAGTACAGGTACAGTACAGCCACATACCACAAGAATAGAGCGAGTATCTTGAGATGTTTACACACTCATCTAGCTCAAGCCGTGGTCTATAATGAATGGAAACTGCTTGCTTGTATGCCTCTAATGGATGGAAAATATTGTCAGTGTCAAGGACACTCAAGGAAATATTATTAACTTACAATGTACAAATTCAAGCATAAAATCTAATTTTTAAATATTTGTATGTATCGTTTTCACATTATATAGTTCAGAACTGGGAAACTTCTAAGAATAATTAAAAAAAGATGGATTTTTAAAGTGTTTTAACTATATTAGTATTAACCAGCCAGGCTATGTTTTTGTGTGGAAACCGGGGGAGGGGGTCAACGTATGAATTTGTTATCCAACAAATCGCCGCGAACTCCCCTGGAATCGACCCCCAGACCCTCCGATCACAACACCGCATCCCTAACCACTCGACTAACCTGCCAACGCTTGTTCAGGCAGTGATTTCGTACCCACATCAGCTTGGATAATGACGTCGTCGAATCGAATGCTGTAGCATGGCGCGTGGATATTGTTTTTTGTCGTAGTGAATCGTAGGTTCCAGGAAGGTTAGGGTTTAAGGACCGCTGAAAATTGTGTGTTTTAACCCTAACCAGTCAGGCTATGTTTTTGTGTGGAAACCGGGGGAGGGGAGACAAAGTATGATTTTTTTACCCCAAAAAATTGCCGCAAACCCCCCTGGATTTGACCCGTGGAGTGTGGACCCTCTGATCACCACGGTGCGTCTCTAACCACTCGGCTAACCTGCCAACGCTTGCCCGGGTAGCGATTTCGTACCCACATATTAGCTCGGATGATGTCGTCATCGAATTGAATGCTGTAGAATGCGCATTTACATTGTTTTTGCTGTAGTGAATCATAGGTTCCAGGCAGGTTAGGGTTTTAACCTTGCAAATTTAATCCAAAGCAAACCTAAATGAAAAATAAGTGCACTGTAAGCAAAGCCAACAATGAAGAGTTGGGTTGTTTGTGGGGAGAGGGATGTATGTTTGTAGGGGTAATGATGTGAAATGTGAGGAAAAAAGCCTTTTCTTTACTACTGTACTGTACATGATCTGATCGCTTTAAAATAGTAGTGTCCATCCAAAAACTAAGCTTTGCACTCAGAGTGTGTCCCTGCTATAACTGTGTATTCTGTGTGTGCCCAGGGATTTGATAAGGAGATACTCAGTAGGGCAAAGGCCTAGCTCAGATGAAGATGGGAGAAAATAATGTGAAATAGTAATGAGAGATGGGTATTCACCTGATGAATGACTTTGGTGGTTAGATGTTTGTAATCTGAGATGTGATGGGACTTGTAAATAATGCATCAATGATCTGTCCTCATGTGGACTACTGTATGTGCAAAGATGGAGATGAATAATTGTATTTTCTTAGGTATCTTGTGCTGAGTGAATTTGTCTAGCATATTTGAAAAGAAAATATGGAGTGTTAATTTTGCTTAAAGGTAGATCTTAGAATCTTACTTGTTACACACAGTTTGCTTGGCAGTAGGACTTAAAAGGCAGGTCAAATAATTATTTATTTGTCTAAATCCAACCTACCCATAGCCTTGAAAATATGATTATTTCTTTTACTTTATCATAATTTCAAAAATTCCCCATGGCAACCCCCTGATTTTATTGCTACTTTATTTATCTCAAAATGAAGGATGCAAAAAAAAATCTTGACTACTCACCCTATTATTTGCAAACTGTATTGGCAAACAGAATATCTTTCGCTGTATGACTGGATTATTTGATTGAAAGCAGTATAAATAATATACAATTTTCCTTTCCCAACCATTGCTTGATTTGATTTGACAGGTCATAATTATTTCAAATGGGTTATAGATAATCTGCTCATCAGTCAGTTTATAACATCTTCTTGTCAGCGTTTGTCACACAAGTCTTGACTTGTAGGACAATTCAATGTAGTTCCTACCCAGCCTGCCTGTATAAATCAGATGTTTAATTATTGTTGTGATTAAGCCATTCAAAATTGATAAGAATGAGACAAAGATATCCTCATAATTAAACCTATTAAACCATCTTACTGATTCATTGTCTCGGTCTATTAAGCAACCTTGATCATATCATCAAATCTTGCATAATTCATTATCTCAAATATCTGCTTATTCAATCAAACAATGGCATAATTTATGCAAACATATTCTTTTCCTGTGAATTCCATCAGATGGAAAAGATGAAGCGCTTGGAGATAGGAAAAAATGAGCCTCCTCTACTCTGAATTGATCCGTCATTGCTCGCAAAATCTCATTTCCTTAGCCACAAGAGATGGCATACATGTATACCATATTTTAGGCCAGATAAAAATAGATGTTGATTCTCGTCTGCATTGGGAGATTTAGAGGAGGGAATGACGGTTTTGCGGCAATAATTAGGGAACTGTTCATGAAAATTTAAGACAAAGCTAGAACAAAACTTGTACATGGAGTCTGGAGATGAATCACATGACAACAAACATGTTTTAAAATGTTGCTGGCCTTAATAAGGTTGGTGCGTGTTTGCAGCCCGCAATTTTATAAAACCCCAGCGTGGTTCACCATGGACCAATAATATCCCTGAGGTTTTTTTGTCTCGCCTGATGTAATCAGAAAGAGACTATGTTATCACTATTTCTGTCCGGCGTCCGCCGTATGCCGTCCGCCGTCCGCCGTATGCCGTGTGCTAAGAAATACCTTTGTGACGCGATATCTGGAGATCCGTAAGGCCTATCGTGATGGGACTTGGTGGAGGGAAGGGGGGTGGTGCGTTCTGTTGCTGATTGATTTTTCAAGGTCATCGGGGGTCATACAAGGTCACCGGGGTCAAATATGCTTAAAACTTTTGAGACGCGTTGTGACGCGATATCTAGAGATCCGTAAGGCCTATCTTGATGGGACTTGATGTCAGGGAAGGGGGTGGGGTGTTCTTTTGCTGATTAGATTTTCAAGGTCATTGGAGGTCATTCAAGGTCATCGGGGTCAAATATAGGGTCAAATAAGATCCGTAAGGCCGATCTTGATGGGATTTGGTGGAGGGAAAGGGGTGGTGTGTTCTTTTTGCTGATTAAATTTTCAAGGTCATCGGAGGTCATTCAAGGTCATCGGGGGTCAAATATGGGGTCAAATAGATCAGTAAGGCCTATCTTGATGGGATTTGGTGGAGGGAATGGGGGTGGTGTGTTCTTTTTGCTGATTAAATTTTCAAGGTCACCAGAGGTCATCGGGGTCAAATATGGGGTCAAATAGATCAGTAAGGCCTATATTGATGAGATTTGGTGGACGGAAGAGGGATGGTGTGTTCTTTTTGTTGATTAATTTTTCGGGGTCATCGGGGGTCAAATATGGGGTCAAATAGATCAGTAAGGCCTATCTTGATGGGATTTGGTGGACGGAAGAGGGATGGTGTGTTCTTTTTGTTGATTAATTTTTCGGGGTCATCGGGGTCAAATATGGGGTCAAATAGATCAGTAAGGCCTATCTTGATGGGATTTGGTGGACGGAAGAGGGATGGGGTGTTCTTTTTGTTGATTATTTTTTCGGGGTCATCGGGGGTCAAATATGGGGTCAAATAGATCAGTAAGGCCTATCTTGATGGGATTTGGTGGACGGAAGAGGGATGGTGTGTTCTTTTTGTTGATTAATTTTTCGGGGTCATTGGGGGTCAAATATGGGGTCAAATAGATCAGTAAGGCCTATCTTGATGGGATTTGGTGGAGGGAAGGGGGGTAGTGTGTTCTTTTGTTGATTAATTTTTCGGGGTCATCGGGGGTCAAATATGGGGTCAATAGATCAGTAAGGCCTATCTTGATGGGATTTGGTGGACGGAAGAGGGATGGTGTGTTCTTTTTTTTGATTAATTTTTCGGGGTCATCGGGGGTCAAATATGGGGTCAAATAGATCAGTAAGGCCTATCTTGATGGGATTTGGTGGAGGGAAGGGGGGTGGTGTGTTCTTTTTGTTGATTAATTTTTCGGGGTCATCGGGGGTCAAATAGATCAGTAAGGCCTATCTTGATGGGATTTGGTGGACGGAAGAGGGATGGTGTGTTCTTTTTGTTGATTAATTTTTTGGGGTCATCGGGGTCAAATAGATCAGTAAGGCCTATCTTGATGGGATTTGGTGGAGGGAAGGGGGGTGGTGTGTTCTTTTTGTTGATTAATTTTTCGGGGTCATCGGGGGTCAAATATGGGGTCAAATAGATCAGTAAGGCCTATCTTGATGGGATTTGGTGGACGGAAGAGGGATGGTGTGTTCTTTTTGTTGATTAATTTTTCGGGGTCATCGGGGGTCAAATAGATCAGTAAGGCCTATCTTGATGGGATTTGGTGGAGGGAAGGGGGGTGGTGTGTTCTTTTGGTTGATTAATTTTTCGGGGTCATCGGGGGTCAAATATGGGGTCAAATAGATCAGTAAGGCCTATCTTGATGGGATTTGGTGGAGGGAAGGGGGGTGGTGTGTTCTTTTTGTTGATTAATTTTTCGGGGTCATCGGGGGTCAAATATGGGGTCAAATAGATCAGTAAGGCCTATCTTGATTGGATTTGGTGGAGGGAAGGGGGGTGGTGTATTCTTTTTGCTGATTAAATTTTCTAGGTCATCGGAGGTCATTCAAGGTCATCGGAGGTCATTCAAGGTCATCTGGGGTCAAATAAGATCCGTAAGGCCTATCTTGATGGGATTTGGTGGACGGAAGAGGGATGGTGTGTTCTTTTTGTTGATTAATTTGTCGAGGTCATCAGAGGTCATCTGGGGTCAAATAAGATCTGTAAGGCCTATCTTGATGTGATTTGGTGTAGGGAAAGGGGTTGGTGTGTTCTTTTTGTTGATTAAATTTTTCAAGGTATTACATCCCTTGCATTAACTACAATGCATACCTCTGTGACAGTGCTACATTGTATCATATGTTTCATCATCATTTCTTTCAAGTCACTTTTGATGAACAGGCGAGACGCGCCGTTCGAGAACCGCCTTGTTTAGAGTGATGACATGTCCTACATTATATCAACATGATAGTCCATCCGGGCTGGGGAAGTCTTGGCATAGTCCTGAGGTCTTAACATTTAAATGGATAGGTTTATCTTGGCTAAATGGTCGCAGTGCACATAAATGGTGATGCATAATGCAATCACAAGGGGATCATGCATTCAGGGTGATTAAATAATGTCCGGATTTTCAAATAACTCGGAGCCTGTTCCATTCCAGGGGATAGGGTTATGGACATCGGAAAGGGATTTGTAAGCCAAATGTGTCCATCCCTCAAAATGGAGAAGGATGATAAACTCTCCCCCTTTTTAATTTTTTAGATTGAATATTCCCAAAGGGCCCGGCAAAGGGAACAGGAAAATTGAAGGGAAAAAAAGTTGTGTTGCCCTCTGTGACTGACCCTAAAATCTCAAAAATCAGGGTCACATTTTTTTTTAAGATTTAAATTTTACCCAAATTGTCAAAATATTACTACTACTATTACTATTTTCTGCTTGATATTAAACTATTATCACCCTGGGGGGGGGGCACTGACATTGGAAAAGGGTATAGGTATGTGCCGCGCTGAAGACCCCCTTTTTCACCCTCTGCTGTTAGCTCTTACGACCCCCCATTTTGAGCCTGCATCAGTTCTTAAGACCCCCAATTTTATTGAAAATTCAAAAATCGTGAAATTTTGCATTCCAAAGCCCTTCTTAAGACCCTATATTTCGTCATAAAATCCACTCAGTTCAGTTCTGTAGCCCCCCTTTTTTAGACCCTTGGCGGCACACCCCTACCCAAAAAAGTTGAGTGCCCCCCCCCCCCCACCCGCGATTATGACACTAATTGACACACGACAGCCGGGGTTTGGGTAATCATTGAATGGTAGGGTAAAGATGCTAGGCATATTAATGTGTATCATTGATCAGTACCCTTGATAAATTGTGCATGACCAGTTTCAAACACTAATTTTTCATAGATTTTAATCCAAGGGTGTAACCCAAAATCTATTCTTCATTTGTTTTTGAACTTGAGGGGTTGACAATCTGACCGACCTCTGTCAATTTTTGCACATATCTGTGAATCTGCTATGCAAACATTACATTATATCCCCCTTAGGGCAAACTAACATACCAATGTATACGACAACAGGCTCTCCATATTACTGAGCCATGTTATATTACATGGCTCACACAAATGCGTTGTACATAATCATATAATCGTAAAATGAGTGCCATAATAATGACTCCCTCATCAATCATGTTATCTGTTGTAATAGTATGAATGAGCAACTCTTGTTACTGTTCATGCCTTGGTTCATATCAGGTCCTTTACTTAACTGTGATTTTGTTATGCTATATGGTTAATTAAGATATTTTATTCGCTGATCTTGATGATTTACATCTAACCTTTGCACATAACAAATTGTAAATTTGTCCTTCAATTTTTTTAAAACTAATTCATATTTTTAATCATGATTAAAAGCATAAAAATTGTGACAAAGAAAAGAAATTAACAGGTAAAATGCGAATTAGGTCCTAGGCATGCAACTACATAAATCTATTGCACGATATATATAGTACTGTGTTGTAATTACAAGATACTTGTCATTATGTGATGATACTTTATTCTGTAAAGACTTGATGCCTGGCTGGGACCTAAAGAACATGTGATGCAGCACATCAAAAAGGGGACTTTGCAGGTGAAGTCAATTTGAGTTTATTATGTCTGCTCTCAGAGCATTTTCTAAGCTGTAAAATGATGCAACATTTATCAAAATTGATCAAGGCATTCAGATTTTACGAGTGAAAATGACTCTCAAATTCTTATTTTTATTTATTTTTCTGCCCGTTTTCATCTATATCTTGAAAAACACACAACTTTTGATGTACTGCATCACATTATTTCTATTTTTTTTTAAAAAGTACCCATAGTTTGTTTGGTGGCCATTTGTATGCATTTGGTAATGTTTTACCAATATTGTAAGCGCTAATGAAGCTCCTTGATCAATCTACTTGAAAAGTTTTGTTCAGTCTAAAAAATTACTAGACCTTTCTCTTCCATCTCCAGCATATTGACAAACCTAAATGACTGCAACCTGAATCCTATCAGCTCCATTTAGGGCCTGTTAACTTCTACCATGAATAGTATGATGCTGGTGCCATAGAGATGATGGTATCCACCTTGATAGTATCCTATTCACGATACTCTACACTACCATGCAACCCCTCATAGAACCCTCAGCATATCACTATGGATGCACACCATCCCTCAGGCGTTATGTTGTTATAGATCGCCTCGCTACGACTTGTTCATGTTGCGGCGGAGGCTAGCGTAAGGAAGTTTGTATTTACAAAGGCGAGTTCCGACAATCATGTTGAAATGTTTTTTCTCTGCGGGCTTGCTCATTGCACCTGTATGTTACGTTTTGATATTGGTCGTGTGTGTATAACGGTCTTGTCATCTTCTCCTCTGGAAGCCTCAGTTAGTCGCACACAGGGCACACACAACATGATGAAGAGATGATGATAAAGCCTAAAAAGTCATTTGTTTCTGAAATCCAAGCGACCGGCAATAACAAAATTAACACTTTTCTTTCCGTTTAAGTTTTCCTTTTTTCTGCATCTCTGTATAAGATGAAAATAAAAGACACAATTATTGAAACAGTTATATAAACACTGCAAAAAAGGAAAGTCCACACTCATTCTTAAGGTTATAACTCTGAATCTAATCATTGTATGGTGATACAATTGATATAAACCGATACAATTGATATAGACCTTTGAAGCAATTTATTAGCTACATATTGATACCTCATTTGCTCCCAAAGAAATGTTTAATAGATTGATAATGATTACAAACATGCATTTCCAAGTTCCAAATGTCACAATTTCTTATGATTATATGGACAATGCAATGCAAGCACAAGGATCAGAGCTCTTTTGACTGGACCTATGTTGACTGTATGCATAAATACTGGAAAGTGTTTATGCTGTATGCAAGGGATGTTTAGGCGGGCATTTCAATTCAAATATTTGCATGCATGCATGGTGCGATGCTCTTTTATCTGTGACATTTGGTACTGCAAGATTCTTAATAAGATTCTTAATAAAATGTTGTATATCTTTGGTAGCAAATAAGTTAGCAAAATGTAGCTGGCAATTTTTTTCAGATATTCTGATCTGATACGAAGATCAGATTGAAAGTTGTGGTCTCTTAATGAGTGTGGACTTTCTTGATTTGCGGTGTTTACTTACTTTAAATTATGAAGTTTGTTTGCTGTATTGTGTGAAGTTCATTTATTGCAACCATTATGAAACCAGAAAAGGGGAGAAAATCTCTAGCCCTATTCCAGACTACAGGATTGTTGTGATCAAATGATTCTTCTAGCTCTATAAAAGGATAATATTTACGGTCCAGTAATAGTTGTTATAGTTATGGGACGAAGCAGAACTAATGAAGCAACACCCAAGGCTATTAGTAAGCCTTCTGTATTTTATAATTGTTTCATATTTTTTCCACTTTGTATGGAAATCTTGAAAATAATGAATAATGAAAAATGAAATAGTTGTGATAATAATTTCTCGAAAAAGGGTCAGAAACTAGGATAGTTTTAACTATTAAAAGTGTCTCTATGGTCACGGTAAGTTCTACAAAATGTATTTACATGCATAATTGGCTCCGACAGGTACAACATTAATAGTGTGTATATATATCAATGTATCAACCATGCATGACTAATGTTTGGGAATGTACAGATGCTTCACAGCTGATGAACATATATTGTGATACTAAAATAGTCATGATTGTGTAATAATGTATAATTGGTAGGTATATTGGGTGGAATATCCTGACAGTTCAAAGTACAATTCAATGATACTGACAGTTGGTTAAGAGTTGTTAAGATATCATATCTTATATTGATGCAAGATAGAGTAATCTCTGAGGTGTTGATATTATTGTGCTTTGAATTAGGATGATATTCTTATGATTTTGTATCATTGTTGGGAAGGAGAATAAGTTGTACAGAACCAGAAAGGTGTGATGATTTTAATAGTAGTTTTGTACAGCCATGAGATAAATAGGAAATGAACAGAATCACATCTGATACAAATCATACGACATTGGTTCCAGAAGTACAGGTCTTCTGAAACTTTCTGATATCTGTCATAGTTTACTTTCTGGTTTACATGTAGCATTGTGCTACAGGTGAATTCAGGGTCAACATTTGATTTGAGTGATGAAACTATAACAGAGAAAAAGGTACTGTAGAAGTGGAAACATTCGTGCTACATATTTTGTCCCCCTTTTGCGCTCGAACGAGCTACCGTGAATATATTTCTTTTGCATATGGGTCTATGTGTTGAAGCTACAAATTTGTGAATTTAAAAACAACAAAACGGTTTAAAATGGGCAAAGCGCGAAAAATTAATCATGTGAAAATGACCACTTTTACAGTATTATAATAGCTTGGATCAGTTCCCAGCTTGCATCATTCATTTCCTTTATTTAGCCTTCATAGGTGTTACCAAATAATGAAAATAGCATGTGTTCGCTCCTGTTAAGCATAATGTGTGAACAAAATGTTTATCAATAAATGTTGATATTTTGTGACTTGGGATTGTCCAGTTTGGGTACATACCCCCATTTATTTATTATCTTTGACAGAATTGTATTTCTTCATGAAATTATCAAAAATCCGGTAGCAAGTATATTTGGTTGCAAAATAGATCGCCATATAATCCACCAAACTTATTTTCAAGGTCATTTATTTGTATCTTTGTTATCTAGTAATTCTTGTGTATGAATTGAACTTGAGACCACACCATAGCATCTAAAGGTTAATGATAAATGGGCTGTCACCCATATGTATGATAGAAATGTCTAGATAAATGAACCTTAACTTTAAATTTACTTTTACAATGATCATTGTCAATTGAATTTCTTTTGTTGCAAACCACAACAAAACCAATAAATGGATGTGAGATGGGCACTTCTACTGAAAGTCAATTTTATGAAACTCAATTTTTGTATGCTATGAAGAACTCTTTTTACACTTCTTTATTTAGTTTTGTTGACAAGAAACATTTAGCATGCTTTCTCCAGTTCCTACAAATTATATTTTTGTCACTCTTTGAAAATAGCGAACTTTGGAGCTCCACAGCACACTTGATAGAAATCCTCACCCATTTATTAAACCCTTAAATTACATTTTTTTTTAAATTTCTGGTGATATGCCTGTAGTGGTTTAATAATCAAGTACAGGTAACAAAATATACAATTTCAGAGGCTTGAACTTTAAATTTGAATTCGATATTGAGGATGACTGACCGATATCCTACATTCATTGTGATTGCATTTGTTTTTCTAACTTGTTTTGACGATGATTTGAACTCTTAACAAGTCTGGACATAATCTTTGCTTGTATTTGTTGGAATACATTAAAGCCAACAGGCAGAATATGATATTAAATCAGACAAGTGCATTTATCCAAGACATGTTGGTTGGTTGATTCCTTGTATACTGGGGATAAATATTGGCTTAAATTTGGTGGCCTTATTTTTAGTACCAGTACTGAGGCCTTATTTTCAAGAGGTAGCCCAGATGTGAAGACACTCTCAATGGGCTGACCACACGGAATTACAAGTGGTATTGAGATGTGTATAGCACAAACCACTCAAATGCACTTACTGTTAGAAGTGTTATCATTGAGACATCCTCTATAGAATAATGAGTAGAGTTGTGATTTGTCTTAAAGGGGCATTGAGATATTGTATGGGAGTGCGCCCTCAATTATCCTGGAAATCAGTTTTTTTTGCATCAAAGTAATACTTAGGTAAATAATAACTTCCATCTGAAACAATTTTCCAACATTCGCAGTTTAACATATAAAATTTCATGATTTTCTTAGTTTCGATATATCGAAACTAGGTGCCGAATTAGGAAGTTATGCTATCGTTTTACTCACAGACTTTCGCGGCAAATCTCAACCCGGAAGTGCCGTTATTTGCTTATTTGGCATGAAGGTGATGTCGGAATTGTATGACATTTTGGATTTGGGCTATGTTGATGATTATCTTAATGTTATTTGCTCATTTAGTATATCTATACATCTCTCAATCCCCCTTTTAAACTATCTGTTCATCGGATAATATCTATGTAGAAAATCAAATATGATTTTATTATAAGGGTCATTGGTGTAATTTATTGCAATTTTTTTGTAGTGGCATTTGAGTACATTATGAAGATATGAGAATAGAAAAGTAGTTTTCTTGTGAGGATAGCAACAGAGTCATGTATTTCACAGAAGATAGCAACATGAAATTGCATTCTTCTGAAAACAGCGAACTATATAGTTGATTTATTTTACTAGCAGCCAATTGATGTTGCTTTCTTGTTGATCAGGATCAGTAGTGCTATCATTAAATTAGGAGTAAATGTTTCTTGCCCCTGATGAAGCCAAACTGATTGCTTCATTATTTGAGTGAGGGTTAAGATAATATGAGAAATGAAAACATGTATGACCTGATGCTGCACAGTTGGAGCCCTTAATTAATAAAATAATTTGCGAGTCATATGTATCTTGTCGTCTTGTGAAAGTAGTAATCTAAAGAAATCTCTCTTCAGTGGATCAAAATAAATTAATATCTTCTAATCTAATCATGCTTTCTTAGATAGCAAAATAACTACATTTTGCTTTCTTCTGAAGATAGCAAAATAAAAATATCTTGCTTTCACATAAACATAACAACTAAAAAAATTGCTTTCTTTTGAAGATAGCAAAACTGATATTTTTTCCTGAAGATAACATTTGCAGAGAAAAAACACAATTCTTTTATCATGATAACAATTTATCCTTCATATCATTTTCCTTAAATGTTGAGTTGTTTTTATTTACAGGCTGTATTACGATTGATAATACAGCCCTAAAATAATGAATGAAACTTTATGCAGGTGGTGTTGTGATCACATGATCGGAAGGTGTAATTTTCACACTACCCCTTCATACATCTATTTCATTGCATTTACTATTTTGCTGGTTAAAGAGCATGTGTAGTTGTTTGACCTCTGTTGTATTAATTACAACCCATGGTTTGATTGATCTTGATTTTGATTGATTATTTCATTCATTCAATATTACGTTTATTTTGAACTCAGGTCACTAACTCTAAACTCTTTTAAAATGGAAGTTACACATTGTATCAGATTGGGTAGATCCGGATATCGGATAATAGTTGTTAACTGGTTTGTAAATTTACAGTGTACAGTAGGGCCTGTATGAAATAAACAAGTATGAAGGGTTACAACCCACTATGAAATTTTACAAAAAATTAAAGCTTCAAATTCATGTGGTTTGTAATGTTGTATTGCATGAAATAAACAAGTATGAAGGGTTACAACCCACCATGAAATTTTACAAAAAAACAAAGCTTCAAATTCATGTGGTTTGTAATGTTGTATTGCATTGGATAGGACTGTGGGTGTGGATATTAGGTACATGTTGTTTGTGGTGGTTGGCCAATTTTATACAAAGTATAGGCCCACTAGAAAACATTAGGTTTACTTGTGTATTAAATCTCTTTTAAATTGAAGCATTAGTCACTCATAATTTTATCATAGGCAATACAAACATAAAATATTCTTATTTATTTTTGGTCCAACTTTTGCGCAATCTTTTTCAACATACAAGACAGTGAGTGTTTAGGCCTATATCTTGTTATCATCATGTGTCACATGGTTCAGGGTGGGGTTGTTATGCATGTGGCAATTTAACTCTTGGCGGACCATGTCTCTATTCAGCATTCTTGGATACTAATTTGTATTGATTGCATTTTGCACACCTTTCCCAAAACTTGCCATAGTCCTGGTCCAAGATATGGAGATATCACTGAAACCTCTATGAGGCCCTTCACAATTGATTATGAGTTTCCTGTTGCCAGGGTTGTCTCCAGGGCAATTTGAGTGCCGGCTAATTTTACTGATGGCGAGCGGAGTGAGAGTAGCGAGCGGAGTGAGAGTAGCGAACGGAGCGCAGCGGATCACAGCGCGGGGTCCAGGGGCCAGCTTAGGTTTTTTTTAGGTTTTTTGTAATGCAATTTGGCCTATTTGGGGGTTCCTGCCACATAATTTCTTATTTTATGAGGCAGTTTAATGATTTTATTCATGTAGAATAGAAAGAAAAAAGTGCCGGTTTATTTTTTTTAGTGCCGGTCGGCCAGCGTGAGTGCCAGCTACACCCGACCGGCACGGAGACAACCCTGCCTGTTGCCGACGGCATCCAAAATTAAGAATCACAATTTGTCTTTGTTTTTGTTTTTATTTAGGAATTTCACCTTTAAAAATGACATTCAATAAACTTTTTTTTTCAATTCAATTTATTCAGCAATATGTATACAGAAAATATAATAACAACACAATGTGATAAAGAGGCTAGGAGCCTCAAAAGAAACCCTGATAGCGGGCTTATAATATGCATAATATTTTATATTATATCATTTGCAACTTTCTGTCCTTAATCATATCAGCTATGATGATGTATAAACATAAAATATGATTGCATTATTACTTGGGTATCAAATTAATCATAATTGGAAAATAATTAAATGCAGAGTCCTCGATATATTAGGGGTTGAAATTGGTTGCGACCACTTGTTTCAAAATAAAGAAAATAAAAGATAATTAATAATTAAAAGTCGACTCCGTCCCTTTTAAAACCTCCAACAGGAAACTCAAAATCGATATTGAAGGGCCTAACATGATTGCTGTCACATATCACATGCTAACACATTATTGAATGGCTTGACACTCTTGTCTTCAATAATCACCTTACAGCTGTAAATTGTTTGAATTAATGTTTCTGGGAATATCCTTATATATGATGTGAGTTTAAAAATAGATAAGCAGTGTGGCTGCTTAATACTGAGCTTAGCTTCTAAAAACTTCTCCAGGGCCGCTCTAACTGCATAATACAATAGTATTGGAATAAGTAGATATAGAAATACTTACGCAAACCATACCTGATTTTGTGTAGAGTAAGTGAACCATGTGGAATGTTATAGTAAAAGTAAACCCACAGTATTTGACTTCCAAATCATGTCATATGGAAACCATAAGACAGGCCACTCAAAAATAAAGATTTGTTGGTTTAAATCGTGTCACACTCACACCAATCTTTTGGAAGGTTTATACCTTGTTTTGGTTTCAATTATGTGCTGTTGTTTTCTGCTTGTTGGGGTTTCCTTTGGGGCACTTAAGGTTGCATCAGGCATTCATAGGACTACTCTGTCAATGTCTCTCAGAACATCAGGAACCAAACAAAGATAGAAAGTTTATTTATACCTCTTGTAACAATCTTTGCAAAGCATATATGCATGGATCTGTGAGTGTTGTATGCAATATGCATGCACCACACACCACATGAGTATAAAACCTGCTATACCTAAATATTTATTGTCATCATCCTTTACTATGGAATGTGTTGCTTCAGTGGATAGATAGAATCCAGTGGGTAGATATATTTCAGTTTAAAGACAGAATAGGAAAAGTACAAATGTGTCCTACAAAAGAAACATGGGCTGCATATCAGTGTGGTGCAAGGGCGGCGGAACCAGGGGGCCAGGGGGGCACGTGCCCCCCCCCCCCCCCCCCATCCGTGAAAGTGGTGGGACACCATGTGCACTGTGCCCCCTAGAAGTTTGTGGCTGAACTCCTTTAATCGAGCCCCACAACATTTTTTACCCCAAAATAATTAAAAAGATTGACTTATAGTGTCAAAAATACATGAAATTCTCTTAAAATGCAGGCAATTTTGCATTAAAACCCAAAAATTCGCGCGCGACGTTTTTCCTTGCCAATTTTTTTCTTCACGAAACACCCTTTGGCCCAATTTTTTATGCTGGTGTTGCTGCCACTGATTGAGAGTATCAATGTCCTTCTTATGTTGTAGCTATAAGACGAATTCATCTCAGACCATAGTAGTTTTTTCCGTCCAAAAGTATGAGAGTCGCATTTTCAACAAGAATCAGTTAGCATGGTTGTAGTGATAGTCTTGTGGACATGACTTCAAAGCGCATATAAGTTATTGAGAATATTGTTGACGTGTAGCGTATATTTTCGCAAATAATACATTCGGTGTTGAAATTGAAATAGAGTTGCGCATCGCTCCTAAAGTACAAAATGTTCTTTAATCTTTCAAAATGTTAGTGATAACATTTTGCCATTTTCCGTTTCAAAATGAACCGCAAATGGCCCTCCAAATTTAGCTGCCACGGAACCCACGCTGTCAGAAGCGTTGCTCCGCTTTCATAATCATTATACAAATTTTCAATTAATCGTTTCATTATTGAACAAATTCAACAATTAAATTGCCATTTTTCTTACAAAATAGACAAGAAATGGCCTCGATGCAGCGGAAATTCCACGCTTTCCGAGGCCCGCCGGTAATCATAAAATTATCATTTTCACTATGTATAAAATTCAAATTTTGTTTCGTTTCATTTTACGATATAGTTCATATAAACAGGTCAATTTGCAAAATTGTATACCTGGTCACTTTTTGGAAACTTGTCATAATTGGGATGCGGATTTTTTAATTTTTAATTATTGCTGTATAAAGTACAACTTTGTGGGCCTTTAAAATGTTATGAATGTGTTAATTATATCAAAATACGCCATGAAATGGCCCCTAAGCGCATATCGAAACCCAAAATTTCCCGGGGCCCTTAAGCGGGCCCCGGACCCCACGCCGCAAGGCGCTCCACGCGCTCCGCTCGTTTCGCTTGCATGATCGTAATTTTCGTGACCCCCTCCCATTTTCAAATACGCTCCGCCGCGCCTGGTGTGGTGTGTTTCAAATAAGCATGAATTGTCCAACTTGTTCAATAATATGTTCATGTAAGGCCAAATTAAAATAATTGTTTGTCTCAAAGCTCCCGCGCGCGTTAGTTTATTGGTGCGCATTAGAAAAACAAAAATCTGAAAAAACTTCTTTTTTTTTTTTCTTCTTTTTTTCTCTTTTTTTTTTCAAAAACAAACAAAAAAAACCCCAAAATTTCACCGATTTTTCAGATTTTCATTGATCAGATCATCTTAAATACAAAAGTTCACTTTTACAAGGATTTCAATATTTTATATTTAACAACAAAAAAAAACTTGAAAAAAACCCGCATTCCGCATTAGTTTTACAACAGGAGAGGAGCTTTGAGACAAACAATTAATTTAATTTGGCCTAAAGGGAATAGGAACTCATCTGTGTATGTGGGTGCAATTCCTACATAATGATACACAAATACCTGTGTGTGCTTCATTCGCATACATCAATTTAAAAGGTTTAGAGGCTTGCATATTGAACTAATTTTATAGTTTGGCATGTACTATAATATAGTACAAGCTCTTGAGGCAAATGGTGCAAAAATAGATCCCCAAGGTGACTGAAAATGACAGGGTTTGTCCCGAGACTGAAAATATAAGTATTTACCATAGTAAGCTATAGCGACCTGACGCGAAAGGTCACGGTATAGGTCAAGGGGAAAGTGCGACTGTGAAATATGGTTTTATCTTGGTCACACAAGTGGTTATTTGTCGGGAAATGTACTTGAGATAGTGAAACAATATGATCGCATAAATATGTTAGAAAATGGGCCTGATTGCCATTCGACAAAATAGGCAATTTCGCGTTATTTTCTTTATTGTCATAACTGTATTGAAAATGCATGTAAACGCTATGATAGAAATGTTGATTCAACACATGGCACGCATGTATCATGACGTACAAGCGTGATTGTCTTATTGTGATTGGTTTAACTACTAGAGATCATTATTATTCATGATACGAAATAGCGGAAAGTAAAAATACAGTCGTCAAAGTGAAAAATAGGTGGGGAGGTCGTTTTTCGTTAATTGATGTTAATCGCTTCTGTATATATTCTTCAAACTATTTCTCCGATTTCAGCGGCCAAAATTATTGGAAAATATTGTTTTCAAAGGTTTTTCATCATGAGGTGCTGTTAGAAATTCGCGAAAAAGAGTAAAACTTACGAATATTGCCTTGCCAAAATGTTGAATTTGCGTGATTTATCGTGCCGTAATATATTTTATTACCCCCACCAGTTTGGTATCGTCTGCCATTGATCAAATGTCAAATCTACATATTATAGTCCGATGTAAATGAGGCAATTACATTTACCGAGTTACCCCGTCTGTTTCAATGTGTCGTGAGCTTTCCTCAAACAGTTGCACGTGCGAATATGTGAGGGTGCAGTGTTTAATAACGAAACAATCGGAGCTCTACGAGTTCACTCATTTTTTGAAAGTCGTGTTATAACGGGGGAGGGTTGGGTTTAACGGCACATTTATGTATTATATTTAGATATTGTGTAACTTCCGCCATGTCGAAATTCCACATTTAATACAAATTTACTCAATAAATATTCATAATGACATGCCGCATGTTTATATTATAGCTCAAGTAATTTATTGAAAATAAAAACATTGTTTAAATAAAACATGACACCCCTTTCAAAAGTGAAAGCGTCCAACCCCCAAAAAAGTTTTCAGTCCGAGCATGCCGCGGATGTGTGTTCTCAGAAAATAATGGCGTCTTCTCACCTTATTTCATGTTCTGTTTCTTGTTGTTCTGTAATACTTCAAGTTGTTTTCATCTGCATCTACTTTGACGTTAATTTTTAGCAGATAAAAAATGACTACGAGTGAGTCGAAAGGCTGATATAGCCTAGACGTGAGTACAAAATAAACCAAATATAAAATGAAAAGGGGGTACTTTAAAATAAATACTACATCATCGTCCAACCCCGCCTGTTCCTGATACGGTTGTTCTCCTACTAAAAAAGGAACCCAAGAGTATGGCGCCGCTCACATCGCCAGCGGTGTGTGTTTACGCCGTACGCACGATGTTGCTCTAAAATTCGCTTCATTGTGCACATTTGGTTGCACTTATGAAAGTTTTATGCATTTTGGTAGTACACAAAATTATTCTGATGGTAAATCTTGAACGAATCGCGATTTTAATATGTAATGTTAAAGGTAGATGACCCGATCACATTTTCGTAACACAGAATTATTTCAAACATAGGCCTACGGAGATTTTCATATCATATGAAAGCTCGTATTTTTCTCATCATCATACTGAAATTTGACGGCCTAAATCGGTATAATTACGGAGAAATCAATGAAATAACGTCGAATTACCGCGAATGGTGGTATACCACCGATATAGTTTGTGTACTACTCAATGGGTACAGTTCACAGCATCTTGTGCGTGTAAAATAAGAGAGCTATGCAACTCAAACTTTGGAACACGACTTTTTTAAGGATGACCTTTCATGTAGAATAGAAAACTTCAAGTTGAAAATCGGAATGTGAAGCTGATTAAAACCGGTGCAGATTTGACAATAATAAAAGGCAAATGAAGACAACACAGAGAACAGAAGTACATATCTACTGTACAGTACAGTACACTTTGGTGGACATTTAGTATATTTTATTGCGTTTTCACTTCCTCGAAAATCTGGACTACCAATTTTCGTAAATCCTGAGTCCCGCCCGAAAAACAAAATCGAGTCCCGGGAGCACTGAATTCCCGAACATCCTAGACCCAATGGTGGCTATACTATCGTTCATGCTTCACTATACTATAGCCACAACACCCTCTATAGACACACGACGTCGCGAAAATCACATTTTTAATTCAAGATTTTCACATCAAATATGATTTAAATCAATCAAAATGCACTCACATGTTGTTCCTAGAACTCTTAGTAATACATTGTGTTAATTAATTTTGATCAAGCGGCAGTCGGCAGTGCTGACACTCGATGTGAATTTCGCGACGTGAACAGTCAATAGGGAGTTTTGTGACCCTAGGTAGCCAGCTACCTAGGACAGGTCACTATTGGGACTACGAACATCCCAGCCTAGCCCTATGCCTATAGGCTATAGCCTAGGCTATGTAGCCTATAGCCTAGGCTATGTAGCCTAGGCTATGTATGGTTTAACCAGGGAGGTGTAATATCTCTCTGGTTAAACTATATGTAGTAGTACTATTTTGATATCAGAAGAAAAGCCTATCTTATTTTCAATATTCCCCTAAACCAATCACCTCGGTAGATGTTATTGTTACTTATTGAACCATCCAGAAGAGAACGCCAATTCGCCAACTGGTTTTTGTGGCATTACCAAAGTCAAAGTGGCGCACCATTTAAAAGGCCAAATAAAAAATAGTAGTTTCTCTTCCCCGCGCGTGCGCTCCATTTTGGCCGCCACGTCAAAAAAATAGTTTTTTTCTTCAAATTTTGTTCAAATTTTGTTTTCTAATTTTTTTTAATTTTTTTTTTTTTAAATTCTTTTTCTTCAATTTTTATTTTTTGAATGTTCTCAAGATCACACTGATGTTGTCAATGGAGAACGTGTCAATATTTTTAAAAAAACCTGTTAAAATGAAAGAACAACATAACAGGCAAACTGTTAATATCAAAACATGATACAAATTAAACTGTATCTGCATCAGATGATATAAATAAACCGTGAGTAAAACTGGTGTTTTAAAATACCAGTGTGGTCTTCGCCTTCGGAACATTTGTTTGTCGTTTTTGGCTGGAACTGATTTATTTATCAAGATATTCCCGAGATCACACTGATATTTTGTAAATCTAGAATACACATCTTTTCTTATTTAGCTTTGTATTCCTGAAAGAGAAAAAATAGAGAATAAATCCTTGTGTTATCTATATAATAATACTCTACTCTCTGTCTGTCTGTTTTTTTGTTGGTCTGTTTGTTTGTCTGTCTGTCTGTGCGCGCTTTTTCGTTGCCTTCCCGGGGTCGGGCGGCGTTCAAACTCAGTGGGTGGGTGCAGCTCGGTCCCCGCAAGAGCAAGTTCGCATTCGCTAGAGCGTACGAGGTCAAAGGTCATATAGGGGTCAAAGGTCATATGGGGGTCAACTTTTTGAAGTTGGTCGGATCATGCTTAAACTCGGTGATCTCGATGCGAGGCGAGCGTGGCAAAAATAAAACGGGTTGGCGTTTGTCGGGTCTTCCGGGGTCAAAGGTCGTCTAGGGGTCGAATTTTCAAAGTTTGTCCGATCGGGCTTAAACTCGGTGACGGGAAGCCTGAATATGAGTCGAGCGTGGAAAAAATAATACGCCTTTGTTTTTCTTGGGTCGTCCGGGGTCAAAGGTCATCTAGGGGTCAAATTTTTAAAGTTTGTCCGATCGGGCTTAAACTCGGTGATGAGAAACTCGGTGTCTGTTTGTTCAGTCCCCGCAAGAGCAAGTTCGCATTCGCTAGAGCATACGAGGTCAAAGGTCATCTAGGGGTCAACTTTTTGAAGTTGGTCGGATCGTGCTTAAACTCGGTGATCACAATGCTCGATGCGAGGCGAGCGTGGCAAAAATTTAACGGGTTAGCGTTTGTCGGGTCTGTCGGGGTCACAAAGGTCGTCTAAGGGTCGAATTTTCAAAGTTTGTCCGATCGGGCTTAAACTCGGTGACGGGAAGCCCGAATACGAGTCGAGTGTGGAAAAAATAACACGGCTTTGCTTTTCTTGGGTCGTCCGGGGTCAAAGGTCGTCTAGGGGTCCAATTTTCAAAGTTTGTCCGATCTGGCTTAAACTCGGTGACGGGAAGCCCGAATACGAGTCGAGCGTGGAAAAAATAAAACGGTTTTGCTTTTCTTGGGTCGTCCGGGTCAAAGGTCGTCTAAGGGTCGAATTTTCAACGTTTGTCCGATCGGGCTTTATGCATGCATTCTACAAACCACCAAACCCGAGAACCGACAAACCCCGGGTGACCGCCCAAACCCGAGAACCGACAAACCCCGTGTGACCGCCTAGTATTAAAATAAACATGTAAAATATCGCGAGCAGTTTCCAGTATGTACCCATTTTAAGGTTATAAAGCTAGTCTTAGAAAAGTGGCAGCCATTTTGAAGCAAAAACATTTCCACCATGTTGGAAAAAGCGAAACCAGTTTTGGAAAAAGGGGCATTCGCCATTTTGGGAAGAAGAAAAAAACAAACTCATCTTCCTTTTTTCAAAAAGTTAGCACGAGAAACTAGTTTTATTTTTACTTGGCCTAAGATCCAGGGGCCATGGGAGTTTGGTGACCTGTAAATATTATTATTTTCATTAAATGATGCATATTTTCATAAAATAGGTGTTTGTATTTTGCCATTGTTATGTACCGAAGTTATTCATCTCTGTACATATTATTTATTGAACCTTCACACATTACAAAAGAGAACAATCATCTACCATTAGGTCGCACCATTTAATATCCAAGGTGTTTGGCAATAATTTGTTTTAATATCAGAAAGAGACTATTTCTTGATCTTGAAATCTCAACCGAAGCATATAGAAGGGCAAATGTGCTTACACGGTGAACGGTGAATGCATAATAATATATATATATAATTGTTTCATGTAAGATATAATATGGATTCGAGCTTTGCATCATTTGTTATATGCTGGACAGATTATAGTGGTTTACAATATGAAGAGGTTTTTTGCAAAAGGGCCTGCATCCACTTTGGCTCTTATTGAGAAAAAGTTAAAAAAAACCTGTTTCTAAATATTCAAGTTGAGCAATTGAAAAACTGAATGGATTATGAAAGAGGTACACTACATACTAATTTAAATTGAAATACATTCCAAATGCGCTAGTTTTCAAAAACAAACAAAAATCATGTTTACATTTTTTGAACATTTGGATGTAGGCTCTTTTGCAACAAAACTCCATCTGTTTGTACTTAGAGAAAAAATCATTTATTTTAATCATTTAAAAAAAAAAAGTTTGATACAGAAATGTTAAATGATACAATCATATGTTTCAAGGAAATAAAGTCATTTTTTTTCAAAAAGACCTACATCTCATTGTAAACTATTGAAGTTGTTGTTTTGTTTTAAAAGGGCCTGTATCCCGATTTAATTCTGGACACAGGCCCTTTTGCAACTTCAATGACTGTTTACAATGAGAAAAAAAATGACTTTTTGAAAATGACTTTTTGAAAAATGTCTTTTTGAAAAAAAATGACTTTGTTTCCTTGAAACATAAGATTTTCCCCTATACATTTCTATAGTAAAATCATTTTTGAAAAAAATGCACCATAGCCCTTTTGCAACAACGCTCTTCATATATAGACATGAGTTATGAATTTTCCCAAATTCTCAGCTGTAGTCAGCTTCTGCATCATTGATGCTCTCGTTCAATAATTTGATCTCATGTCGTCTTAAAATTAGCAACACACGATGTAGGAATATGTGCATTTTGCTCATTCTACCCACCAACACTTCACCGTAAAGTGATGTGATCACATCTAGATTCTTTAGGCACATTCAATCGGAGTACTGATGAAGGAAACTAATTTGATGTTGCTTTTCAACAGTTATGTTTAAATCTGTCATTTGTACCAACATTTGGAGAATAATTTATCTGCACCATACATTTTATAAGTCTCTCTAGCAAGTAAGTACCTTTTAGTTTCATACAATTTTCAAAATGTTATTTTTGCCATTAAATATTAAGTTACGATGAATAGACGTCATTGAAAGTATAAATAGATCTATTTTATAGCCAATAGGTACAGCTGAATTGTACAAAAATAGTATTTTATTTTTTATTTTAAAAATTGAGTAAAAGTGGGTAGAGATAAGGTTACATATTACATGCATTTTCCCTAACTAACTTGTTTTTATTACCAACATCATGCCGCTAGTATTAGGATTGTGACTTCATAGAATCATAAACTACAGATACTGTAGTATGCATATAATACAATTAAGGATTTATGAAGTTGCTGTAAATAAAAGGCTCAACTACAGAGTTTGTAAATGAAACATAACACTGCTTGATTTTAATTGAAAAAGTAATGTAGGATAAAACTGTAATGATGTGAGAGTATTTTTGTTGGTCAGTTTAATGTTTGCGTAGCGTGGGTGGATTAAATATCTACAAAAAGCTCTTATATTGTTGAATTATATACTTGAATCTATTTATATTGTTGTCTTGAGTGGCCAATGAGTAGCTGTGTGTAGTGATATAAATAATGCACCTTTTGTATTGTTGTTTCTAGTTCTATTAAATTTGGGGCCTTATATTCGATTTACATAAGTCATTGGTAAGCGATAAGAGAATCTTTAAAGAGTCATGTGTAATTATGACCAGTCATGTCAAAAGGATTAAGTTGGAAACAAGATTTAAATCTGAGTTTTATCAGCTGAAAATGATGCATTAGACAACAAATCAGAGAACCTGTTCTTTGGGTCCGACTGACCCATTTTCTTTCTTAACTCTGATTTTTTGCTCAATCATGCTCAAAACTCCAGATTTGGCAAATAGTTCCAAGACTAATATTTTGTCAAGCGTATCAGCAGTTTATATAATGTTTGATTGCAGCATGGCATAATGTTATCATGTGAAGTGTTTGTATGGGATATCACATACATTCAACCACAGGACTTGTAATAGATACAGTCACTCGATCCTCCCTGTGACATTTCTACTTTAAAATAATTCAAAGCGGTTAATATGACAGCTGTGCATCTACCACTATTCATATACAGATGTAGATACCATAGATCTCAGATCTCTGCTTTGAAAGTCAAGTGTTAGTTTCTGCAACTATTTTGAAATACTAAACCACACGGGCTTCATATTTGGGACACCCTAGCTAGGCAAAAGAGAAAGACATTCTTAGATAATCATGATCCAGATCTATAGTCTTGTCTCAAAACTGTCACTGCTCAACTTCAATTTAAAGGTGCTGATGTATTGTTAGATGGTGTATTTGTTTTTATTGCGCCAAAATGTTATTTCTCAGAATAATGTTTATTTTCAAAACCTGCAAACCTATATAAAATATCTGTAGAGAGGTTTATTCCATCCATCTTGCAGTGTCATGCATATATCTAAAATGCGGACTAAAGTGCGCTTGTACAGCAGCAGACTAGTAAGTAAAAAGCAGGCTACAGAATCAAGTGGCTGATGTGTTGATAATAGATCACGGATTGGACAAGGCGTAAGTGATATTACATTTCCTAGAAAAACAACCATCCTTATTTTGTTATTGAAAATTGTATATGGGGACTTGCAGGAGGGGTGTTTTTTAGTTGCATTGCATAGTCTAACTTGCTGTTGCGCTTATACAGCGTAAAGACAGAATAAAAGAATCTAGTGTCCAGAAAATGCCGTAGATCCTTTCTTAATATGAACGAAATACAGTGATTTCTTTAAGAACTTTTTTACTACTAACTGTTGATCAATATTTGTGAAACCCAATGAAGCTAATTGTGCCCACAAAACCTAAAATTGAAATAGATTGTGATTAGATTAATATGTTTATGTTCAGATGTCAGTTTTAACTGACGCTTTTTAATACTTCATCACATTTATTTATTTATATTAAATTATCATTACTGTTGATTACTTTAAAATCAAATAAAATGTATGGAAGTAATCAGAAATTAACTGTTATAAATAGCATGATTATCACCTACAGTGTGATTACTTTTCTATTTACCCTACATCCATCTATGTTTACTTGACTGACCTATTTGCGTCACGACCATGTAAATGCAAACTGTGTTTTGATCAATGTAAATTAATCTAATAAGACAAATGTGTAGCCCATAATGTAATCAATGAGTGGGCTAGCAGACAGATCATAGGGACTCAATCCGCCTCTATATCACATGGGAATAGTCGTTTACTTATATAAGCAAGAACTGTGAGTGTGAGGAACATCTAATGTGTGATTTATTAATTAGTCCTCCGAAGAAGTGATGGAATTCTGTTCTAGACATCTTAACAATTATTTTCCTTTTTAAAAAGAACAGATTTGTTTTAGTCTGTTCATAATTAAATACATGTTACAAGTGCAATCCTTCATTCCAAACCTCTTATTTTGGAGAGATTTTGAGTACAAGTGTGACCAACCCCTGTGATTTTGAGTACAAGTGTGACCAACCCCTGTGATTTTGAGTACAAGTGTGAACAACCCCTGTGATTCCTCTTCAAATACTAGTTAGAATGTTAGATTCGGTATGGACTGGGAACTTCCCCGATATTATTAATTTAAAAATTAAACCAGGACTTATCTTTTTGAATGATTTCAGGATTTTAGTCATCATTTACAGACATTTAGTAAGTCTATTTTTGATTTTAACCTTT
The DNA here is from genome assembly GCA_035610835.1 of Ophiura sarsii. Lineage (NCBI taxonomy): Eukaryota > Metazoa > Echinodermata > Ophiuroidea > Amphilepidida > Ophiuridae > Ophiura > Ophiura sarsii. The sequence goes on along the minus strand of CM069441.1, from coordinate 143,818,949 downwards.
TCATCAAGGGCAAGAACTATGCAACATAGTTAGGTACAATACAGTGACCTGGGGTACCAGAGATCTAGCCTTTGAAGGTGCTATTGATATACATATTCCATGGGAACCTCATAAGATGATAGGTTTGAAAACCAGTTAGAGCTGTCATATCAAAACCACTCATTGAATCTTCATTGTCTGACAGGATATATTGCTATCAGTTCCTGTATCAGCAGACTGATACAGGGTGAGTCAAAAAAAAGTGTACCCTAATTGAAAAAATCAACAAAAAATGTTTTGACCACAAAATCAAGGCAAACAAAACTTTAAATGATTGCGCCATTTCTTTGCTACCATCTGGAAAAAAAATCACGCTATTTGATGATACCGTTAAGTAAATGACGATTTCTGTACAGGAGCTGTTTTTTCACCTAAAACACGGTTTTTAATTTCAAGCTTAACGAGCTTAATAATGTTTACTAGGATTATGATGGAAAGCATTACACATCTTGTTTATTAAAAGAATTAAGTAGACAATACACTTGTTCAAAATTGTCTCCTAATAGATTAAAACAATAGACAGCTTTAAGGCCTATTTATGACACAATTACCACACTTTAATCATTTCATAACAAAGGAATTGATCCTTTCGCTGTCGGTATTGTAATTTTTTATTGGTCGTATCTTATGAAATATAATGGTTAAGATCTGGAAAGCGTGTTCGGACGTTAAATTGGTCACTTTTATTCAAAACAGCGTAAAATAAGTTTCCCTCAACCAATCTAAACCAGATAAAATTCATATTAAAGCTAATTAATTTGTCTTTATACCGTAGTATATTGTTTTGAAAACAAACGAATACTTTTTCTAAAAGAAATCACTGAAGTTGAGTACACTTTTTTTGACTCACCCTGTACATTGGTTTTGTTGACTCATTGTGTCTGCATTAATCAAATCAAGATCTCATCTGATATCTGCAGTTATTCAGTTGAAGGTCTGTTGGATCATTGAAAACTGTCATGTGCAACAGTCATATTCGACTGATAGCCTCACCGGTTATTTTGTACAAATCTCAGCTTTGTGATGTTTGGATGGCATCATAATTTCATAATAATTTGACAAAGCCTGTCCATGGGCTGCGCTTCGTTCACCGCTGACATTTTGTATGTTGAGTTAGATAACACTTGTTCATTATTGGTTTGCTTTAGGGCAAGTATCTCATCTAAATACTTTTATCGCAATACCTGTGTCACTAGCAGGAAAGCATTGGATCACGATGGCGGGCCGGAAAAAATAACTTTTGTTAGTGTCCAGTTTGATCCAGATGTTGAATTGGTTTAGCAGAATAGAATGGACATCTAGGAATAAATGTAATACTGAGTTAGGGATTTCCCCAAAATTTGAAAATGAATTTTTGTTTGAGTAATGATAACCGACCCATTTTTTAGAAATAGGTGGAAAAATTGTTCACATGTTATGAATTGAATACTGACCCCAACAAAATGTGTTGCTTGTCAAAAAATGGCAAAATGTTTACAGATTTTTTGGATTTTTACGGCCATTTTGAAGAGGAAAAAGGGGCATGTTTTTTCCCTTTGCCTTATGGGAAGAAAGTGGGCAAAAGGTGATGAGCAAATGGTGTACTTTCTTTTTGCTTAAACTCAAGAGAATATAAGCAAACACATCCACTGACAATGCAGTTGGCAAAATTTGGAATTAACCAACTGTAACTTTTAAATGGAACACTTGTTAACTTTAAATAGTATTTAATAGCCAAGTGCAGTGTTTTATTTTTAGAATAATTATATTTTCTGTTAAAGCCTACCTGCAAACTATCCTCTGGCAGTCTTGCTTGGTATTGATAAACCATTGATTTTCTATCATTCAATTCAAAGGAGCTTATAACATTTACTTTGAAATAATTTAATTGAGCATAATACCAATTGATTTAGAACACATGTCTGCCATTTTCTGTTTATTTTGAATGCACAGTTTGTGATGTGTGTGATATTTTGATATCCTGTTGAGTTAGTGAGATACATTTATTGTTATAGTAAACACTATTGAGTCTTGTATGTTAGATTTGTAAGATATAATGTATTGATAGAAAACATTCAATACTTGGGCTTTATTTCAATGTATAATCCCCTTAGGCTTGTGTGTTTATTGGCCAGTAATCCAGCAAAGGTTCAAGGTGTTTGCCTTAATTTTATTTAAAAACAAAACATAGTGTACAAAACATAACAATCAAATCAAGAAAGCTATCATACAATTTATACCAAAATGTATGATAACTTTGTTTTAACCCCACCATTGTTTGTTTACCGTGTCACCAATCATATTGAGTATGCTGATTTTCCAATGCTTGAATAAGGGCAAGGTAAGAATTAGTATTAGGGTTCATATTAGGGTTAAAGTTAAGGTTAGGGTTAATAAAAAAAAACCTCCAAAAGTTGTTTCCTCGAAATGAAAATATTGATAATTTTCACTGATTTTTAAATGTTTAAAAAAAAGTTTCAACAACAAAAATCAGCAAAATTGTGTTATATTACAAATGATTCACCCCCCCCCCCAAAAAAAACCCACCGCTCACCATCCAAAACAACACTACAACCTGAGTTTAAATTTTAATCTCGGTCTAGAGAAAATGTGACAACCATTGCCTCAGGATCTGATTGTACATTGATCAGTTGATTTACCTAGGGCATGTTATCTTCATAAGGACATGATTTAAATGTGATTCAGGGAATTCTTTAACATTATAATTAGTTTTTCTATACTAGTGGTAGGTACACTTGTGCATTGAAATAAGTAAGATCCGGAATGTAATGTTTGTCATGATAAGTGTCTAAATATTTTATAGACAAAACCAAGAAGATTATGCACATGTATGGACGGTTTTAAGTTGAATATTGCGCTCATAATGACCGGTAAACCAGATCTTAACACATTTAATGAGAGCATCTTAACACATTTAATAAGGGCATCTTAACACATTTAATAAGAGCATCTTATACACAATAAATGTCCTCCATGTGGATTAAAAAGATAAAAATTGTTTCAGAAAAAGAAAAAGTGGCATGCACAACCTATTATAAATACCTACAATTGAAGGCATTTTATCTCAACATTTATGTTTTTAAATCATTATTAAAAGACTACACAATTACCTTTCTATATTTGGTAGGAAATTACAGAATGTCAACTTATAATTATAGAAGCCAGAAGATGAAAGAACCTAACAAGTATTATAGAGTATTACTGAGTGCATTGTTCTATATTTCATCTACAGTAGATAGCAAATACAGGCTATCAAGATTAACCTGCTCGATTCAGCTATAAAACAAACTCCATACATTATTGCCTATAGTCATGATCGTTGAATGAAATCGACACCGTTACGCATGTGAGTTCATAGTGCTGACGTCTTTTAGCTATATGGCTCATTCCATGAAGTTGGGGCATTTGTTAAAATAGCAGAATTTGGTACTTTAGGCAGCTTATAAACTGTTTTACTCTATGTGTATATCAAAAAAAAATAGTGTCCAAAAACAGTACTAGGTTATATTATTGAGCCATGAAAAAAAAAAAAAAATTGACCCTTCCTTGAAGAAGAAAAAAATAAAAAATTAGGTGGTGTCCAAGACCATTTTTGCTAAAAAACGTGACATGGAAAACACAACAATTAATATGAGTTTTATGTAAGCAAAACTATCATAGAATTGCTTGGAAATCGATTTGATTAATAAAAGATACATGTATTCATAGTTTACTGACCAAAACACCTCGTCACGCTGGACTGATTTTTCACCCAAGCAACATGAAAATTGCCTTTCCGATGCTACGCACGGTGTCCACAAAATATACACGTGTAGCATCGGGAGTTTTCATTGCTGAATAGGGGTAGTTCTCTATCATACATTTTTAAATTATTTTCCAAAATTAAGAGCATTTATCAATTGAAAACTATTGCAAATGAGAATAAATTTCATGAAGACCATTCCATATATTCATGAAAAAGTATACCGTGCCGTGCGCATGGTGTCCTTACCATAAAATGTAGCATCGTGATAAACATCCTATGCAATTTGTGGGAATCCCCCCCCTGGAGATAAATAAAACATTCCATATTTCTTTTGTAAGGATAGAGGTCAATAGCTATCAGGTTTGTTTGGAATTTGCCACATGTGGGCTAGTTTTATCAAGGTTTTAGTCGCTGGTGTCCAATGGTAGCATCGGGACTTTTATGTAGCATCAAAATGTAAACATTGGATAGTTTTGTGAATGGTAAGTGCGATTGTAATTATTTCTTAATGTTGCTTGTATGTCTGTATTTATTAATGCATTTTTATTGAAAGGGAAACACTGAATCAGAATTTCTTTTCATGGTATGATATTAATTTTGAGTCACGGACGCCATAATAATTTGGCGTCCATGTAGCATTGGGCATAGCATGGGCAATATTTTGCATTGGGTATCGTTATAGTTCGTTGAAATTGTATTTTTTTTGTAGAATCACATCATTAATAAACTTTGAAGTTAATAATGAATTAGTTTTTGCTCTTTTAATGCTAATAATATAGTTTACCAATACGATGCTACATGGACACCATGTCCATGTAGCATTTCATAAAATTTGCCTAATTAGACTAAAACAATTACACCAATTCGAAATTATCCATCACCCAAAACATTCAAAACATTGCCTACATTTTACTACACTTTACAGAAAAAAAGGCATATTATGAGAGATGTATATCTAATGAAATATATTAATACACAATGCTACATGGACACCATTTCCATTAGCATTTCACTGAATTCACAATAAACATTCCCTTATTTTAGTTTTATTTACTATAAATAAAACAAATAATTGTAAATCATTTAAGTTCTCTATCCTTTGCTATTCTTTTTCATGTTAAATGAATAATAAATAAAATACTCCAGCATGATTTTAATATAAATATTTTCCTGCAACACAAAAGTGCAACATGAATAAATAATCTACTCCAATATCAATACACAATGTTCCATGAAGATACTAAGCCATAGGGTTTATTTGGTTTTGCTTTGCAGGTTCTTGACATTAATTCAGAAGACAGTTCTATCGTCCTGGAATTTATGGAGATGAAGACAAGGAACCCATCATTTTCAAAAACTAGTACCTTTCCAAAGAAATCCATCATGGCAATTAAATTATTTTTTTGCAAACTGACTTTTTAAGTGATCAAACTTTTCAATCATCTTATCATTAATAGAGGATGATTCAATCAGAAACAAGCAAAGAGACTAAGATCACAAAGGGTACTTTAAGAACAACACTGCATGAAGTTTGTTTCAGTGGACATCTTAAGTTTCTTTGATCAATGGTGTATTGTTATTGTGTAATTGTAAGAAATGGTGTATGTGTATCATAGGTAATTATGTTTTATGCTTCATGGCAGGTTATCTTTTTGTGTAATTTGTAGTTTTACAATCCATGTTATTAATTTTATCGTGTGTTTATAACATAAAAAGTTAACATCATAGTACATCCTCTCTATTGATCTGAAAAAGATGCACCTGTTCAAGCTGTTCCAAATATTTTAGGGCACGGTGTCCATGTAGCATCGTAATACTTGAGTACACAGAAAAGGTACATTTTACATGAACAGTGTTTAGATAAATTTCAAGCAATTCACTCTGTGTATATATCTACTTGATATGATGAACAAGTAGACAAACCATTCACACTCAAATAATTGTAACAGTATGAATAGTCTTATTATTAACAATGTTACAAGACGCGGTGTCCATGTAGCATCGGTAGTGCATTTTATAAAATTATACAGGTAAATAATACTTCATATAATTACTTTATGACTATAATGTAATCAATGTGCATGGTTTATAGAGTACTTTACATCAAACAAATATTGATTTGTACTTTATTTAAATTCATTATACAAATTGCAAAATAAAGAGTCACTTTTCAATGAGTTTTTACATAAAACAGTTAATCTACGATGTCTTGTTCATTAAGTTATGTTCAACCTAGACAAATCTGGTTTCTTTTCATGTATTTGTGGTTCCAAGTAGTTAATTGAGGTATAGAAACTTGGCCCACATCTTAAGCTATTTTATTAGAAAATGATATGGAAATGAGAAATGGTGTCCATGTAGCATCAGGATTTTTGGAAATGTCATCCAACTGTTGAACATGTGCGGTTATTTTACACCAAATGTTACATTAAAATAAAAAGTTCTACATTGGACTTTGGTAAATGTAGAACCTAAAAAAGAAGAAAGAGTTGGAAAATATCCATTTTGAAAATTTCACTTGGATGTCACATAATATGCCCCAACTTCATGGAATGAGCCATATGGTTCATAATGTGTATAAATAAAGTGAATCAAGTGAATATTTTGTCATTTTCTTAAAGCCACATCTAATAAATATACACAGTGTTTTGTGTGTTAGTAGAGACTCTTTAGAACTCTTGTTGCCAACCAAGTGATACGTTACTGTAGGGAATGCATTTGTTTTGATTGGAAGGCTGCTCATTGTGAACAAACCATCCAATGATTTCCATGAGTATATGATATACATATGATTTGATATATCAAGTTTCAGTATACTATATGCTCCGATGCTTCATATGGTAGCAGAACACTATCCATAACTTTTCTTTAACCTATAATATAAAATTGTAATGCAGTTGGTCTCTTCTTGTGTTAATTCAGTGTAAGAATTCCAACTCCCACCCAATTATAATTATCAGAAACTTCTTCCATAAGAGTTTTAAGTAGATAGCTATGGCATATTATGCAATGTCTAGTTCACCATAAGGGACTTCATAGGGTTATCTCAGGTAGATAGCAATAGCATATAATGCAATAGGTAGTTCATCAATAGAGTTGTCTTAGGTAGATAGCAATAGCATATAATGCAATAGGTAGTTCATCAATAGAGTTGTCTTAGGTAGATAGCAATAGCATATAATGCAATAGGTAGTTCATCAATAGAGTCGTCTTAGGTAGATAGCAATAGCATATAATGCAATAGGTAGTTCATCAATAGAGTCGTCTTAGGTAGATAGCAATGGCATATAATGCAATGGAGAGTTCAACAGTAGATGGAATCATCTTGGGTAGATAGAAATGGCATATAACCCTAACCCTGCTATATCTAACAGAATCCAACGAGCCAGCCAGGCTGTTTGTTCCACCTGATGTCGAATATTTTCGTAAAAATTCTGGCCCCAGCCTATATACTCGGCACCTTGGTACACCTGGAAAATCCCAAGTCCCTTGTGCTGGAGGTCCATGGTTCAAATCCTGGCAGGGGGGGGGGAGGGGGTCGCGGCATTATTTGGGTCCCTTTTCGCGGCGGGAAAAAAAAGTGTGATAGGGGGTTAGGTTAATGCAATGGTAGTTTATCAATAGAGTGGTCTTAGGTAGAAAGCAATAGCATATGATGCAATGGTAATTCATCAGTGGAAACATATCAGGTAAATAGCAATAGCATATAATACAATGGGTAGTTCATTATTATAGAGTCATATTAGGTATAGATAACAATTGGATCTGAGAGATAACTTTTACAAATAGAATGAACAATGGAAACATATGTCAATAAACCAGTACAAATATTTCCCTTTCCTCCTTCCGTCTCTTTTCAATCCTACGCTGTAATTCACCAATCTCTTTATGTTTACCATAAACACTATGTAAAGAATCAGAACAGGAATTCCATATAACAACATCACACAAATAACAGAAAACTTCCCATATCTTATTTAGAATTGGACTGTCTTATATAATATGCCCCTGTCATAGGATACAAAGTAGCCGCATCAAAATCTGTCACTTTCTTAAATACAAAATTTAATATTGATCTAAATTCGGCATCTGTCCGCCATGTCAGCCTATAGCTGAATTGCCACAGATCCACTCCTGTTAATTTAATAAAGGTAGATTTGTTTATTTATTAGCATGCTTCCTGAACACTACTGATCATAGTGCCTAATGCCATTGGCATGTGTTGTGTATTATTTTAATGTACAGTTACAGATATGAAGAGGACTTATACAGGTGTAACCAGGGCATAACATTATTGTATTACTTGTAAGAGAGATTAAAGGGGTGTGTTACAAAACTACTTGGTTGGATTGCAAGCTTGTTTTTATAGCAAAGCTGATATATCCTGAATTTAGTTGAACTGCCAACAATAAACAAAAGAGCACTTGGGGTGTATTTAAGAATTAGTTTATTTAAAATACAAGGAAAATATTATTAAACCAATTATTTTTTTATCAATAGTAATATAAGTCCTTTGCATCAGGATAATACAAGAAACAGAATGATCATTTGCCATCATAGATTTTGTGTGATAGAAGCTGTTAAAAGAAACACCTTGAGAAATCATTGACCTAGATGATGCGGCTTGATATAACTGCTATCATCCATCATTTAAAAGCTTTAATTGGGTCTTCAAAGGGTGATAAAAAAACACAACCTTTTTGAATGAACAAACCATCTGCACACTCCATGCCTTTACATAGTATTTACCGCTGTGAATTGTGATTGATGGTAACATGAGCTCATTCATTCATATCACCAGACCACCAGTTGTTGTTTTATCATCCAACAAGTTATCATTATTATAGTAGGAATAAGAGTGGTTTAGAAGGACATGTGGGCCTGAGGTTTATAATCATTAGATGAGGCATATTTGACCTAGTTTAGCTACAATTCCAGACAGGTCACATAGGATTACTGCAGATCACCTCATGTGATGGTAGCCAGTAGTGAGTACACCAGATGTAAAGGAATTATTTCTTCCAATTCTTATGGTTGCTATCTACTGAGGATGGCCCTATTGATAAACTAGCCAATGCATTATATGCTGTTGCTATCTACCTAAGACGACTTTATTGATAAACCACCAATAAGCTTTATCGCAAATAGGTAAAAACCAATTGATTATCCTTTTCTGATGCATTTTGGGATAGAAAAGGGGCACATTTTGTTCCTTGTCAATCCCACAATTAAATGCAACAGAAAAGGATAATCAATTGATTTTTACCTATTCGCGATAAGCCTTATTGCATTATATGCTGTTGCTATATCTAGCTAAGACGACTCTATTGATAAACCACCCATTGCATTATATGCTGCTGCTATCTACCTAAGCTAAGAGACGACTCTATTAAAAACCACCCAATTGCATTATGTGCATTGCTATCTACCTAAGACGTCTCTATTGATAAACCACCCATTGCATTATATGATGCTGTTGCTATCTACCTAAGACGACCCTATTGATAAACGACCAATTGCATTATATGCTACTGCTATCTACCTAAGATGACTCTATTGATGAACTACCCATTGCATTATGTGAATTGCTATCTACCTAAGAGGACCCTATTGATAAACCACCAATTGTATTATATGCCATTGCTATCTACCTAAGATGACTCTATTGATGGACTACCATTGCATTATATGCTGTTGCTATCTACCTAAGACGACCCTATTGATAAACCACCCATTGCATTATATGCTGTTGCTATCTATACCTAAGCTAAGACGACTCTATTGAAAAACCACCCATTGCAGTATATATGCTGTTGCTATATACCTTAGACGTCTCTATTGATAAATCACCATTGCATTATATGATGCTGTTGCTATCTACCTAAGACGTCTTTATTGATAAACCACCCATTGCATTATATGCTGTTGCTATCTATCTACCTAAGATGACTCTATTGATAAACCACCCATTGCATTATATGCCATTGCTATCTACCTAAGACGACTCTATTGATGAACTACCTATTGCATTATATGCCATTGCTATCTACCTAAGATGACTCTATTGATAAACCACCCATTGCAATATATGCCATTGCTATCTACCTAAGATGACTCTATTGATGAACTACCCATTGCATTATATGCCATTGCTATCTACCTAAGATGACTCTATTGATGAATTACCCATTGCATTATAAAGCCATTGTATCAAAACTTACTGCAGTGGTTTTTAATCCTGCTGAAAACCCCTGACTTTATTGCATTATTGCTTGCACCGCAATACATTGTAACATTTTCAGCACCCAAACTAATCCCTAAAAGGTTAGTATAATGAAACATTCCCATTGATTGTATTCCACACAAACAAGCCAGTTGGCATGCAGGCATTTATCAGACACAAGAGAAATTCCCAATTACCGGTGCACATGAATCACCTGCCAAACTTTGAGATTTAAAAACAAATTGGTGTTACTGCCTATCTAATGGAAGGTTAGGTTACCGAGATTTTACAATGTACGTATTAAAAGCCATTACATGCATGTCAGCCTGTGTATACATCGTGGATCTGTCACAGGTATAGTACAATGGGATAGGGTTACTCAAGGTAGTATGCTTGGCTCATCATAGCAAATCAAATGCTTAAGCATTGAATAGTGTTCCTCGGTACCTCACTTAAACTAAATCCTTGCATTGGGACGTTGCATTTGGTTTTCCTTCACTCCCTGCTCCTTGCGTTTCGAAATTGGAAAAAGGTTTCGGGAATTATTTTGTAATGATTGGTATGGATGTGCTGTATTCTTTTATTGATGAAAGGTTTTAAATAGGTAGTCCAGACTGTTGTCATTAGTGGCGCCGTCATATTGCTTTGGATAAAATTCCAAATAGGCAAGTGTAAGAAGTGATTTTCCATGTGTAACTGTATCCCGATAAATGTGCATTAAAATTCAGCCATATTGCGTGCGCTAGTGTGGTCAAATTTTGTCCAATGCATGATGATGGCACTGTAAGTTCAATGCAAGGTACCAATTTTTATTACACATCTAGATTTGTTTGTGATCTGACAATCATTTTGAAATAAGTCACTCCTGAAATCTGTGAATGCATTTTACCTTTACGGTATACTGCGTCATATGCTGTCCCCGAATGGAGATTTTTGTGAACAGCATTAATCTACAATACATCATAATGAATTTTAGCATCAGACCAAGTTGAAATAATTCTTTTTGACATTGAATTTGACTGCATTGTGACTCAGCACTTACTGCATGTAGAATTGACTACCGGTATTGCAAACTCAACTATTAAAGGTATATGACCCGATCACATTTTCGTAACACAGAATTATTTCAAACATACGGAGATTTTCATATCATATGAAAGCTCGTATTTTTCTCATCATCATACTGAAATTTGACGGCCTAAATCGGTATAATTACGGAGAAATCGATGAAATAACGTCGAATTACCGCGAATGGTGGTAACCACCGATATAGTTGGTGTACTACTCAATGGGTACAGTTCACAGCATCTTGTGCGTCTAAAATAAGAACCATTAGAGCTATGCAACTCAAACTTTGGAACACAACTTTTTTAAGGATGACCTTTCATGTAGAATAGAAAACTTTAAGTTGAAAATCGGAATGTGATCGGGTCATCTACCTTTAATTGTAGCCCAACTGGTGTCGCATTAATATATTGTAGAACTTCTATTTGATTGATTTAGATAATCAGGTCATTTTTCCCTATATTAAGAAGAAGCCACATATTGCACTGGCCGGCAAGGACTACTTTGATGAAGAATTAGGAAGGTGGTGGGTTATGGTAGTAAAATGCACCTGGGGATTTGGTGATCAAAATCTAAAATAATTTGTCACTTCATGACATCATTTGATTGGCAACACCCTATTCAGTCCCTATGTCAATAACCTATAGGTAAATTAATAATTGAACGAACAACGCGAACGCAATACAAAGATGATCGCGCCCAAAATGTTCACACAGTGTAAGCGATACGCTGCTTAGTTGGTTCGTTCAATTATTAATTTACCTATAGTTGTTAATTTTGATAAATAATCATTTAAAGAATCTTAAAACACTCATAATTACTTAAATTTAATTTAATTTTGTATCAAATATTTTATATTGCTAATTATGATTGATTTAAGTATTGTTGGAAAAAATAAACGTCTCTCCTATTAAGCTATTATAAGAGATAGAAATTTGTGAATGCGATAGATGAACATCGGATACGTTAATAAACTTAGAATGAGAATGCCACGCTATTACCATTTATTCTGTGCTCTTTGATATTCAGCTTACAGGGTAATCAATTTGTTTAGTATTAGCTTCGATGAACAAAATGTGTCATATTTTATCCTCCAATAATGCATATTGTTTAGGTTGCTTAGTTCAGCTTTACATGTTTGATCGCTTTATCCGACTGACAACACATTGGCCTCAACTCAACGGCAAAGAAGATATAAATATGCTAACATTTGCTTCAATGAACAAGTTGTTTCATATTTTATGCTCCAATATTGCCTTTTACAACCTGACACATCGGTGACCTCAAAGGCAAACAAGATATCAATATGTTTAACATGGGCTTCGATGAGCAGTTTGCAACATATTTTATGCTCCAATAACGAATATAACAAGTTAGAAATGAATGTGCACCCGAGTGTTACCATCTAATCTAGCTAGTTAGTAGCACAATTGGACCAAGCCTAACTAGGTTTTGTAAAATTGGGCTTCTTTGTATCACTTCTTGTGCCATTAAATCTGATGGTTCTGAACAATTTTGGGCTTTACCATTATTATTTTAATATGGTTGGCAACACAGATGGAATATTAACTGCGCTTGAATAAAAAATGAAACAAAAATCACGAAATCTACACTTTAAACAAGTTTTTATTTTATTAAAAAGAATAAACAGCATTTGTATGGTACAGCGTACCTCCCAAGTTCGTAAAATTGCTTTTTGCGGTCAACAACTTTTCCCACAAGAAACACGAGACAAACAGAGCCTCGTTAAATGTGGTTATCGAGGAGTGCCATCGGGAGGAGGTCTTGTTACTAAGAGGAGGATGTCAAAAGAAGATGTACACATCTTGAGATATACCGTGCCAGGCTTACAGAATAAGGCAGTTTCTTTGGCTTGTGTTAGATATACATCTGTGAAGAATAGTTTGATATACTAAGAGACCTTGCCGTTATTCTTTCAGATATATACATTTTATGTGCGTCATAGCAATGTTGAAAAAGTGAATAAATAAGGCCACATAAAGAAAATGTTGGTTAGGGTTGAGCTGCATTTATGGATCACAATTGACTTTCGGAAGAATTATTTGCACATTTAAACAGTGTTTTTTTAATCACAAATGGAGCAAATAAATGTAGCAAAAATAAATCCCTATTCCTACTTAAATTAATGTTTGTTGTCAAAATGTGATGTTCATGATTATATTGGGCTGTCCAGTTTGCAAAATCTAAACACATCCCTAATCATGATTGACAAAAATGTAATGAATTTATTGTATTTGCAATTGACAGGTGTGAAGAAAGTTGTCAAAATTATACAAAATATTAAAAGAAAGTTTTGGTGAACTAGAATCCCATAAGAATACAATGAGACAGGAGAAGCGAGCATGATGATTGTGTCTAGCTAGCTCTTGATTGCACTCCTCATGTCTCAGAAGATATAGCTCGTAAATAAATAAGAAATTACTGTCTGGAAATAAATAAGAGTTTACTCTCTGGTGTGTGGGAAAGTGTTTGACATTCTGACATGCTATATGGATATAGCACTGTAGTATCCACCAAGCCTGTAATTGTTAATTCACACCTACAGTACTGAATTCAAGGAATCTGAAATTACATTGTGGGGCAGAAATATCTGATTACATCAGTAAAATAATGAAAAACGTACTAAAGAATTACAATTTTTGTCTTGGAAAAGATGCATCTTGTAATCTTCATTCGTTCATTATAATAATGTAGCAAAATTGTTACACAGTTTGAGGCCTTTCAAGATTTCTTGTTGTATGTTTTGGCAAGCACTGCAAGTTGAAATACATTTTAACTAAGTTGCAAAGTTCACGATTTCTCTCTTTTATGATGACAAGGGCATATTTAATGTGTATGGGCCGATGCTTCAACCCATTTTGTACTTCATGTAAGATAACATTAACCCACATGAAGCCCATTGTATCAGATTGTATGGAAGTCTGCACATATATTCATTGACTATAGTGTGGGTTTCACTTGTGTAAGGGATAGCATGCAGGTTTATTTGATCTGTATGTCACATAATTGAATAGAATGATTTTTTGTTAGTGATATTTTAAACTTATGTTCACTTGATGAATGCTGATTCATGCACAATTCAATGTGTCTACTGAGCCAAACTAACTTTAAATAAAGTTCAAATAGTTTTCATGAACCATTGTACCTTGTACTCTTCTAGTCTTGCATAATTTGATAATCTTAATGCAATATGATCTTTACTTTGAGAGTTGTGACCATATAACTTTCAAAATATCAGTATTTTACTGATTAACCAAAAATAATTAGCTGTTTAAATACAGCGTTTAGGAACTGTCAGCAAATTGTTTTCATATTCGTCATGGTCCACAAATTTGTACCCCTCATCTACACGTACTCACACCCCCACCCACGCGCTTGTTGCGTACAAAGATACTTTACAGGTCACACACCGTGTGTTTGTAAAGTTAAGGACACACACAAGTAAGCGTGCACGAACCCTTCACACGTACTCTTCACGCGTATATGCTTACATACACACGCCAATATTTCCCCAAAATGGATTTGGTCATACATGTAGGCAGAATAGGACTTTAAAGCAGAGTACATTGTATTCAATTCCACTAAAGGTTGCACCTACACAAGTACAGGCAAAAGCCTTCACACATGACGTCTTTTACTTCATCTGAACTTGTGAACCGTGTTGTGTTTGACTTGTTCATTGATTTGATGCATATGGTGTGCAGTCAGACAGAAGTATATCTTGCATTGTTAATGATAGACTTACCTGGAGTATACTACACCATTGATTTTATTATATTTTAACAGTGTCAGTCACTATCAGATAGTAGTAGATATATATATTTGGGTTGTGTTTATGTGAGTTACCTAGGTTACGCTTAAGAACACCAGAATGGGTTTTCAGCTACTAGTCTTGAGACACTTGTCCAAAGATTTCGTATATGGGTTATCGATCACGCTCAAGAACACCAGGGCCCATTACGGTACTCAACTACAGTTGCTGACTTATGTATGGAAGTGGTTTCTGTGCAGGAAAAGTGTGATAAATATGTTGGTAACATCTCAAACCACCTCTTCAGAGAATGGCTCAATGTAACTGGAGTCATGAACTTGATCTGACAACGAAGATCACCAAGCAACACTAATCAGACTCTTGTACAAACCAAAATTGTTGTTTTGATAAAGGTGAAAACATAGAAAATATTTACATCCAATTATTCTGTTGTGTTATTGGAAATTTGGTATTGGATGTTTTTTTGTTATATCCTGTCCATTATTAAGTATTCATTGTAGTCTAACTGCACTGATTTGAAAGCTGATATTTCATCAATTGCTTCATCACTTGTTTATTTATACAAACACAGTATGTGTACACAGGCTTCTATAGTTAATATCAAAGTATAAGCCAATTCAAAGAAAACCAATTATAGCACAAGACATTATACACTACAAACTCCTATTACGCACACATTGGTTTAATAATACTGAGCTGTATTTCTCAATACCTTCTGCCTTTTTATTACACATTTGTTTGAGCCCCTTTTCTCTGGCGTATGGAAACCCCTCGTAAAGAAGGCTTTTCATATTGTCGTCACATCTTTTCATTGATGCAAGTGTAAACACAGTTTTTTAATCTAATTTACACTGTACTTGGATAGGAGAGAACCAAACACCACATCAGATTTAATAAACGGTAATTGCAAAAAGAAACTTTGCATTCAAATAACCACCCAGCAGTCTTGTATTGAGGCGATACAACAAATAATGAACATTGTGTCTGTTACAGCAGCCATATCTATTATGGACATATTAGTCATTGTGTTGCTATCTTCATAAGATAGCAAAAGGGGGTCATGCTATATTTTTTAAAATGATAGTATTGCTGTCTTCTTAAAATGTGGCAAAGAATACCATTGCTATCTTCATAAGATAGCAAAGAGATTATTGCTACCCTCATAAGATTGCCGTTACCAGCTAAAAGCTAGTTATTTTGTGTATCAATGTTTCTTTCACGGTTTGCAAACTTGAAAAATGTGTACAGGATTCAGAATACATTAAACAGGTTAGCATGCCATACATAATACTATTACAAAATGTTAGTCACTTGATTCACTTGGTGAATAGTTTCATTGGGTTTGTAGTGCACTGTAACACTGCAGAAAGTAAAGACAAACATAATTTTCATCCTATGTAAATTCACTGGTTTTCATCAATGCGTATAATTTGCAAAGCTAAAATCACTGCAAAATAACGGCTTCATACAGTATCTTAAAACAAACCAACAAAGACTATATGACAAAGATGAATTGTCTCAATACTGGGTTTGTTTAGAATCACCTGTTCTGTATTACGTTTCAAGTTGAGTGTAGGCTGGCAAGAGTCAAATCTATGTTATATCAGCATTAAGCTCTTACCTTTAATTGAAGTGAGATATTATTTTAGGAAATTTAAATTGACAAGCTAAGCTTAATAATAACATAAAATGTCCTTGTGTGTGTTCTATAACATTTCACAACATTTATTCTGATCAAAACTGTGTTTGTCCCTTTAATGTGTGATGGCTCACATATAAATGTGTAATGCTGCATTATATAATTCAGTTGGTCAGGAAGGAAGCAATGTAACATTCCAATCACATTGTATTGTAGTGATTTGATTACACAGGATAGACATAGGTTACGTATGTGCTGGCTGGTTTATGTTACAAGTTGCTTTTCTCAATTTGATCATGTTTCATGACCATGTTACTGACTTTCTAATTAATTTGGAGTGCTGCCCGTCATTTGACTGTGGATAGACCCCATTGTCTGATGGGAGTGTAAGCTTATGTTTCCTTTTGCAGTGTTCAGTGAGAAAACATCTCAAGTTACATTCTTTTGTTGGTTTGGTTATTGTACATGGTGTAATTGTGTACCCCAACAAAGATATCAAAGATAATTGTATGAATAACATGAGACTTGTAATTTCATAGCACATGAGCATAGATCTGATTATTTTAGCTTTTGAACTTACAAGTGGAAATGTCACATTTTTCTGGTTTGCATGACACATTTGTTTCTAATATATCAATTGGTAATTTGACTTGGGTATGTTTTGCGCAAAGCTTTCTATTTGATTAACGGGTGAGAGAGACGAACTGATTTTCTATTGAACTGAAATGTACATGGCAGGTAAAGGTTTTTAAGGGGAAACGTTGGGGCAACACATTTTCTCAGGTGGTGTTTGTAATGGTTTCTATACATTGAAGTAATGCCCAGCAGGAATGCAAAACAATTACAGTCAGTGAATACGATTTGGTTGCCATTTTTGCCCAGGTTTTAAAGGTACTAACTATCTCTCTAAGGCAAGCATTCTCAAATGGTGGCGTGCGCGCCACTTGTGGCGCATCAAGGCATCCTAAGTGGCGCGAGAGTGGTTAACATTTGTTTTTAAAAAATAAATCATATCATGATATAGCCAAATTCCATAGGCATATGACAGTCAGATGTATAAATACAGCAATTTTTCTCGCGCTACGCGCATATGTTCCCTCAAAACGGTAATATTAGTTAATATGCTGCCTACCTATGTTATAATATTTTGAAATTAATGTTATAAAGGGAATGTTGCCATTGTAAATTCTAAAAAATATGACCAAGTGGAGCTTCAACAAGATGGTTACTAAAATGTGGCGCATCGGTAAATCTAGTTGAGAAAGCCTGCTCTAAGGTTTCTTTGGCTTGAAACTGCTGTGCAATGGCATAACCTGTTAGTGAGTCGTCCCCCTTCCCCTATTTACCCTTATCCCCAAATTAATCTACTCCACACAGTGTCAATGGCGTAGTAGCATTGGCAGAATTCACCATTTTCCCTCTCATTATAAGCTTGCCCCTTCCTGCCCCCTCACTTGATGAAAATCTGGTCACGCTACTGATGCTGTGCTTAGAATTAATTGAAAATATAGTTGTTCGTTTTGCGTCACATGTTTACAGTAAGAGAGGAATTGACAGATTGAGTTGAGATTGTCATTCACAATGGTGATATAGACTTTTGCACAACAATTCAAATCAGAAAAATATTGAGCTATTTATGTTTATGTGTTGAACATATCTGCCCAGCTTGTTTACATGTGGCACACATTAACGCATACATGTACAGTTAATAAGGTTGTTGTTGTTGGTGTGTTTTCTGTCATGACTGACAGCTCGTGACTTTAGCTATGGCACGCCATTTCCGTCGGTCAGCAGCTAATCGATATATGATAGAAGTAGGTTGCCCAACCAGAGTTTTTATTCGGTCAAACCATCTTGATTGCGTCCGGCTTGGTCCTCAATCTTGCCCTGCATGATCACCTTCTCTAGACAGTTTCCTTTAGCGTCTGGCAATATGACCGAAGTAAGGGGTGTCTCCATTATTTTTGCTGGAGGGCTTTGGAGGACATAAACAATTTAAAAACAAATTATCAGAGGGGGTGTGGTAGGGGTGGGGGGGGGGGGGGGGGGGCAGAGAATCAGCCTTTTCCTGCTATAATTTTCGTTGTTATGTAGAGATTTTCAGGACCAGTTATCAATGCTTGAAGGGTTTGGATTTGGCCCTGAGCCACCTATTGAGAACCTGTTTGCCATTCTTCACATTTTATGTTAAGTTGTCGCTACCAATGGCGATAGTTCACATTTACGAATTGATTTATGAAATTCAATGTTTTTTCTTCTTTTTTTATTATTCTTCAGGTTTTCAGCCCTACATCATGCAGCGCTTAATGGCAACTGTGCTATCTTGTCTGCATTGGTGGATGCTTCCTACATAGCAGTGGACATCAGGGATAACAAAGGTATCAGAATAACTATATTTTAACTCTCTCTGCAGTTATGTCAGAGTGTATTTAAATGATTAAATGAACGATTGTAATGCGCAGACTTAAAGGCATTGTGTGATCTTTTCCAGGGGGCGCTCTCTATTCATGATTATTTTTAGATAGTAAATTTTCTTGCAGATTTACATTTCTGATCATAAATCATTAATATATTATGAGTTATGCACTTATCAACTGATGTCCCGGCCCCTGGGTACCCGGGGATGGCCGGGTCTTGTAACGCACTTAGCCGAGATTGTACTGATTTTTAGTGCCCGGGTGGCCGGGTTTTGTAGGTTGTTTGTGCCGGGATTTGTAAGAGGATTGCAAACCAATCAATTCAGATTGGCCGGGCTTTGTTATGAAGTTGACCGGGACTCGCCGCTTCCAATGCATCAAGAATCAAGAGTATCATATCGTCGTCATGATCGTCCGATATAGAGTAGCCTACCGTCGATATACACTCAGAAAATGACATAATGACCGTAATCAGATTTCTCCGCGGATCCCCGCGAATCTGAGCTTCAAATATATGGTCTCCGAGTTCAATGTGAATCCGATGAGTTTTATAAACCGACAAAATAGATATTTTTTTCCTTGGAAATGTGCCACTAGTTTGCCAGAATTAAAAAAATTAATGTAAACTAATGTAAATAAAATGATCAATGTGGATTTATTTGAAAGTGTTCCGAGTGTTTTTCATTTCCTTTTGGTATTTTGAAATATAAATTGGACGTCTCATTTCACTTCCGGGTTTTCCGCCATTTTGACTTTGTATGCTAATGTATATAAATAAGATGTCTTTTGACCATATTTTATGTGTTTCATTCCGACTCAATTTTTGCATTTTTGCATCGTAATTCCCGGCAGGCTGGGGCCGGGACTTGTACGGGGTTTACACAAAATTTGTGCCTGGTGGGGCCGGGACTTGTGCGGGGGTTTACACAAAATTTGTGCCCGGCGCTGCTGGGACTTGACCGAGATTTGGCCGGGGAATGTCATTTTGAAAGTTACATTTTACATGCAAGACCCGGCCATCCCCGGGTACCCAGGGGCCGGGACATCAGTTGATAAGTGCATTACAGTGCGATACGATTCCTAATTACTTCAAAATCCTGGTTTTAGAGTGAAGTTAGAGTTGTCTCACAGTTTATTTTCACCCTTTAAACCATGATTTTGAAGTAAATAGGAATCAAATCGCTCTGTAACTCAGAATATATTCTTGATTTATAATCAGAAATGTAATCTGCAAGAAAATCTACTTTCTAAAAAAAATCATGACTAGAGTGCGCTCCCTGGAAAAGATCACATAATATGCCTTTAAGTAGCCACTGCATACTGTAGCAGATATTGTCTTAGTCAATTTAAAAAACAATAAACACAACATGATTGTTTAACTAATCTGTAAAACATCTAGATGATTTATAGTTTGAATCACAACAATGCTTTGGACCATTTCAGAATGTGTATACCTGCCTAAATGTAACACAAGCAAATCATATGGTGACGCTGTACGCGACGAACGTGTATACCTGCCTAAATGTAACGCAAGTAAATCATATGGTGACGCTGTACGCGACGAACATAATGCGAGCGTCATGTTCATGAGGTTTTGGTCTCTGTTATTTTTTTAATTCTGACTGTCATGTTAATGTCTTACACTGTGGTTAGCAAGAATACATACTCTGGCTGCAATTTTTATTTTCTATATCTGGGTGCAGACTTTATAGACTAATGAGCTAACCCACTGTAGAGAATCATCCAGATATGCTGGCATTTGTTTTAAATTGTTACCTAAAATTAAATCATTGCTTAATTAACATTAATGAAATAATACACTGTAAATTACGACAGCTGTTTCATCCACACATATAGTTAAAATGCACAGTTTAGGATATGACAACTACTTGAAATAGCTACATACTTTAGTAATTCACAGTCACTCAAGTGCTGAGGTTAGATAATTGAAGGCATCATATCATCGCTGTTCTGACATACCGGCACATCTCTTTACTTATTTCTGTTGTGATGTGCCGGTATGTCAGAACAGCGACGATATGATTGGACATTGACTTTTGTTAGGATGTTGTACATTGTCATATCACAAGCCTTTTAATACAGTTATAATCCCACTTCCAACCGCAAACGTCTGATTGTTTTGTCAATGAAATGATTTAGTTGATCTGGAACCTGAGAAAATTGAGAAAATGTAGCCAAATATGCTATTATTTGGCTTATTATGAAGCAACATTTAAAATTAAAAGCATGTCATTTCGGTTTCGCTGTTGATCTGTGTCGGATATTGCTTACCCTATTATTGCAAACATCTTGGCAATAAGAGATCAGACATGTGGGAATACGACTTCTGATCAATGTGGTTAAATATTAAACGATGGACAGTCTATTGACACAAAATATAGTTAATAATTAACAAATGGATGCATTTGTAATAAAGCAAGGACCATGAGTGTTCATATTTGATCACCTCGACTGCCTATGGTTGAATATGGATAGACTATTGCTCGTGGCAATTTTAACCTGGATCTTATTATTTCTTATTTTGCATTGGATTGGTTTTGTAACTGAATTTGTAAAGAAATTGTTAATATTCAAGTAGTGCCCCCTTGTTAAAAATGTATAACCTATTTAGCTGATCTCTGATAGGTTGACCTAAGAATTGTGTAAATGACAGTCTTCATATGTTTGGATTTGTGTCTATATGATGCATGTGTCTCTGTCACCAGTAGATTGATGCAAGCATTGCATCATATACACCTGACACAAAAAGTCCAGACCTAGGTGCTTTGATGTTTGCTAATTCAAAATCTATAATCTGTACCAAAATCTGAGATATGCGTTAATTGAGCAATTTATTTTTGTTTTTGTTAGGTGTAGTTTTGAGCAGGGAGGTCAAAAACTCTTTTTGCGTGAGTTTTTCAAGTTCTTGTAGATATTATTGTCTCCAGATGGTTTGTTATCAGAATATGATAGGAGCGTTTGTCAAGTTTAATGTTAATAAAGCATATGATATCCATGTGAAAGAAGGCCTAGAGTTTTGGACTATAAGTATTGAATGTTTTGCTGATCTATTAGTCTTCCATTGTGCTACTTACACCATAACAGCCTTCTATCATGACCAAGAGCCTTCTATCATGGCAAAGAGCCTTCTATCATGGCAAAGAGCCTTCTATCATGGCCCAGCACAGCTTTTTTGAGTTCTCTCTTTTTTTCGTTAGAAAGTGCTAATAATTTGAGATGTTATTTTAAAACATTGTATATAAATGCTAGCTGCCACATTTGTAGATCTGTGATGCTCTTAGTACGTAAGAGTGCTCCTGGCTTACGCTATTCGCACTCTTATCACTACTAATTCTCAAAATATCATGTCGGACAATATAAATTTGCATTACCGTAAAACGGCGTGAATAGGAACATGGGGGTGAATAGGGACATGTCCCTTTTCACCCTGTTTTACAGTACACAAACTGGCGGGAAGACATTTAAAAAACGTTTCCCATTTTTGTCCCTATTCACCCCCCCCCCCCCCCCCCCCCCCCTGTCCCTATTCACCCCGTTTTACGGTACAGTAACTTGTGAATAAATTTAAAGTCCATCTGACACAGGATGATAGATAGGGTCATTAATAATTTGTCTGTGTGTCGTGATTGCTGCAATAATTTATCACTGATGGTCATTTATAATTGCTGAGATGTGGCATGAGATATGGACGGTTGAGAACCAGAAAGACGTAACTCAGGTTTTGGTCATTTTGAGTTATTGGTACCAAAAAAATGTTGTCCAAAGATTCTAAGTACCAAAAACACTTAAACAATACCAAAAAATAGCCCCATTTGAGTTAAAAGGCACAATTCATTTTTACAAATAACTCAATGATATACAATAAATTACAACTTATTTTTCTCAGAATGTCCTTATTTAGTTCATTATCTGGTTGTCAACCCTCAATATCAGTTCTTAATCATTTTTTTTTTATCATCATTCATGGATCAACTCGATCCTCAATAATCTTTGGAATCATTTAATGCACCTTTGTCTTCAATATGTATTTGTGTGTGTATCCTTAATATTATTTCATAATAATTGACCAGCTAGCCGAATACTGTAAAGAAATCTATTTCTGTGCAATTTTGCTTTATTATTGTGTTTGCTTGCAAAAGAATAGCAGCTGAAATTGAGTTAAAATCGATTGAATATGACAATAAAGTTCATGGTCAAAAGATGAATTATTTTGCATTTAATTTAAAAAGGTAACAGTTAAAAGGTCTCAGAATTATAGTTGTAACTGTGTTGTAGTTTACGTCTGTTCTGTTATACTTCAATTGTTGTAAGATACAGGGAATGTCATTTTTAACTGTATTTTGATATCTGATGTACTGAGAGGCTCTTTGCATATTACAATAGGGGGAGAACAAAACACAGTTTCCATTGTACATACACTTGTTCTGAAGAATGTCAACCTTATGCTTTAGACAGTAAAGAGCATGATTGTGTGGTCGAATGGATAACGCGCTGGACTCATGATACAAAGGTTGTGAGTTCTAGTCCCGCTACGGCCAACGTGTTTGAATCCCTGGGCAAGATTCTTAGTCTCTATTGCCTCGTCGACCCAAGCGATATTTGGGGAGCTGTTAGGGTATCAATATCTAAGTAGAGCTGATAGGCTTGAGCACTTGTTGACCTGTAGCCACCTAAGTGTAGCGACCAAAGGATTCTGGTATCTGAACTGGTAGCGATAATAATTGGCTATATAGTGCTTTGGGACTGTGCTGGCATTGTGGAAAGCACAATGTAAGAACGGTAATGTTATCATTATTATTATTTAAATGACCTACCAAATTTCCCATGAAGGAACTTTATAAATGCCTTAATTTGTGCAGACCCATGTTCATAGCCTTTGATATACTGGTGTTTGCGCTTATTTGGCCTTATGTACTAATCCCCTGTCTCCTGCAATGCATGACCAGGATCATAAGTAAGTCCACTAATTGAGACCTGTACCCAGTGGCTATATCAGCCGGTTTGTGATAATTTATTAGCCGCATGGCTGTTGGCTTTGTAACATTCAACTTGGAGTTGTTTTCTGGCATATTTGAGATTTCACAAGTGCAAATAAATAATGCAAGATCCCTCTTAAGCCCAGTAATTGAGAGAAGGTTTGTCTACCTAATGCATGTCATGACTGAAATTGTAAGATTCAGAAGGCTATGTATTGGTTTTATGATTGACATTGACAATTGCTGAAGGCAGTTTGATTAAAGGGTTTGCACTTGACTGGATTGTAGCATTGATCGAACTTGGTGGTAATTTATTACTCAATATCATTAGGATGCTGTTGCACAATTGATATTGTAGTTGAGGATGAGGAAAGTAGTATTTTTCATTTCTGATTATGCCTCATAGTATTGTATCTTAGGTTTCTCTAAATTATATTTAAAAATAGATAATGATATTGAGGATGTTCAGTTGGCAATAGGAAAGTGAATTTGATTAGATAATTTGAATAATGAAAATTCCTCAGAGTAATTTTACTATCGTTGGTGTAGTTCTTCTGTTTATCTATGTCTATCGGAGCCCTGATACAAGGGTGGAAGTGAGGGATTGAGGAACAATATGTCGTTTTACATGAGACCCATGAGTAACATAGAGTATTAAACAGGTGTGGACAAAATTTCAAGGAACACAGCAACAATTTCCTAAGGAAAGGAAAAGTTCCTTCAAATTGGTTAAATGTGCATCACAGATATCTAAAGCTTTCTCAATTGCCCTATTTTCCCCATACCTGAGATTATAACTGTTATGTGTCATGCGATCCTACTGGATCTATCGCTATCGTGTTTAATATTATTACTACAACACTAACCTAGTTTGGTAAAATTGCAATGAAAGCTGACACCCTGCAAAAATAGAGATTCTGTTATTTAAATATGTCTTTTTTCAGGATGAGTTGTACAAAGTTTACTTGACATATAAGATAAGAAAATGTAAATACACTTTCCAACTGTAAAAAAGCGTTCATCCTCATAGATTTAATCTTGTTGCATACGGCAGTTTGATATTGATATAATCATCTGGATTCAGTCTAACAATGGATGTATTCTTTATTTCAGCTATGCGTCCCCTACACTATGCTGCCTGGCAGGGGAAGGTTGAGCCTGTGTCACTTCTATTGAGAGCTGGTGCTAGCCCAAATGATCCAGCCTTAGATGGGGAAACACCACTTCATTTGGCATCGCAATATGGAAGCTTTAGAGTGGTAAGAAAGGAAGTGGGATTGGATGGATGAAAGATTATGGAAGGGATGTAATTACTATAGTTAAATCAGTTCCAAATTGGCAAGAAATGTGCGTTTTTTATTACTCTGCGTGTGGAAGTAATCCAAGCGTATACATATGCGTGCTATTGTGGCACACTTACGTCACACATATGATTCGCAATGCGCTGTGTTACGCCATGTGAGCATTTGAGCACCTACATTCTTCTGAATTAATTCAATGCTGTAATTAAAGTAGGCTCGCCAATTTGGAACTGACTGAACTGTATACTTGAGTCATTTAGTTCTGTGTAGTGATATCAGAGTGTATTCTAGTGATTGATACATCATTTACACACAAGTGGCTGGATTTGTCTTGGATTATTTGGGAACTTACTCCAGCACATGACTATCTTGCACCTGATAATGAGGTGCGAACATTGGAATATGCACTGATGTCACTGCACAGAGTTAGATGAATGAAACACAGTAGTTAAGGAAAAGGATATCTCAAAATAGTTCAACATCAGCTTTCCTAAGTAAATAATTTGAAATTTTACTGGCATCTATCAAGTTGAAATTTATCTTGAATGAGGAACTGTATGGATGAATTACTGTAATAATTCAAATTGAAAGCCTAACTGTTGTGACAACTTTTTGCTGATTATTAAATCAGCCTCAATTGTAAAGCTGTTAAACCATAACCCCCTACTAACCATACAGAACCACACAGCCAGCAGCACACAAGCGCACACAAGTTCTATCCCATATAGTGCACTAAACCCAAGGTATATATGGTGTGCAAAAATTTAGCCTGGGCAGCCCAACGCTTGTGGTCGGGTGGTTGTGTCACTCACTCGCCTGTCACCATGGCGACCTGGGTTCAATCCCCGGGGGGCGGCGGACATTTTCTTATCTTTTTGGTCACCCCATTTAACCCCCTCCCCTGTTCGCCATCACCACTGCTACATTTCTACATATAGGGTTATTAGGGTTATTACAGTTCTTATTTTGCAATTATAATCATGTATATAATTTTTTTATTTCTATAAAACGGCTTTATGTATAGGATTGCAATATCTGTTTGGCCTTGCCACAAGGAATATATCCACTCAACTGATTCCTCTTGCACAATATTGAAACAAATCTCCAGAAAATATTGTATTGACCTTACATCTTGAAGTGTAATGCATCCATTGGCTATCTGGTCAAACACAAGCCCCTTGCCGGATGCACGTATCAATAGCCACTGTAATTGGTTCATCTCCCTGGGTAGTTTTTGTAGCGGCTATCAGTGTCGTTTAAGCCCATATCTTGTTCGCTTATCACGTTTTACACAGTGGAATTGCATTGGTGTATATTATCCAACATCTTACACTGTGGAATAGTATAAGTATATAATAACATGCTACTCATAGATTTTGATTGATCAGGTGTCTATATCAGCGATTGGTCACTTTAAAACCTGCCAACTTTAACAGAGTGTGTTTCCGTTGAGAGTATTCAGCAATATTAACCCTAACCTTCCTACACCACATGAAACAACATGACTAGCAGTACTTCTAGGCGTGTGCACACAACTTCTATCCAGGCCTGGAAATAGCACCCGCCCATAGCGGGTTACTCTTGCGTTGGGCGGGTGAAGATACAAAAGTTCCCGCCCAACTGGCGGGTAAAGTGTTTCAAACTCACCGTGTAAGGGAGTTACAATGGCTGGTGGAATTTCTGTCAGGCAGGTTTTGTTGTGAGTTACCTGCCCGACTGGCTGGTTGAAAAAACCCTAAGTTCCAGCCCTGGTTCTTCCGCCCCCCCCCCCCCCCCCCACCCCCAGTGCAATAAAACCTGGGTATATATGATGTGCAAAAATTTAGTATGGCAAGCGCAAGCCTAGTGCTCGCAGTGTCATGGTAGTTTGAATCGCCTGTCATGCCTGTGACCTGGGTTCAACCCCCTGTTCTTCAATCACATCCCCTTTCTAGAGTTATGAGCTAAAGACCAGCATTTGGTTTCAGATGAAACCATCTTTATATAATACATATAATCACCTTCCCACTGGAATTATTATCGCCCATTATTGGAACTAGCAAATTGCAACCACCATAGTTTGGTGATTATTAAATATATTGGTAATTTTAATAATGTTCAAGGTTTGAATTGTGTTAATGTAGGTATGGAACCAACGGCTATTTCCTCTTATGCCCCAATAGCCTTTAGTGCCCCATGATGATAGTGCCCCATGATGATAGTGCCCCATGAAGATAGTGCCCCATGAAGATAGTGCCCCATGATATAGTGCCCCATAATGATGCTGGCAATTTGTTTCCAATCTCTTACTCACTTACCGTACTATTTCAAATGATCTTGAAATAGACGCCCTTGTAAATGCTAATTTGATGGCTGCCAATGTTGTTACTTTAACCCTAACACTTCCCCCCACTTTTTTCAGAATATTTTCTTCAACGCGGAAAATCGACCGAAATATCCCCCCGATCCCCCGGGATTTGATCCAGGGACCTCTCGCACCACAGGCGAGGGATTCCACACTTCACCACGGCTGTCAAGCACAGTTCTGGGCAGTGTATTGCCCAGACTGTATGTATTGGGTCCATTTTTTCATCAAAAAACTTCCACGCCGGGTGGTACCAACGTGCCCAGTCGTGGTATTTTGGGGTATATGGTAGTGTTAGGGTTAAGGCATGAATTGTAAGCGTATGACCAAATAGGTGACCATAAAACATCACTGAATCCTATGTTACACTAAGTGGATGGTTCAATAGATAACTGTATAAATGACTGTAGTACATCACATAATCTCATCGTTGTAACATTAAGTGAATGATCATTTAGTTAGATAATGATAGTGCATCACTGATTCAAGCTGTTCATTCAAGTGAATGGTCTAGCACAGGACAGAATCAGAATACAGAAATTTGTTTTGGTCCAAATATATTCAGTATTCTTTAATTTCAGACCATTTTAGTCCCATACATAATATGCTGTCTCTTTTTTCAAATGTGTTAGGTGCTTGTTTGTTTTATATCTTTTACATGTATGTAGCATTTTTCATTCTGACTGAACAGTTGAAGTAATGAATAACATCTTATAATCATCTTATTGAACTAAACTAAAATTAGTAATCTGCATCAAACATTATGGTGTCTATAATATCGCAAAAGCCAAATGTTGAACAACAAACATGCATTTTATTTGATCTGGCCTATGTAAGTGACTTGTTACAAATAATTGAACTTCAAACGTGATGTGATTTATGGAGTTATATGTGTGCAGCTTATAAACGTATCGGATAGAGTGAGGATGGCCCCTTGCTAGTAGGAAAAACAATAACAACCTACTAACGGTCTAGTGTGTGTATAACTTCATTGTACAAGCTACAAGAAGTATTAGGAGTTGTTGTTATACAGCCCTCTAATTGTTTATCCAGCCGTAATTTGCCAAAGGAAAAGGGGGCCATGCAAAACAATATACACAATCCGACTTAACTCTTGAGCAATCGTGTAATTATTTGTCGTGCTTATCATGCAGGCATGGAACAGGGTCACTTTTTAGAGGGGGAATGACCGATTTAAGGTAGATTTCTTAGTCAAACCATTAAAGAGGATTTATTAACTCCTATGATGAATGTGTCCTGCCCCAACAAGACGAGAAATGTCTTGCTTCAAATAGAGACAACATTTATTGAAATAATAGTAAATTTAATTAACGGTTCATTTCCAAAATTAGTACATTCAATACTTAATTTTGTGCTTCCAATTTACATCCTCATTCAATTTCTGAGTTTATGTTAGGAATAGAAATAAAATTTCAGATTGCAATAGATGTACTTCCACATATTTTTATGAAGTCCTCAAAATATGTATAAAGTTTAAATTGCATGTCATAATTGAAAGTAAAAATCACACACATGCCTACATGTTGACTTTCACTTCACGATCTCAACAAAAACAATATTAACTTTAATACTGAAAACTGGGGCTAAAAATGCCCACAATCGATTCCGATAAAACACACTTACAATGTTTATTTATTGTGGAGGTCCCTATGACACACATACATTTTGGTATATTTATGCATTTTTATATTAAATTGCCAAAATGAATGGGATTTCGCACCAGTTTTAAATGGCTTCTGGTTATTACGATTCATTGGGGGCGCCATTTTGATATTTTCCCAACCCGGAAATAATGTTGGCAATAATTGGTGGCGCTATACAAACACAGCCCGAGGGATTTCTTCCCCAACTCAAATTTATGTCAACATATTTTGATATCAAAATAATGTCAAAATAATAACTTATCATAAAAAGTCACCTTGTCCCTATTTCAAAATCTTCAACAGGATGTATATAATTTGGAAGGGCTTAATGGCACTTTCCAAGAAAATATGATCAAAGTGCACAGAAAAGATAGACAAATCAAACAAATAACACAATTGTATGAGAATCTCAATTGGTCATGAGTACTTCTGTCATCCATATAGACTATATAGATCCCTTAAGAAAGATAGAAAACATGACTTGTTGTAAAGTGTATTGGGTGGGATCACATCTTTAGTTTATGTAAAATACATGTATGCTTATTAGTATTTTGGTATCGGAATTCCCAAGTCGGTTGTTTTTCTCTTTATCCATTAAACAACAAATGCTACAATGATTATAGGATGATCTTCCCTAGCAGTTGTGTGCTATTCTCTTTAGTTATTAAAAGGTTAATCAGTTGATTACTGATGTCACAGAGAGGAATTTAATAAATTGTTGCATCCGTATTTGACATTCAAGGGTGGATGAAGGAGACATGTAGTCTTGATGCTTTCCATGTATAGAGCGCCATCAGGCAGCAGTGAAATGAAGACACAGGCATCAGTCACAAGGTGACAATGTGTTGACAACTTTGATGCTGATGATGCAAGGGAATGAATATATGCTAGAAATCTATCCCAAAGGAATCAAACACCTTGGTTATCTTATTTGATAATAACTTTGGATTACAATTTATTCATATAGATATACGTACATTTATTCATCTCATACATAAGTGGCACACAAATATTCCCATATGGTTGTTTATGGATGCTGAACTCTTGTTTATGTTAATGCATGTGTGTGAAAGTATGATAAGATATCTGAAAACCTTGTTCCGTGTTTAGATTAGAATATCGCGCCAACACAAATTTTCAATTGGAATATTTTCAAGAATGCAGACCTAAACATATAGATTTGTTGCAAAAATGGTAGGGTAATCTCAACAGATTTTCCAAACCATGTTAGGCAATGCGAAATACAACGAAGTAGAAGTTTCCAATATGAACCCTGTTTGACATGAGGTAGGGTTAAGTCCAAGGGCCAGCCAGGATAAACCATATAGCAGACTTACAGAATGTACACAAATAAATGTTTCTATTATAATCATGGCTTCATGACTTATTTGTATATTAGTACAAATGTTGGTTCCAAAATTGATTTTCATGCACTAAACATGCAGAACTTTAAAATATTTGGTTTCTCAAACACTGATATAGGCCGAGGAGTGTCATGGTACATCATAGTGAGTTGGACTGTTGGCAAAGGATTGAAATGGTTGAAATGAATACATAACCTGAACATTTAAGGGTATTATCATCAAAATTGTATGAGTTACATGAAGAAAAACATTAGCATTTTTATCCGCAAACTACCAATTACCAATTATTGGCCAATTAGACTTCAAAATCCTCTTTATGCCCCAGTAAACAACCGAAATATTGATAGTGTATTTTTTCCTTTTATTTGCTTGTTTGTTTTGTTTGTGCTTTTTTAATTTTTTAATGTTGTTGTTGTTTAATAATGCAATTGTGTAAACACTTTGCTTGATTAGGAGAATAAACCTGCATTTGATTTCTTTGTTTATAAGAAGTCTTTTAAAGTTTATATCTCTCAGAATAATCAAAAGTGTTCATTAATATTACAAACTTACTATTGCCAACCCTAGAACAGACAAAGCTTAGAAGGAGTGATCTGTGACGAAGAATGATAGGCTTGAGTATGTTTGTGAAAAATCGAGTATAAATGTTTTATATTTGGACTATTGAAGTACTTATATACGGATAGTGTTACGATGATGACATTTTGCAGGTAGAGATGTTTAACCCTCTGCTAATGGTAGCTATCAATGTAGTTGATAAGATTTTGTTACACCATTTTATAAAGAAATTTCATTTAATATTTCAAATATTGATGATTTTTAGTGAGAGAAAAAGAAATGTATTGAAGTATATAAGACAAATATTGGTACATCTGTGTCACCACAAGTTAGGGATGATTTCAGCAAGTGTTCTTGTCAGAGCACCATACTATCGTGTTGCGATGGCATTCTTCATGTGTGGAATCAAAGAAAAATATCTGTTCTTGCTAGGTTCTTGCTAGGAACTGCCTTTTATAAAAATACACTGATTTCAAGCTGCTACAAATTGAGGTGTGATTAAGTATAGTCCCTATGGAGTGGATCTCAAGATATCCTTATATAAGTTAGGTTGACATCTATCTTTTTTGTGCTATATCTTGGTATGTATAATTTACCAATTATAAAATATACAACAGGTAGCAAGAAGCGGGGCAAGAAGCTGGTAATAGATCAGTGTGTGTGTAGTTCTATAGTTCTAGGACTAGAACTCAATCCCTATCAACTTATGTTGCCACTGCATAAGCAGGCTTTCATAATGTAACAACCTGGAAGTCATGCACAGTTCAAATAGTCATTTATTACACGCTGTACATGACATGTATGCAAATCTCTGAGAAAGTTATAGGTAGTGGTACTCATCCCAAAACCTGAACATTTGAGGCAAAGAAATATTGAAAATCTGATGAAAAAGATGTATAAAATTATCACATTTCTTAGATGCAAAAGTACTTTTGTGATTCACAGAGGACACAAATAGTGATACTGAAACTTGTAATTAAAAAGTCTTTTTTATCATTTGATGGCTAAATAATCAGCGGAAAAGGGACTAGTTTTACATTAGCGGTTTCAAAATTGCAGGTGGAAAACATCAATTCAGCCGTTTCACTAACCACTCTGATCGACACTATCAACTAGACAATTGCACTGTTCTACCTGTTACAATGATGTCAATATTGGCAAAGTTGTCAAATAGGTTGAGTGAAGGGTTATAAGATGTAGAAACCCAGTACTACATCCATCCTTGTGTCTATTGTATCACATCTACATACATAGTGGATTTACCCTGTCAAACGGAGTGTATTATTTAGATTTACCCAGGGTCTTCCTTCCCAGGGATACCTTAGGCCAAATAAAAAAAAGTTTCTCATCCAGGCTTTTTGAAAAAAGGAAGGAGGAGGCCCTTTTTTTCTTCTTTTTTTCTTTTCAAAATGGCGGATCCAAAATGGCGGACTGAAAAGAAAAAAACACTTCCGCTTTCGACCTTTTTTCCAGTTGCTGTTGTTTCTTAAATGACAGCCACCTTTTCTACCACCGTTTTCAGACTTGTATTGGCTACAACTTTGTTGAAAACAAAAAGAAAGACAAAATACAGGTTTTTTTAATTAAAAAAAGGAGGCGGCCGGCAAAAAGGAAGCGGGCGGGACGAGAAACTGTTTTTTTTTTATTTGGCCTTACTATTTGGTTTTGATATTGGTGTTAGATTTCACATAAGGTAATTAGTCTGTTATACAATATTTAGCACTTAGCAATCTGATCACTATCACTAAATTGTCATCCATTGGGATGATTGTTTCCATAATCATCTTATTCTAATATTAAAGACTGTTGTGGAAGAAGTAGTCAAGTGTCAAAATATAGTTCTTAGACAAATGATTTTAAAAGTTATGAAAGGTAATTACCACCACAAAGTTGATTATTTAGAGATAAAAGTTGCATCGCTAAATTTTCTTTTGTCCTGAAGATTGTTACCATAAGCACATAATTATGATTGAATTCCCACTGACAAGATGATCTTTAATATCCCTGAGCCTCGAATTAAGTCAATTGGTATAAAAGGGGTGCAAATAATAAAAAATGAAATATATTTGTATCAAAGCGATTACATAACGCTTTACATGGAAATTGAAATTTGAATACAATGGCAGCATTGATTTAAACTTTTTAAAGTAAACAATCTGAAGATTAACAAAAAAGTTCAAATAAACATAAACAACTTTGACTTTAGTCTTCATATCTCTTTTAAGCAGATATGTTGTTTTAGTTGTTACAATGAGTCTGAACTATCCATCTAGTAGTCACATGCACATTCGTAGCTCTCTAAACACAAGCCATTAATATGTTTTTTTTAATATTTATTTCTTCATTAGGTTGAATTCTTACTACAGTTTCGAGCCGATCCTACCAAGAAGAACAAGGCTGGCAAGACTCCCTTGGACCTATCAGCAGAGTTTGGTAAACTGAAAGTAGTAGAAATCTTATTAGACAGTAACCTGTGCCAATCCTTGTTAGAGACTCCTCCTGGAGATATTATGCCTGGTGCACAACTCAGTCTCCAAACACCGCTACATTTGGCAGCTAAGAATGGACACAGTGATGTTGTAAGGTGAGTGAGAGGTCGAGTTGCCAACATAAGCCTCAATGCAATAAACACGATAAAGGGGGCATTTAACTGAAACGTTTGGGCATCCATTCAATATCCCATCCTCCCTTTTCTGCTGTAGTTTTGCACAATTGTCTCAAAACTACATCATATCCTTGCAGTTGGTCTTTCCTGAGTATACATATACCTGCTTTGGTTTTTCTATAATTGTCTTTAAATTTTAAAAGCAATTTAAGACAATTGCTCAAAATTTGAAGATTTGTGAAGTTTTCACATACTGGGCATTCAAAAGACCATAGTTTGAAAGCTTTAAAAATGAGTAGCGTCTTTAAATGTAAGTTTTCAATAAGGTACATTATGTCGCTCTTGTAAAGAGAACCGATCAACAATATTTTTAGTGATACTATGTATCATCTGTACAACGTAATGTTGGAGCATATACTAGTTAGGGAAAGATGTATTTGTGTATTAGAATGATAATAATAATAATCTATGCTAACTTGAATATGATCTGACATTATGGGCATACTTCAGATGGGATGAAGTATGTACCATGAGTATGTAATTGAGCTTTGCTGACACTTAGAGCCCTAAAAGAATCATGGTTTCTACAACAAGGTATTGGTCAAGCTTCTTTGCATGGAGATGGATATCAGTAAGGGGTGTTTACAAATTATCACTGTGACCATTTGACTACTCCCAATCTTAAGGACATAAATTCCATCTGGGAGAAACATAGTTGATCGAGATAGACAAACAAAACAAAAACCTGGCAAGTCACTGAAATTGTATACACTATTTAGAGGTTATCCATGTAACGAATTAGCTGCCATCTTGTCAGGAATCTGTGTTTAAGATTTTCAGAAAGAAGACACACCTGTTTCATGATATGTAGGCCAATTTGGTAACATGGTTCATGCAATGAATTGAACAGCGTGCACTGGTTCAATTGAAGACGCGATTCCCATTTGTCGTCTGTTGCGCCTGACTTCATGGATAACCTCTATTCTAAGGTGTATCACAGGCATGTAAGACAGCGAGTAGTGAGCAAGATCCAATCCAGAGACAATGGTGTGTGTAACATAGCTTCTTGTTGCCAAGATTATATGACCAACCAAGTCAGCTGGGTAAATACAAAATGGTAAGGTGTTCACTAGGTGTTGCTTTGCCTTCACCTTGTACATGAGATATATCCAAGCCGTAGAACTTAACACATTACATGATAGGAGTGTTTGGATAGTGTGGGAGGGATGTGACAATTGAGCCTCAAATAGGTGTTGCAAGCTGGTTTAGATAGACATAGTGACCCTTGGGTGAATGCAGAGTCAAGGAATATAGGTTATTGTTGAGATTGGGGCTATCTAAGTAAGCCACGTGTGTAGCAAAATAGAAACGCTAGATATAAGTTCTATGAATTGATTTTGTAATAGTAAAATTGAATGAATATTGATCTTTTTACTCACTTCTATAGTTTGATCAGTTCCAAATTGGCGAAGCCTCCTTACAGCAGCGAATGAATACAGAAGGACAAGGTGTGCGTGTGCCCATAATCACGTCCATATGCTTGGATTACTTTTGGGCGCTGAGAGATAAAAAACTAATATATCTCCCAATTTGGAACTGATTAAACTATAGTTGCATTTTACTGCTCAGATGGCAGCTTTGTCTGACTGGCAAAAGGAATTTTGGACAGGAAATCCAAAATTGCAGTGTATACATACTTGTATTTATTATTTTCAAATAAATTTAGTAATGTGTTTGATGATTTCTTGGATTTAATGCAGTTACTACAATATAAACAAAAACCCACTTGACTTCCTTATTCAGTGAAATGTACATCAGCCAATCCGCTCCTGAAGCACTCGGTACACATAACACCTTGCCGATATTACACTAGAGGCCTTATCTTGTACAGACCCTTCGGTGACACTTGAAAGGAGACCATTTGGCTGAGTAACGCTTGACCAAAACATCTTGACCAATCGCCGGAAATTGACCATACTTTTGCTGCTCCAATTTCTACCTGCCTTGTCTATTTGTGGAAATAATTTGATGTAATTGGTTGTATAGTGTGGCACTCACGGGAGTCTGTTAACATTGAATTCACCATAATGAAAAGTTAATGGCTTCACCAATGGAACTTGTTTCAATTTTATTTCCAATTGCCTATTGTGGTGTATGTATCTGTTGTTTTGATTGATCAGTAATTAAAATTGCCCTTGTTAAGATAACAAAATAAGGCATCTTCTGGGGATGTATCGATTGGTTGTTGAGGAACCACTCAAGAATAATCATAAATCTAAACAAATATAATACTTTTAGTTAAATATAATATAAAGCAGTATACCAACCCACAGTGTTTACAATTAGACAATAACAACAAATATTAACAAACACCGATGAATGTCCTAATGAAAAATAAGCAAGGACATGCACTTATAATAAGTCATACTATATTACTTTATTATAATTATAATTCACAGATTATGGATTTTCAAAATCTGTGGTTATATTTACAAACATTTCTAACGCCTCATTTATTTAGGAACCTTATCTAAAGTGCAGGAACAATCAATTACATCACATAAATAACAACAAACATATTATACATACATACATATACATACATACATACATACATTTATATAGCGCTCCTTCATAAAGATCGCAGCGCTTTTTACAACTAGAAGCATCTTAACTACAGCATAAATACAACATAAATTACACAAGGTACACAGCATAGATTGTATGTACAGTCATCACAATAAGTAACTGACCAGGTAATAAACATGCTGATAACTCTAAAAGTATAACTCCTACATAAACATATTTAATTATAAAGTTGTTGAGAAATTTCTCTTCTTGAATTTGAGATATTACACGCTAAGAATGGTTGATTAATGAGGAAGTTACGATCCCTAACATTAGGGCAAGTCTGATTTTCATTTTAACATTTTCTTTTCAATACGGGGAGAGTATGACAGGTAAAGCGTGTGTGCCGTATTGATCAACTGTAACAATGCCACCGGCCGACTATCCAACAACCAGGCCATCGACGGGTGAAATGGCACTACTACTACTACCAGTAATCAACAATTTGCCGGTCTGAGTCCCCGTGTTGAAAATGAAAAATGTGAAAATGCAAATCAGACTTGACAGTACATTTGGGATTGTAACTTCCTTAATAATCAGTAATTCTTAGCGTGAAATATCTAAAATTCAAGAAGAGAAATTTCTCAACTTATTTATAATTTAATATGTTTATGTGGGAGTTATACTTTTAGAATTATCAGCACATTTATTACCTGGTCAGTTACTTATTGTGATGACTGTATTTGGTTGTAGTTGATTTCTATGAGATATCGTTGTTATCATTAGGATTTGTTGTATTCAGAGCAGCTTGTGTTGTTTTCTGACAGGCTGGATAGTCTGCTTTAGGATTGCATGTTATTTTGATGAAGCTTCTGCTCAATCTACTAAGATGAAATATTTCCACTAATCCCACATTTTGAAACCCAAGAAGTGCTATAACATGCATGAATTCCAGGTATGAATTGAATGCTAATTAGATCCGGATTGGTTTCTCACACTTTGTTTGATATTGTTACAAGCAAGGATGCTATTTGATTGTTAATTTGACTTATTTTATATTTTTCGGTATTACTTAGGCTGTTTCATTGATAAAACATGTAAGCTGATTGTGCATTATCACTGTTCCAAGCACCTTTTGTAAGTAGTCTCAAAAGGCATAAGTAATATTATTTGACAGCAATAAGTAATATCAATCCATATTTATCAAGGATGACTCCATTTGGTTCCTTGATAGTTTTACATAAGAACAACTATGCAACATGGAGGCGGTTTTCAATCTTGGGAAACCCTTGAGACATTGAATGCTCAAACTTTTTGTTTCTTAAAAAGCAGGTTGCACCTCCCTTTAAAATATTGTGAGTAACCTTTTTGGCATCAATAGCCTTCACACCTCATAAATCTTAATACTAGGATTGAAATATTTGCCAACATTTGTCATTGAATTCATGAACAGGAATTATCCAATCCATATTAAACCCTGGAATAGTTTCAGAATTACTCACGAAGATAGTAAATATGTCAGCTAGTATAAGTTAAAAGTTTAACGGGTTGTCGGACGAGTTTTAATCTGTCAAGCTTTCGTCAGGATTAGCTCTGACTTCTTCAGGACCAAATATTATAATATTGAACAAAACATAGAGATTGCCACGTCTCTTGTTATCATCATTTGGACTACCCCTTGCCCGATGATTTGATGATGTCAGCTAGTGTCAGCCTTTGAATTTTGGGAGATTTTATAGACAGTTTGAAAGCTAGTGTCAGCCTTTGAATTTTGGGAGATTTTATAGGCAGTTTGAAAGCTAGTGTCAGCCTTTGAATTTTGGGAGATTTTATAGACAGTTTGAAAGCTAGTGTCAGCCTTTGAATTTTGGGAGATTTTATAGACAGTTTGAAACCTTTCTTGTTAGTTGGAGCAATATTATCATAGGTAACCAATCAAAACTAAGCTTATTAAATCCATCCTTTTCTTATTCTTACAGTATCTCCTATTGATTCAATTTATGTTATATATCAGGCATATATCACAGACTCCTCCCTTTATAAACCAATCAAAATATTGATATAAGGAGGCCACTAGTCAAAGAGCAGCGCTGTATGAATAGGGATGAGGAAACATATAAACTCATTCACTTGATCAAACAGCCATATCATTAGCATCAGATGACCTCATCAAAATCAGACAAGACACTGAAACACATGCCATTGAGGAAAATAACAAAATCATCTTAAAATATTGAAAATAACAAAATCATCTTAAAATATTGATCCTTATTTGAGCTTATTGGAATTTCCCTGTGTGTGCCTCTCTGTGAAACCTGCACAGTCAAATTAATAAAACATTGTCATATGAAGTAAATCCAAAGTGATGATAAGTTGATACACTATGGCAAATGCCACGTCCATTGCAACATACTCCAACTCCTCAGTGTGAGGATGAATTATTACAACGCTTTCAGGCGTTGCCGTTGGGAACAGAAATGGTAACACTTATGATATAATAATGAACATGGGGACACTTCAAAATCTGATATCACATAAGAGAGCTCTTACAAGTGACAAGCCTTTTTCAGGGGTGTTTGTTGGTTTATTAAACCGGTTGTTTCGATGAAAACAAGCTTTAGTCCTTGTTGGACCAAGCTCAAATTGTGCAGTTTTAAGAGATTGTGTCAGAATTAACCATTCTGTATTTCCATAGAAATTTAGACAAATTTAAGTAAAAAAGGTTACTTTCATGACAGGCGAGGTTAAACAAAGAATATTGGAAGTTGAGAAAAATATTGAGACAATACATCAGTTGTATAAGATTTTATGGTTTGCTGCCCTCAAAATATCATTTTTACCAGCCCTGGCTACTTTGATAGTATAACGATATTGATTTGAATGAGTGGTAGAATTTGGGGACACAAACTTCAAAGCTATGTTATTTACCTCAAAACTTAAGAACTGTCATAGCGTATAATGCTTTAATACAAATTAGTCCCCATCAGTGTTTTTAAAATCTTGAAATAATTCAACTAAAAGGCTCTTTAACAATCTTCATGTAGGTTTACAATTTGTCACTAATGTATAAATGCCCAAAACATGTATAAACGCAGCACCTATTAAATTGAATGGGGTGTTAAACCATGAAGGTTAGTGAAGGTGTTGGTCCTGTGTATGCAGTGGGAAATAGTACACTTGGAAACAGCTGACGGGTTATTCAGTTGACAATGTGACACTTGAACTTGGTATTGGAGTAGAATGAGCGATAGGACAAGGTTATATAAATACTAGAATGTATCCCTCCTGCGCACCTGCAGATATACAATTCAAGTTCAAAAGTGTTATGGGATTGGCCTACATGTATATAAGAATTCTAGTAGTAGTATAACTACTATTTGGTACTGGTTCATGAAAACAGGTGTTTTTCCAATGTGAATAGGAAGTAGTATGTTTTCCTGTTGCACTTGTAATTGCATGGGATTAGATGTAGTTTATTTAAATGACCTGTCATTAGAGTGTGCACTTGGATGTTGATTGTAGCCATCATGGAGCTTTTGCATAAAAACACCTTGTGCCAGGAACCTTGAGTTATATCTGAAATGATTTTACTAAAATTCTTACATGCATTCATTTACATGGCTCAAAAGGCAAAGTTGGAGGCAAAAAGACACCCAAATGGTAAAAATGTTTTGTTTTGTCAATTAGACAAATTAATTAAAGTGGCTCATTCTCAAACTATTCTTCAGTGGTTGAGAATAACATATGTATTGCTTGTGAGGGTGAGAAATATGTGTTTTTGGCTAGATAAGGAAATATGAGATATTGCATACATCATATGCAGTAAAATGTTAGCTTCAAAATGCTTTTTATTTGACTGAAATCGGACATTCCATTTTAATGTTGTGTTTGAACAAAGTTATATCGGTGACGTGAATTTGTATCAACATTGGTATATATAACACTTATCGATCCAGTTTTGGGAAAGTTGTTGAAATCGATATCCTATCATAGGGGCTTTTGACCCCAGACCCCCCCCCGTAAGCTAAGCTGTTTTCAGATCCCTGTAGTTCTGCCTTCCCTCTTCACAGGAACCTTCCCGTGGCGCAGCACGTCTTTGGGCATCATGATAGTTACATAAATGTTAGTTGCCACAAAAATTGTATTAAGAAACATACACTTCATAACACATAGCCAAAGAGCAGATTGAAATATGTCTTAATGCTACTTAAGTTAGATTTAAATTTGTATGTATAGAAGAAATGTCATTTCAATAGCTCCTAAGGGTGTACTTCATGTGTAGATATTGTTGTTCGTTAAGTAACATATCGGTGTCGCAGTTGTATATTTCTCTCCTGTAGATTTTGGTAAACATTTTAGGGGCTTCCTGACCGAAATTGGGTAAATCACCTTATTTTGCTTCTGGATAATATAGTCGATGATCAACCACTATGCCCTCTCCATTGACTGAAGTGAAAAGCATATTGTAACCTTGGAAATCCATTCATCGACTTACTTATCAGGCTACTCAGTAAAGTGTTACCCTTCAGCCTTTCAGGAAATAGAGAGAGAATAGATAAAGAAAGTTAGCTACGTTGCATTATGTGTTTGCCTATGGGGAAACACAGACCATTACCCAGATACTCCAGGGCCTGGATGTAATGGCTCATTTAGCAATATGCACAGATGCTATTGGCAGCAATTAGATTTCATGGTTGACGAAGAAACATCAATTGGTCTGAAAATTACTACCCCCTAGTCCATTGCTATTGTCAAAATATATCACATGGATGCTTAACTTTGAGTGATCAAGCCTTGTAGTTACATTATATACAAACCATTTGACATTTTCTTTGTGTAAACACAGAGTAAGTTTATCTTCATTTTACCAGGAAGGAAGAGCCGTGGCATTTTGACATTGTAGCATAAACACGAAATATATTTATAGGGTGTCCCATTACAATGATCCACTTGGGAAATGGTTTAAGTTACAGATTTATAGAGAAAGTGTGGGGAGGGGGAACACATGGAGGGAGAAGGGAGGGGGAAGTAACCACATGAAGCATCAATCCTATATGTGTGGGGCTGTATTTCATCTACATTTAAGAAATCAATAAAAACAAATGAAAGGTATATTTAACAGCTTTTTATGCAAT
The DNA here is from genome assembly GCA_035610835.1 of Ophiura sarsii. Classification (NCBI taxonomy): domain Eukaryota; kingdom Metazoa; phylum Echinodermata; class Ophiuroidea; order Amphilepidida; family Ophiuridae; genus Ophiura; species Ophiura sarsii. The sequence goes on along the minus strand of CM069441.1, from coordinate 143,777,492 downwards.
TTCGTAAGTGAAAACCCCAACAACATTCACTGATACATGTTCTATCCCCTACCTTCTCTCTACAAATTGTTTCATTACTAAGGAATGTAAATAGCAGCTGCATAAATTGCATTGAAAACAATCTTATGATAAGTAATTCTTCTTAAACTCAAGTGTAATTCCGATTCTTCTGCACATTGAAATAAATTCTTGTATTCGGTGTTATAAGCGCACACCTTGGTATATATCCCATCCTCTAGTCGGTATGCAGTGAGCATTAAACCCCTGAGGTAATCCTTAGGCTGATTAATTGGTTTCTAGCGTGAAACCGTATGTCCCATGATGCTTCAGAGGGAATGTTTTATTAAACGCCTGTTACGGGGTGTACATGGGGTAAAGCTAAAGATTGATTTGTTCACTTTATTTTATGCATGACAGTCATCTGGCTGTTTAACCGTTGCCGTAGTGATTTGAAAGTCACCTTAGGATTTGTATTTTAATTGAATATATTTGGTTGACTACACAGTGTATATTTAGATCGGCATACTATGATATAAGTCAAGTAATTGAAGGTAGAGAGTTAAGGGTATCTAATGCTCTGAAATATAATTCAATTGAAATATAAGCTGTTTTAACATTAATGTGTTTCATAGGATAGCATATTTTGAGGATAGTGCGTATGTACTGTAATGCCTCGCACAGAATAAGCTTAAGCTACATTGCATAGCTTTATTCCATGTACAATGTGATGTGATGAGTTACAGAATTCAAACAGATAATGCCAGTGATGTATACTAAATTAAGGAATGACATTGATGTTATTAAGGGTAATGGAAAACAGTCCATCAATTATTTGTTGCCTACACTATAGTTTGGTTAGCTCCAAATTGGCAAAGCCTTCTTACAGTAAGTATCAAATGAATACAGAGACAACACACGCATCATACGTGTGACGTGTGCGTGCGGGTAAAACCGTGTAAAACTTTTGCACACGGAGAGATAAAATCCAAATATTTCTCGCTAATTTGGAACTGATCAAACTATAGGCTGATCTAGTACGACTGAATCCTCAAACCAGTTTGAAGATCCTGCTCCCCAATTATTTTCAGAACACACTTAATTGCCTCATTGCTTTATCAGTCCTGTCTAATGGGGAAAGCACTATGATGGACACTTGTAGAGGTTGATAGCACTGCTGTGGAGATTGATTTGTATGTTAATGTCTCTAATAAATTAAATCTTGATTGAAAGCAATTATTTGACCTAAGCCCCAAGAAAATTGCCCTGGCAATCAATTGTCATTTATATTTTATGATGTTTTAAGGACGATAAATGGATAATGGAAATTGCTCAATTTTAGCAGTAATTTGGAATAGGTCATTGATCTTTAAATAGAAATCGGCTTAATAATTCTATAATTTACTTTTGCCAATTGATATGCTTCAAATTTTAAAAGGTTGATCAAATCACAGAAAAGACAATACCATAATATAAAGAGCAGTTCATTCAGTAATGGAAGGCGATGCTAACTGACGTGATAGTGACAGGTACCAAGTAAGTGGAAGTATTGGATCTCTATTGTACGATAAAATATTCATAACACATTGTCTGAACAAGCCTGATAGACCATTTTTATGCTTTGATTTGACTGAAAGTGTGTAATTATGAGTAAAGATTTGAATTAAATCATTGTTGTATCATTTTGAATAGAATTTACTTGCCTTGAATGTAATGCTTATTTTAAGCCCAAGAAGCTTGATATATAAGATGCTTTAATTCCGCAGTCTATATAATGTCAAGTATGCATGCATGCAATCATATTATGACGATCAATTTTAATATATTTATTGTGAGTATAATAACATATGATATAAGTAAAGATCAAGGTAAGTTCATTTAAGGTTGTGCCAAAATACTTTCACTATTGGTAACTGCAACAAGAGGACTTCCTTATTGGGCTTAACTTGTGTGTTGATAAAGGCCTATGTGTATTCTACTTATTAAAATAATTATAGATATCGTCAGTACATAACAGATAATATGACTTAGTGACTGGTGATTGCCTTGAGCCATTAGTTGACTTAATTTTGAAATTATTTGACTTTATGTGACCAAGGAAAGCTAAAACTTGACTTCAGTCACATTTCATTATTGTCATTGTTTCATAATTCTTCGTGATCACCCAAGTACTTCCATATTAATTGCAGCTAAAAATATGTAACTTGATCACATTTGAAACAGTTCAACTATCAAATGATGTTAAGTCACACGTCACAAGTAATTTCCCATTAAAATAACGGTAATTGTATAATGATCACCATTCAGATTTACTCAAGTTACATTTTTCATATATCATGCATTTATTTTTCCTGAAAATGACACCGATGTATTGATTCACTTGAATTTAATATATCATATTTTTGTAATGCAAGCCTTCTCGTTCATCTGATCGGCATAGGGGTGTGTCGGTGTGTTTGTGTGCTCTCATAGAATAACAGTATTAGGTGAGAAACAATCACAGTGAAATATAGTTGACCCATATTCAGCCTACAGGATAAGTGATATAATGTTACCTATTCTGATGATGGTTTACCTGTGCTAAGAAGAGTTTGGATTTGTGAAAATAATCTGTGTTAAGGGATAAGTATCTGTCGACTGTTCTTCTTTATGTCTGTCTATCATTAATTTAGTAAATATTTCATACATTGAAAATATTGCTAGATGTAATACTGTCAGGTTTGTACTCAATCAAAATTAATTTACAGTTTTGATTTTGAACAAGTGAAACAGGAACAAGTGTGGAAATAGTGCACTTATGGTCCTAGCCATTTATCAAGTCTTTATGGAACAAAATGCACCGTATAGTTATAAATAGGCAATTTGATATGTATGCCTATGTGAATTATCCCTCTGATCTGCCTCAAAAATTGCTCATGTATGTATTAAAAAATGTTTCTGTCAGCTAGCAGCCCAATAGTTTAGGGGGAATTGGTAAGTTGTGCAAGTTGGTTGAAGTTGCCATGGAAAAAGCTAGAATAACTGAACTTACTCAGTATCATCTCTATAATAAATGCAGCATCATTGATTTTATTATGTAAAAAAAGTAAACAAGACGTGCAATCGTTGCATTTATATGTAAAATAAGAATCACGAAATACATCTTTAATCTAGAACTCATGGCTAGTATTTCTTTAGTATGTGCTTTATTCCGTTATTGATTTAACTCAACAAAATCTTCTTGCTAGAAACATGACATTGAATTTAAAGTAACAAGGCATTGACTGTATATATTTATGCATCTTGCATCTTCTGTGCTACTTATAACGTCCTCCCTCTGGGCCTCATCAACAGCATCAGGTGAATCAATACTAGTCTCTTCTACAGGCTGGCTTCTAATCAATTTGACACTTTTGAACTGTTACTGTTTTTGTAAAAGGATTGCTTGGGGTTTGGCAGTGGATAAGAGATTATGGGGACGTGTTCCAATATAAGGTTTCCTGTTCACACTTCTTTCAAACCAATTGCTATTTTCAAACCCATCTCCTTTCATTCTGTGTGTGGCTCTCTACTATTCATTATTTTGTCTGAGATAGTTGAAGTACACTTCTATGTGACACTTTCATCTATTTTGAAACAAAGAATTGGTGCTGAAAGTTTTATTTGTTGAAGACAAAATACTAGTATAAGGTATTCGTTTGGTGTTGGTAGGTTAGTATTTGGGTTTGTTTCCAAACACCATGAGCGCTGGGCTGCCAAGATTACATTTTCGCAGACCCTATATAGGCCTACCCGGGGTTTGATTGCAGCATTGGATAAAAGTTGTGTGCGCGTGCCTAGAAGTGCTGCTGGGTGTGTGGTTCTGTGTCTGGTTGTAGGGTTAGGGTTAAAGAAACAAATTAATCTCAAAATGTTAAAGAAAAAGTTACAGCCTTTTCTAAGGTGTGACATCATCAGTTCTTTTAAAAGAAAAGACAATTCCTGTAGTTCACAAGTTTTCATTGAGAAGCACAATTTTTGGCAGTCCCCCCCCCCCCCCTGCAAGCCATAAGTGAAATTGTAATCCAAATCACATGTCGCCATAAAACAGACTACATCCAATGCATCTGACGTGTGTCTGTGTGAATCTAGAGTAGATGTTTGTGTTAGGCCCTGAAGGAGATCCAGGGACTACAATTTCACAATTGTATATATGGAGTCACGAATATAGATATGCTGTCATTTTATGTAGCACTTAGTTTTGCTATGCATACTTCAGATAAAATATGCAGTGAGATGCAAGATTTTCCAGTATTAATGTCATTTCAAGGGTGCTTAAACCAGAATTTGGTACAGTTAACATTTCTTTTGACATTTGTCATTGAACATTTGTTGTTGTTCATTTGCTATGGAATATCAAAAGTGAAAAGGGTTGCATTAAAAAAAAGGGAAACACATACTTAGGTACATACATGTACCAACTAATTTTTATTTTTATTGGAAGGGTGATCAGAGATTGCGATAATTTGTGAACAAAGAATCAAGGGTGGTTCAAACAGATTTGGTTTTCAAGCAAATATTGGCCATCATAGAAGTACACAAATGGCTGAAGAAAGGATTGAAAGAGACACATGTGCTGTGTGCCTAAGACATTCTTTGCTGGTAGTTACTCCAATGTTAATGCCTCTCCTGGAAAATACTTGTTCGTTTGTTAACATTATTGTATTAGACTGCATAAAAGACTACAGCAGTAGTAAACATAAGTATGGTATCAGTATCTGACCCATGTGTCACTCAGCAGGGTAGAATTTATCCATCTTATAAACGATTCTCTCTATCTCTCTCTCTCCACTGTGAGTTTGAGATGAGAGAAGCCTTCCTCTCAACATCCATCCCTACTTCCTTCATCCATCTTTAGTTACCATGCCGGAGCACATCTCAAGACATAGTGTAGGGTGTAAGACAAGAGCTGAATGACTGAGATGTCAGAGAAGTTGACCTACTTACACATATTTGTCTGTTTGTATGCAGTAGGCATTTATGTACTCGCTGTTTGTATTATGAAATTTGAGATTGCAGGTTTAGGAAAATGATTGGGTTGAGATATAACATGTATAACTGTCCCATATGGTCCTCTGTTCAGTGGCTGATGGAATGCATTATTCAGTACTCCATACCAACACGTCTTCAAAATTATTTTGAGCATTAAAAAGCTCTCTAGGTGATGACATGGATGCAACAAAATGGCACAACTATGGTGAATAGGATTATGCACATTATAACTATGCATTTGACATATAGTAGTTACCAGCAAACCATCAAAGTTCTTAGATGTGCGTTAATGATCAGAAAATGTCAATTTAAGACTATAATGAATACTTTTTAAATGTACGATAAATACATTGAAAGTATGGAAAAATGCTCATTTACATGGATGAGAACACAACCTTCATTCATATTAATATATACCGTATTATCCCTACTAAGCACCCAGGACCTTATAAGCGCCCACCCCTGTTTTTCTCAATGACTACCAACAAACAATCCCTTATAAACGCCCACCTTTTCAAATGGTCAGCATCCTCAAATGACCACTTGTACATATATTTCATTTAGTACATGAAATGGTCAGCCTCCTCAAATGACCAATTGTAAATTTTCGTTAGTACATCAAGTAGTCAGCCTTCTCAAATTACCACTTTTACATTGTATTTAGTACATAAAATGGTCAGCATCTTGAAATGACCACTTGTACATTTTATTTAGTACGATAAATGAGTTTAAAAAAAGGTAACATAATAAGCGCCCGCCCAAAATGACTTTGCTAACCGCCCTGGGCGCTTAATAGGGATAATACGGTAGGCATCAAACTGGTTTCATTGATGAAACGCTATAAACTATTAAGGAATCTGTACAACCCTTCTAATGGATATCCTAGGTATTTGAATTGAAAGCCAAGTCATTGATTCACAACAGTCTACATAGAATAGATTCCTTAGTAGATTATAATTCAGATCAGATATCTTGTGAACTCTACAGTGTGCAATTAGCATTTACATTGAAATGCTGACTGCGTTAATTCACAGGTTAATTACAGGTGACTATGGTTGACTGGTGTGTGATGGCTGCCAGATGTGTGATATCATTGGTTGCTTATGTGAGGAATATTTGATAATACTTATTAACACAGGGCAGCTATTATAGATGATACTACAGAATCCTTCTTATTGACCCCGCTGTGTTATACTGATTGGAAAACTAAATGTTATGTAAATTGTATTAGGAATAAGATACAGATTTAATCAGTCATTTAATTTCATTTATGGCTAATATTACTGTAGTATACTCAGTGCTGATTGTATTTATCATAATTATTGGGCTATGAATGAGTGGCTCATTATCTGTTGAAATCAGTTTTAATATTCTTCCTATCTGTCACAACATCCTGAAAATTAGTTAAATGAAGTCATAAGATATTTTTAAACTATTTTTTTACTAAAATTTATCAAAATTAATGTATTTTCTGACTTATTTGTGTGTAAATTGTTAATTTATTTTGAGAGTGAAGTGGCAAAAATGATTAAACTACACAAGGAATACAAGATTACTAATACTGATTTGGCTGAAATGTTTGGGATAATTGCTGATGATAGCATTTACTTGATATGCATAGTGCTACACAGTCATTTTGTTACGCTCAGCATTACTCTACTGCCAGTACCCATACAGGCACTATATGCCCAGTGTATGTATGGGTACTGTTAAAGTGCCAGTGAAGTACCACTAAAATAGTGAACTCTGCTACTGTGTGGCTACATACATTTGTTGTACCGCACAGGTACTGTACAGTTCCCATACAGGTACCTGTATGGGAACTGTTATGCTCAGTACCTGTATGGGTACTGTTATGCTCAGTACCTGTATGGGTACTGTTATGCTCTGTACTTGTATGGGAACTGTTATGCTCAGTACCTGTATGGGTACTGTTATGCTCAGTACCTATATGGGTACTGTTATGCTCAGTACCTGTATGGGTACTGTTATGCTCAGTACCTGTATGGGTACTGTTATGCTCAGTACCTGTATGGGTACTGTTATGCTCAGTACCTGTATGGGTACTGTTATGCTCAGTACCTGTATTGGTACTGTTATGCTCAGTACCTGTATGGGAACTGTTATGCTCAGTACATGTATGGGAACTGTTATACTCAGTACCTGTATGGGAACTGTTATACTCAGTACCTGTATGGGTACTGTTATGCTCAGTACCTTTAATGGGAACTGTTATGCTCAGTACCTGTATGGGTACTGTTATGCTCAGTACCTGTATGGGTACTGTTATGCTCAGTACCTGTATGGGAACTGTTATGATCAGTACCTGTATGGGAACTGTTATGCTCAGTACTGAGAATAACAGTACCCATACAGGTACTAGCAGCAGACTAACAATGGTGCCAGGCACAAGACACTAGCGGAGGATTCCCCTGCCAACAGCACGTGATGGCAATATCATATTTTCTGCCCCGTAATGGAATGATGGCATATATTTCACATATTTTTTCCATAGGTTTATGCATGCATGTTTCTGTTACAGGGAATATGATATTGCCCATTGGCACAGAATGATAAACAAAACATAATAGAAGTACTATATTATTGTGATGTGTTTGATGTATTCAAGTTACTTTTGGAACTTTGAAAATTGGAACTTTGAAAACTATATGCCACCATCTCTATCCTTTTCAAAATTTCATGCATTTCAAATATTTCAAAGCATATCCAAATCTTCGTTGACAATGCATGTACAAACGAAGCAGTTTAGTGCCAGTCACTTAAAACATGAACACCCTTCATTGAGAAATCTAGCTCTAATGGTATCCTATCCACGCAATGTTACTAGGCTTAATTGTTTAAGCAAAGAAACTTTCACTTTTTTTCAGGAGATTGGACTATGCTTGAAACGTGCCCTAGTAAATGATTCATCTTTTGGTTTCAGGTTTTACCCATTAGAAAATGTTTATACCCATGATGCAAAATAGGCATCTCTGATCATTCTCAAAACATATGCAGACCTGAAAATATTCCATTTCTCTTTGCTAAATCTGACTTAATATTACGGCCAGGTGATGAATATGACACTCGTTAAAGTGACCATAGCTCTTACTCTACGCTCCGTTATCACTGCCTTTCACTACAGCACGTCCAGCCAAATTAGGGTTGATGAGTGGGTGCTGGTTTATGCCACGATCATCCATTGATTGAGTTGATGCTAGATGACATGGCTTGTGTGTGTGTATGGTGTGGTACTGGATGGAGTAAGGGATAGCCTTTGGGAAAAGTGTCAAGATATGTGTGGCTTTGTGTTGATTTGATATGATTTGATGACATGTAGTGGTCAAAAGTGCATAAGAGTATGTGTGATACTATCAAACCAAATAAGTTTGAAGTCAGGTTCTGATTGGATTAACATTTGCAATGCTGCAATTTAGTGGAAACCCCGTTACAATCAGATAAGTTTCATTGACATCAATAATATAAAGGATTCTCTAAACAAAAGATTCAACAAGACATATTTCATTTGCAATATCTCAAATCTAGTAATATCTCATAATCAGTACCTTACTTTGCTTAATCACTATTTTCAGTGGTCTTGCACATCAATTGCAGATATGTTATAGGTTTAGGGCCTATCAAATTGTATATCTGGTATCGCGCATTTGAAATAAAATTGGCAAAACTTCCTTGCTTCCTACCAGACTCAAACCAGAATCTTGAGCTCTTTTATGCACATTATCTTTCCCATTTTGGTGCAAAACATTCTTATTTTGAGATTCTCTAAACTGAAGAACGTTCTTAAAATCAAAATACCCAAGTGCTACCTCTATGAACTCCTGTAATTTTAAGTGAAAATGATTTGCAGCTTGCAATAATTTTGCAGTAACAGCAACGTGACCAGAAGCAATAGCTATGTTGCCTATGGTAACGTAGGACCGTGCTCTGTCTATACATTTAATATAAGCAAACATTCACTGCTGTTCAGATAAATTGAGGCGATTTTGAATTCCAGAGATGCCTCTAGTCTGCCTGGTACCTATTAATACCTGTGTATCATTGGGGTCTGCTGTATCATCCTGAGATGAAAGATTCCCATAGATGCATAGCTGCTAATGAGAGAGTCTTCAGGATCATACCATTCAAAGATGGGTAAAAGAAATGTTGAATGCTGACACATTTTGCTAGCCTTATCAGTTATCGTCTGTGGAACATTTTAGAATAATATATGGTTAGGCAGTTCAGAGATAAGGATTTCTTTATCATATTTACTATTATTATTTAGACAACGACGAGTCTTGTGAGCAGTGCAATAAAACTGTATTGATTGAATATTCTACACCAAAGTTTCTGGATGCACACAGTATTCTAAACAAGATGTATGTAGAGGATGTGCGTGCGGGCAGATGATGCACACAAAAGATGATGCGCACAAGTTCATTTGGTGATGAGCATTTCACTCGCACTAAGATTTTTAAACGTAAAATTAAGCAAATTTATGTAATTTATCAAACAATGCAGTGTAAATATTGATAATATTGAATGGCTTATTTTTGTGTGTGATAGTTGATTTTAAACTATTCTTTGTTCTTGTTTCAAACTCAATGCTATTCAATATTAGACAAATAGCACCCACTAACTGCAAATTAATAATTCAAATTAATAAATCAAATTAATCAATTCAAATTATTTAGAAACTGTTGATAATTTCAATACACTTAGCGTGGGTTTTTTTGTAACCCAGTGAGAGATTGTAACACATGTTAGGGTTAGGATTAGGGTTAGGGTTAAGATATTGCTAGGTTACGAGAAATAAAAAATGTGTCCTGAAATATGCACAGTAGATACCTTTAAAAATTAAATATTTAGAGACACAAGACAAATGTTCTTCATCTTATACTTATAAATAAATTAAAATGTTTCAGGTACCTATTGTAATGGATCCCTACTACTAAACATACCTTCTTTTTCTTTTTTTCTTTTTTTTGGGGGGGTGGGGGGGGGGGGGGGGTGGGGTGGTAGAGGATAATGTTATCCAGATATACGGCATTGTTATACCTGCACCAATGTTCATCTTTTATCTTGGGTTTACATACATCATCACATTAGAATTATGCACATAATATTGTGTTATGATCGCTACCGACGTCACTTCTCTACTACAGTGGAAATGGTGTGTGGTTCTGTGTCTGGTTGTAGGGTTAGGGTTAAAGAAACAAATTAATCTCAAAATGTTAAAGAAAAAGTTACAGCCTTTTCTAAGGTGTGACATCATCAGTTCTTTTAAAAGAAAAGACAATTCCTGTAGTTCACAAGTTTTCATTGAGAAGCACAATTTTTGGCAGTCCCCCCCCCCCCCCTGCAAGCCATAAGTGAAATTGTAATCCAAATCACATGTCGCCATAAAACAGACTACATCCAATGCATCTGACGTGTGTCTGTGTGAATCTAGAGTAGATGTTTGTGTTAGGCCCTGAAGGAGATCCAGGGACTACAATTTCACAATTGTATATATGGAGTCACGAATATAGATATGCTGTCATTTTATGTAGCACTTAGTTTTGCTATGCATACTTCAGATAAAATATGCAGTGAGATGCAAGATTTTCCAGTATTAATGTCATTTCAAGGGTGCTTAAACCAGAATTTGGTACAGTTAACATTTCTTTTGACATTTGTCATTGAACATTTGTTGTTGTTCATTTGCTATGGAATATCAAAAGTGAAAAGGGTTGCATTAAAAAAAAGGGAAACACATACTTAGGTACATACATGTACCAACTAATTTTTATTTTTATTGGAAGGGTGATCAGAGATTGCGATAATTTGTGAACAAAGAATCAAGGGTGGTTCAAACAGATTTGGTTTTCAAGCAAATATTGGCCATCATAGAAGTACACAAATGGCTGAAGAAAGGATTGAAAGAGACACATGTGCTGTGTGCCTAAGACATTCTTTGCTGGTAGTTACTCCAATGTTAATGCCTCTCCTGGAAAATACTTGTTCGTTTGTTAACATTATTGTATTAGACTGCATAAAAGACTACAGCAGTAGTAAACATAAGTATGGTATCAGTATCTGACCCATGTGTCACTCAGCAGGGTAGAATTTATCCATCTTATAAACGATTCTCTCTATCTCTCTCTCTCCACTGTGAGTTTGAGATGAGAGAAGCCTTCCTCTCAACATCCATCCCTACTTCCTTCATCCATCTTTAGTTACCATGCCGGAGCACATCTCAAGACATAGTGTAGGGTGTAAGACAAGAGCTGAATGACTGAGATGTCAGAGAAGTTGACCTACTTACACATATTTGTCTGTTTGTATGCAGTAGGCATTTATGTACTCGCTGTTTGTATTATGAAATTTGAGATTGCAGGTTTAGGAAAATGATTGGGTTGAGATATAACATGTATAACTGTCCCATATGGTCCTCTGTTCAGTGGCTGATGGAATGCATTATTCAGTACTCCATACCAACACGTCTTCAAAATTATTTTGAGCATTAAAAAGCTCTCTAGGTGATGACATGGATGCAACAAAATGGCACAACTATGGTGAATAGGATTATGCACATTATAACTATGCATTTGACATATAGTAGTTACCAGCAAACCATCAAAGTTCTTAGATGTGCGTTAATGATCAGAAAATGTCAATTTAAGACTATAATGAATACTTTTTAAATGTACGATAAATACATTGAAAGTATGGAAAAATGCTCATTTACATGGATGAGAACACAACCTTCATTCATATTAATATATACCGTATTATCCCTACTAAGCACCCAGGACCTTATAAGCGCCCACCCCTGTTTTTCTCAATGACTACCAACAAACAATCCCTTATAAACGCCCACCTTTTCAAATGGTCAGCATCCTCAAATGACCACTTGTACATATATTTCATTTAGTACATGAAATGGTCAGCCTCCTCAAATGACCAATTGTAAATTTTCGTTAGTACATCAAGTAGTCAGCCTTCTCAAATTACCACTTTTACATTGTATTTAGTACATAAAATGGTCAGCATCTTGAAATGACCACTTGTACATTTTATTTAGTACGATAAATGAGTTTAAAAAAAGGTAACATAATAAGCGCCCGCCCAAAATGACTTTGCTAACCGCCCTGGGCGCTTAATAGGGATAATACGGTAGGCATCAAACTGGTTTCATTGATGAAACGCTATAAACTATTAAGGAATCTGTACAACCCTTCTAATGGATATCCTAGGTATTTGAATTGAAAGCCAAGTCATTGATTCACAACAGTCTACATAGAATAGATTCCTTAGTAGATTATAATTCAGATCAGATATCTTGTGAACTCTACAGTGTGCAATTAGCATTTACATTGAAATGCTGACTGCGTTAATTCACAGGTTAATTACAGGTGACTATGGTTGACTGGTGTGTGATGGCTGCCAGATGTGTGATATCATTGGTTGCTTATGTGAGGAATATTTGATAATACTTATTAACACAGGGCAGCTATTATAGATGATACTACAGAATCCTTCTTATTGACCCCGCTGTGTTATACTGATTGGAAAACTAAATGTTATGTAAATTGTATTAGGAATAAGATACAGATTTAATCAGTCATTTAATTTCATTTATGGCTAATATTACTGTAGTATACTCAGTGCTGATTGTATTTATCATAATTATTGGGCTATGAATGAGTGGCTCATTATCTGTTGAAATCAGTTTTAATATTCTTCCTATCTGTCACAACATCCTGAAAATTAGTTAAATGAAGTCATAAGATATTTTTAAACTATTTTTTTACTAAAATTTATCAAAATTAATGTATTTTCTGACTTATTTGTGTGTAAATTGTTAATTTATTTTGAGAGTGAAGTGGCAAAAATGATTAAACTACACAAGGAATACAAGATTACTAATACTGATTTGGCTGAAATGTTTGGGATAATTGCTGATGATAGCATTTACTTGATATGCATAGTGCTACACAGTCATTTTGTTACGCTCAGCATTACTCTACTGCCAGTACCCATACAGGCACTATATGCCCAGTGTATGTATGGGTACTGTTAAAGTGCCAGTGAAGTACCACTAAAATAGTGAACTCTGCTACTGTGTGGCTACATACATTTGTTGTACCGCACAGGTACTGTACAGTTCCCATACAGGTACCTGTATGGGAACTGTTATGCTCAGTACCTGTATGGGTACTGTTATGCTCAGTACCTGTATGGGTACTGTTATGCTCTGTACTTGTATGGGAACTGTTATGCTCAGTACCTGTATGGGTACTGTTATGCTCAGTACCTATATGGGTACTGTTATGCTCAGTACCTGTATGGGTACTGTTATGCTCAGTACCTGTATGGGTACTGTTATGCTCAGTACCTGTATGGGTACTGTTATGCTCAGTACCTGTATGGGTACTGTTATGCTCAGTACCTGTATTGGTACTGTTATGCTCAGTACCTGTATGGGAACTGTTATGCTCAGTACATGTATGGGAACTGTTATACTCAGTACCTGTATGGGAACTGTTATACTCAGTACCTGTATGGGTACTGTTATGCTCAGTACCTTTAATGGGAACTGTTATGCTCAGTACCTGTATGGGTACTGTTATGCTCAGTACCTGTATGGGTACTGTTATGCTCAGTACCTGTATGGGAACTGTTATGATCAGTACCTGTATGGGAACTGTTATGCTCAGTACTGAGAATAACAGTACCCATACAGGTACTAGCAGCAGACTAACAATGGTGCCAGGCACAAGACACTAGCGGAGGATTCCCCTGCCAACAGCACGTGATGGCAATATCATATTTTCTGCCCCGTAATGGAATGATGGCATATATTTCACATATTTTTTCCATAGGTTTATGCATGCATGTTTCTGTTACAGGGAATATGATATTGCCCATTGGCACAGAATGATAAACAAAACATAATAGAAGTACTATATTATTGTGATGTGTTTGATGTATTCAAGTTACTTTTGGAACTTTGAAAATTGGAACTTTGAAAACTATATGCCACCATCTCTATCCTTTTCAAAATTTCATGCATTTCAAATATTTCAAAGCATATCCAAATCTTCGTTGACAATGCATGTACAAACGAAGCAGTTTAGTGCCAGTCACTTAAAACATGAACACCCTTCATTGAGAAATCTAGCTCTAATGGTATCCTATCCACGCAATGTTACTAGGCTTAATTGTTTAAGCAAAGAAACTTTCACTTTTTTTCAGGAGATTGGACTATGCTTGAAACGTGCCCTAGTAAATGATTCATCTTTTGGTTTCAGGTTTTACCCATTAGAAAATGTTTATACCCATGATGCAAAATAGGCATCTCTGATCATTCTCAAAACATATGCAGACCTGAAAATATTCCATTTCTCTTTGCTAAATCTGACTTAATATTACGGCCAGGTGATGAATATGACACTCGTTAAAGTGACCATAGCTCTTACTCTACGCTCCGTTATCACTGCCTTTCACTACAGCACGTCCAGCCAAATTAGGGTTGATGAGTGGGTGCTGGTTTATGCCACGATCATCCATTGATTGAGTTGATGCTAGATGACATGGCTTGTGTGTGTGTATGGTGTGGTACTGGATGGAGTAAGGGATAGCCTTTGGGAAAAGTGTCAAGATATGTGTGGCTTTGTGTTGATTTGATATGATTTGATGACATGTAGTGGTCAAAAGTGCATAAGAGTATGTGTGATACTATCAAACCAAATAAGTTTGAAGTCAGGTTCTGATTGGATTAACATTTGCAATGCTGCAATTTAGTGGAAACCCCGTTACAATCAGATAAGTTTCATTGACATCAATAATATAAAGGATTCTCTAAACAAAAGATTCAACAAGACATATTTCATTTGCAATATCTCAAATCTAGTAATATCTCATAATCAGTACCTTACTTTGCTTAATCACTATTTTCAGTGGTCTTGCACATCAATTGCAGATATGTTATAGGTTTAGGGCCTATCAAATTGTATATCTGGTATCGCGCATTTGAAATAAAATTGGCAAAACTTCCTTGCTTCCTACCAGACTCAAACCAGAATCTTGAGCTCTTTTATGCACATTATCTTTCCCATTTTGGTGCAAAACATTCTTATTTTGAGATTCTCTAAACTGAAGAACGTTCTTAAAATCAAAATACCCAAGTGCTACCTCTATGAACTCCTGTAATTTTAAGTGAAAATGATTTGCAGCTTGCAATAATTTTGCAGTAACAGCAACGTGACCAGAAGCAATAGCTATGTTGCCTATGGTAACGTAGGACCGTGCTCTGTCTATACATTTAATATAAGCAAACATTCACTGCTGTTCAGATAAATTGAGGCGATTTTGAATTCCAGAGATGCCTCTAGTCTGCCTGGTACCTATTAATACCTGTGTATCATTGGGGTCTGCTGTATCATCCTGAGATGAAAGATTCCCATAGATGCATAGCTGCTAATGAGAGAGTCTTCAGGATCATACCATTCAAAGATGGGTAAAAGAAATGTTGAATGCTGACACATTTTGCTAGCCTTATCAGTTATCGTCTGTGGAACATTTTAGAATAATATATGGTTAGGCAGTTCAGAGATAAGGATTTCTTTATCATATTTACTATTATTATTTAGACAACGACGAGTCTTGTGAGCAGTGCAATAAAACTGTATTGATTGAATATTCTACACCAAAGTTTCTGGATGCACACAGTATTCTAAACAAGATGTATGTAGAGGATGTGCGTGCGGGCAGATGATGCACACAAAAGATGATGCGCACAAGTTCATTTGGTGATGAGCATTTCACTCGCACTAAGATTTTTAAACGTAAAATTAAGCAAATTTATGTAATTTATCAAACAATGCAGTGTAAATATTGATAATATTGAATGGCTTATTTTTGTGTGTGATAGTTGATTTTAAACTATTCTTTGTTCTTGTTTCAAACTCAATGCTATTCAATATTAGACAAATAGCACCCACTAACTGCAAATTAATAATTCAAATTAATAAATCAAATTAATCAATTCAAATTATTTAGAAACTGTTGATAATTTCAATACACTTAGCGTGGGTTTTTTTGTAACCCAGTGAGAGATTGTAACACATGTTAGGGTTAGGATTAGGGTTAGGGTTAAGATATTGCTAGGTTACGAGAAATAAAAAATGTGTCCTGAAATATGCACAGTAGATACCTTTAAAAATTAAATATTTAGAGACACAAGACAAATGTTCTTCATCTTATACTTATAAATAAATTAAAATGTTTCAGGTACCTATTGTAATGGATCCCTACTACTAAACATACCTTCTTTTTCTTTTTTTCTTTTTTTTGGGGGGGTGGGGGGGGGGGGGGGTGGGGTGGTAGAGGATAATGTTATCCAGATATACGGCATTGTTATACCTGCACCAATGTTCATCTTTTATCTTGGGTTTACATACATCATCACATTAGAATTATGCACATAATATTGTGTTATGATCGCTACCGACGTCACTTCTCTACTACAGTGGAAATGGAAGAATGCAAACCTGTACTGTAATATCATAACAATTGCCCTCCTAGTCATCCCCACAGTTGTATATTCAATACCTGTAAAAGTAGAAATGTAGTAGATCTTTTAAGGTAGTCCCTCATCAGCGTAATTCTTGATTATTTAAAGGTGCAATGTCTCAATCAAGTCAGCTGCTGCATTTGCAGGCACCTCACGGTCAGTGGGTCAACCAAAGTTTAGCCTCAATTGCTGATGCACGGCCTATTTCAACCAGTAATGTGATTAAAAACAAGATGAGCAAGATTTACCTAACGCACCCAGATAAATAATCAGTCTCAGCAGCACGTATTGACCAGTTTACTCATGGGACTGCTACGGTTTATAATCACACATAAGTGAGAGCGTAGTGAGAAGGAGGATGTGTATGTCATTTAATGCATGGTGGCCACTGATGTTTATTTCATTGAAGAAGAATAATGGTTACATATTGAAGTTGTTAGGATTGATAGGAGCAGTTTGCTCTTTTTCAAAGTACTAGCATCATTTTGACGTTATTAAAGAATCTATTAGATGAGAGACATTGCTTTTTTACTTATACTAAGAAATTCAATAATTTGAAGGGATTTGAATTGAGTAAGAGGTGTGATTATCTTCTTGATATTATGGAAGTGTCGCTAGGTTAAACTTTATATGTTGTGTATTGTTGGTGCTTTAGTTAAGTTTTGAATGTGTTTGAAACTGACATTTTTAAAGTCATAGCTGACATTCATTCTCAATAATGTTGATTTCCCATCCTCCCTCCTCTCTGTGACTTTGAGGCTTGCTCTTCTTGAATTGAGGGTTGAAGATTTGCGATAGATCATGGATAGTTTGTTTTCTCATCTCTGTTCATGACGTTGGGACCCTCATAATTCATAGGGAATCTTTCATAAATGTTGGCACACGCAATGCACAAAATAGTCTGTAATACAAATACTGCTATTTGCTAGTAATGTTTTTGGTTTTGTTACAAGATTGAACTTGTTAGTTATATTCATTTTTTCCCCTTTTCCATGATTATCATCAAGCCATAGGAACATCTACAATAACAGGGAAATGACTCCCAGCTTGAATGGTGGGAAAATATGCACTAAATAACCAAATGGAAAATAGCCTCAATATTGTATTTAGTGCAGGCAAACATGGTGAACAATAATACTTGCATATCCCATTCCTCTTCTGTATCAACTGTACAACACTCCCAGCAATTTCAATTCTTAGCTATTCACTTTACTCAAAGCCTTCACTATTCAACAAGAATTATTGTTAGGGAAAACCCTCAGTGTTGCCACAATATTATTCCCTGGACAAATCTAAGTGTCCATAGTGGTGATAGGGGGCAGCATTACTATATCCCTAGTGTTGTCACTGTGTCACGTCCTTATAAGGTCAACCCCTATGGGACGTTATAATAATTTGTGCTTTCATAACATACTGAAGTACTGCCCTGGGGGTGTAACAATTAATTTACTTCCCCTCCCCTTAGCAAACTAATGTGATGATATATAGGATGGAAAAATATGATTGCCATGTTGCAAATTTGCAAATATTTAAAAGTATCTGTCCAGTAGCCGTATTCAGTTCCATGTAACAGAAGTAGAATATGTATTTGTGAAAGGTTTTTTTTGCACAGTGTCTCTTTTTGGCGTAATAGTCTATGTTGTAACCAGCCAGGATCGATGTGTAAAAGCGTTGTATTTCAGCAAGTAGCACACATAGGGTTAAAAAATATAATATGGAAGGATTGAATTTGAAGAAAACAATCCATCTATTTTTAAATATTTCTATTTTGTATAGCGCAGAGTGCATTGACCTGGTAATGAAATATCCTCATGTAACATGAGCCAGGGGGAGCGGTTTGGAAAAGATTATTTACAACACGGGCATCTGTGGCAAAGTCCCTGATACATGGGTGATATGAGACTTGCTCCTGCAAGATGAGAGTGGGCTTGGGGTTAGTGTTCATTTCATGGAGAAGTTCATCTTTTCAGGCTTATGCCCGATTGTTGAGCCGGAATGGTTAGAAGGGAGTTAGTAGATGAGGTCTCAAGCACAGCCATTGAGTAGTACAAAATGACACATACAATAATGAAATGACATTTTTTCACCACACACATCTTCAACCCTCTACATTTCATAAGAATAAGACAAAAGATGAGTTGCAATGTAAATGTGCATATGTCAAATAGGATTTCATTAGGTTCAGGGCTGCTGTAAGGGTTAGTAGACTAGTTGATTTTGAAGCACCCATCAGTTTTTCAAGAGTTTGGTGTCATAAATAAAGTAAATAAACCAAGACATTATAGGAACAAACATCAACAAATTCACCTTGAACTTAATAAGTGGCATTCCAAAGCAGTGTGAATATGTTGGATGCTGAAGACATAAATCGTTCATTTTGATTTATACGTTGAGTACTGTTATTTTCTTGGTGTGAAAGTTGCTTACTTGCTTAATTCGGGTCGTGTCCCCGATCCACAATGGCTCTCCACACTCTTCTGTCGTTCATTGCTGTCTTTATGTTACTTGTCTCCAGTCCAGTATCTTGCTTGAGTAGATCGATAAATGTCAGAGCAGGTCGCCCCGGCTTTCTTTTGCCATGTTTGGGGATCCAGTGCACCAGTTTGGCTGGTATGAAAGTGTTGCTAACCATATATTCTAGTTAGGTGTATAAATTACAATTGGTCAACTGGTACAGGCCTGATTGCATAAAAGTTAAAATGAATCTTAAGTGAACTAGGAAAAGTGATTCTTAACTCATCTTAAGCCAGGTTGAGAAGAATATTTATGAATTATTTCCAAGTTGAGCTTTAATATGGACCAAGTTTCAAAGTTTATAGTCTAATATTATTGTGAAGATCAACTAACAAATTCTTAAGCAATTCTCCAAGGAAGAGTTCAAACCATAAGAAGAATAACTATTCTTAAGATGAATGTAAAGAGTTGTGCAATAGGATCCGGTATAGTTTCTGGTAATTCAATGATGCCTTATGAGTTATGGTGTTCTGTATGTTGTTTTTGTTGGTTTATTGTTGTTAATGTTGTTGGTTGTTGTTAAAAACGGAAACTGTGGCTTGTAATCAAAGGTTTCAACTATCTATTAAAAGTAATAAATGTATTTAACTATTAATAGAGGATGTTTGTGGTATCTATTACACCAACCAATAGTGTTATTTCTTGGGCATGTACAAAACGTGATGAATACATAAGGAAATCCGACCCAAACTCTCAAAGTTATACCAAGGTCCCATTATGGTCGCATGTAAACCTAACCCTTATACTTATTTTCAATAATGGAAGTAATTACTTCCCACTTTTCTTCCTGAATGATACCACATTTTGGTATTACGTCAACTGCACAGGGTTGCGATGGGTATTGCGTGGACAGTTGTTGAACCTTGTAATAATGGTGAAATCTTGTTTTATAGAAGAATCTGTTCCTGAAATATTCTCTAAACCTTGGCCCTTAATGGAAGTAATAACTTCTTACTTTTCTTCCTGAATGATACCACATTTTGGTATTACGTCAACTGCACAGGGTTGCAACTGGTATTGTGTGGACAGTTGTTGAACCTTGTAATATTGAATGGTGAAATCTTGTTTTATAGAAGAAGAATCGGTTCCTGAAATATTCTCTAAACCTTGGCCCTTTTTTGGTGAAAAAATTGACTGAAAAACATCATGAAATGTAAAGTTCTCGGTTACAAAAATCCAAAATTTACTGACACTTTATATATTGAATGCCATTTGACTCTTTATTATCATTTTAAACACTTTCTGCTGCCAAAAAAAATTATCAACCCTGGTCTGAGCAGGTGATAACAAGTGCAAAATAATTAAATATTCGATTTTTGAATGAGGAAAGTGAAATGAAGAGTGATGTGGAAGTCAAGGACGGATATTGTCCTTCCTCGTATATTGCCTAATAAACTGATATCAAGGTCATTGCATTTTCTGATGATATCCTACAATTATAATAATTAATATAGGTCCTCACATTGTGATCTCGTAGAATGTAGAAACAACGTAGAATTCAAGTATATTGCAATAAAATGGTATAATTTAGGGATACTTTTCACACCCTATGTGTTATAATGCACTGTCCACTATATTTAATACAATGTACTGTGTAAAGGGGACAATGGGAAGGATAATACAGAATAATAAAGAAAAATATCTTGCACTTTGAGGGCAGTAAGGTTTTATACTGATTCATAAAAGGTTGATTTGTCCATCAATCTTCAAATAAACCAATGTAACGTGCAGGTTATCAGTCACCGTAATGATGGTTGGTAAAATAGGTTTTATATAAAGGCACTATTACATAGAAATCATTTTGTATAGTGCATACAATACTAGTACTCTATATGCCAAATAATAGGACTCAAAATCCCTTTTATAGTCATAATTTTCATTTCCTGGCGTTATCATTGATTAAGAAAGAAGGCACATCGCTACACACCAAATCAAGCATTTGCTAAGCATAATTGTATTACTGCACTTAATTAATGGATAGCTGAAAGAGGACGGGGTAGAAAATTGTGAAGAGTACAGTGAACTGGTGATTGAGATTCACTAGGCATTATTTGCTATCTGTCATAAAAAGTATTTTCCTTGAAATGGTTGATAATATAGTCAAATATACATGTAGGAATTTCTGTTGGTATCATAGTTGCTGTCACAACTCTGTTTGTTTGATAACATGGTTAATTCCTTAAGGGGCTGTCAACCCTAAAAACATGAAATTTATCAAGCGCTGTAACCTTTGAACAAATAATGTGATGTACATAAAAGTATACATTTTTGTAAAGGAAATTAGTCGAAGAATCCATTTCCATCCAAATTCAGTTTTCGGTAAAAAATGCTGAAATTGCCCTAAAATTGTCTAAAGAAATTTCCCCCTAGGAAGGATTTTTTTTTTACATAAAAATGTTTAGTTTTTAAAATTTTGACCAACAAAATTCTGAAAAAGTGATTTACTTAGGGAAAAATTGATTTTTGTACCAGATGCAGAGTTGTTTAAAAGTGCATTAATCCTAACCTTCCTGGCTGGACCTTACAATCTTGTACAGCACCTTGGCCCCATCAATCTTGTGCCACGCTCAGCGCATGGTTCAACTTTTGGAAAAAACTTCTTCTTTTTTAACCTCACCTGTGTAGCTCAGTCAGTAGATTATCAGACTTGTATGCACACGGCCCAGGTTCGATCCGCGGCGCGTGCGGAGACTGATTTTGCCCTCAAATGTTCTCCTCTGATAGTTTAATTCACAAAAACCCGCCGGGGAGTTAGGGTTAATGTGTGAATAAAGGAAAATGTCTTATAATAGTTTCAATATCAGACCCTCATAAAATTCCATTACGCCCATTCGTATAGATGAATATTACACTTTGGCAGTCAAATAGCTGATAGCAATCAATCTTAGCCTTAATTAAGACACATGCATCCACTAGTATGACATTGGGGATTGATAGACACTTGGGAGATGCTTGTATCACTGAAAGGATTAATGACAATTGATGCCTCCCTGTAAATACTTAACACGTTAGTGGAAAGCTTTCATCTATACTATACTGTTAAATAAAACCTACCCTGGATGTCAACTGCAGCCTAACTAACTATAACTGCAGAGGGCAGTATTACACATTAGTATGTGACATATGTCTGCTTACAGGTGCACACTTGCGTATCAAGTTTTGTTATTTACCTTCTCTATGCTCTGATGCATATACATATGTATGCCATTGATAGAATCAGTGTTTAAATGTTTGTTTTAAGTGTTGGAGTTGACCCAATAGATCAATTTACAGCATCAGCGGTGTCGCCCCCTCATTTGGCTCAGTTTCCCCCTGATAAATTCATTCCTAAAACCACCCATAGGAGTTATTGATACAAACCTTATTTCCTGATTTTTATTTGGCATTTCAAATGTTAAACTAAATGCGATAGCTTTTGTGTAGAATTGCATCTTTGCATCATATCAGCAAGGATCATCCTAATGCCCAAGGGTGAGTTAGGATATTGGAATTTATACTATCAGGAGAAATTGTGCCATGTGACAGGGCGGGGAAACTGGCTCCAATGGGGTCTGGAATCTAGCCCAGGTCCTTCCACATGGCAGTCCAATTCCTATATGATCATGACAAGTGGGTGGGCTTTGAAACCTTTTGCTCCAATATAGCCTTCCAAGATGATGCAGTGAAGCAGGGACTATCAGCACAAACTTGCTAATGTAGTAATTTGCAGTGTTCAGTCAGGTTAATGGTTTCCTTCAATCAATATCGGATTCCTATTGTCTAATATCATGCGTTTATAGTACTATATTTCTATTATAGATTTGTAAATATCCCTTTTTTTTGTTATCCTTATCTGCTACTACAGAGCCCTCTTGGATGCTGGAATGGATATAAATAGAGAAACTACAAACGGCACAGCCCTGCACCAAGCAGCCTTGGGTGGGAAGTCTGAAGTGGTCAGGCTATTAATAATGGTAAGTAGTTAAAGCATGCTGGGAAAGGTCAAAGGGTTAACCATAATGCATGCTGGGTATAGTTATGGATCAATCATAGAGCATGCTGGGTAAGGTTAAGGATTAATCAGATCCGGTAATATTTGGTAAGAAATGTGTGATGTAATTAGGCTGGGAAATGGCTATACAATTTGTTTGATGGGAAAGTGTCATAGACATCAATCTGTAGTCATCAAAAAAGTAACTAACCAGGTAATAAATGTGCTTATAACTCTAATAAAAGTATAACTGCTACTTAAAAAGATCTCATTATTATACATGTAGTTGTTGCTAAATTTCTTCTCTTTAATTTGAGATATTGCATATCTAGGAAGGAAGTTACAGTGTCAAAAGTATGATAAAGTACGGTTTCCATTTTTGGATTTGGCTTTTCTACACATGGACTCAGTTACTGGCCAATTACTGATTACGGGTAATGGTAGCGCTAATTCACCGGTCGATGCTAAGGTTGGATAGTCAGCTGGCCGCATTGTTCTGATGGATCAATATGTTGAAAAGATTAATGTGAAAATGAAAATCGTTCTTTACCTTACATTTGGGATTGTAACTACCTCAAGAATCTTAAGCGTGCACTATCTCAACTTAAAAAGAGGAGAAATTTCTCAACAACTTAATAATTTAACCCTTACTCTCTTGAGTACTATAAACTACTCCAAGCAAGCTGTTCTTATGTCAACTACTTTTATTATTTCAATTGATCATTTCGACGAGAATTGAAATCTACTATCTTTGCCAAAAGTCTGTATTTTCCATCAGAAATGTTTGATTTTCAAAATCTAAAATTCTTATGAAAGCTGGGCTTTTGCGCAAGATATATGTGAAAACGGTTTGAACTATCTTGATCAAATTCATACCGTAATAAATCATATTGCCTTGGTATAGTTCATTCTGATACACCCTGTATAGTGAGTGCGGTATACTGCGCGAACGAGTAGCTGAGGGCCATGGCTTGCGTAGGGGAGTTCCCGGGTCGATCCCCGGTCGAGTCGTGGCGATTTATTCTACCAAAATTGAGCTATCGGTTAAAAACCTGATTTGGGGGTTAGGGTTAATATGTTTATGTAGGAGTTATACTTTTAAAGTTATCAGCACATTTATTACCTGGAAAGTTACTTTTTTGATGACCGTATATCTATCTATGTCCCATAGCTATAAGAGGCTGTTGGGTTGTCATAGTGATGGATCGAGTTTTCTAAAGCTGCCTGTCATCGGCTGTTCTTATCAGTTGGTTGAAACACACTCATTGTTTGATATTGTCCATCATCTAAGAAATCAATATAAGGAGATAAAGCGTAACAAATTCTTTCAGTAGTAGAACAGTCTGTGAAATAAAATGAAGACTGCTGGGAAATTTATAGAACATCAAATTAAGTCAAGCAAGGATTTAACTGATTTGAAGAGGTATTTAGGGTATGTTGACCCAGAGTATTTTATGTTGTTTCCAATTCAACCACCTGTCTTTGAATGTGTTCTGGAATGCAAGTCCTGCACCTGTCACAGCAGGTTCTATACCCTATTACCCCCTCTATAGTTTCTCTCCTTCTACTAATGTTAGCCTAACCAATAACTAATACTTGTCATGAGACAACTGAACAACTAGAGAAGACATCCTTTTAGGTCATCAGATGTGTTAATGCCTATGTGTGTGGCATATATGGTATGGGATGGGGGTAGGGGTGGGTGTGTGCGGTAGGGCTGTGAGCGGCAGTATGAGTTTCTATCTGATAGTCTAATAGCAACTCTCTATTTTGTACATTTTGTGACACTTGTCACTTGCATATATAGCAAATATTGTCAACAATTATGTTCGCTGTGTACCCCAGGATATCACTTAATAATGTATGGTGAAAATGGTGGGAAGACAGTGGACGCCAGAGATAACACCTGATTAACTAATAAGTCAATTTGGCTATGACAGAGTTAGCACTAAGGATGGGGCCTAGATACAGAACCACTGCGTATATACATATTTACAATGCGATACGATGCGATCCCACATTCTTTCAGTTATTGTTCCGATTCAGTCGAAGGCCATCATCTGAAGAGTGCAGCATGGATTTACTCTATGCTGTACGAAGCTAATTAGTAATGAAAATGCCTATTGCCTAAAGGTTGATTTATCATTTATACTTATTTAATAGGTATTTATGTTGGTTTAGGTTATATGCCAAAGACCTTTTTGTGGTTCAAAATAAGATAATAAAGTGTCCAGGAAAATTGCAAAAAGTAATTATTCAAACCTATCATTTCCTTCTGAACACTAAATTTATCCAGTATTCACATATTGACTGTCCTATACCCGTGGTAACTAAAAAACTTTTCAATGTACATAAAATAATGACAATGAAATCTAGGCACTGTATTTTAATATGATAGTTGACAGTCCTTACCTCAGCATGCAAGTAACACTTGAAGAAATTAGATCAACTCTTTTCTGGCCGCACTAAAGATGTGGTCACACGAGGGCGATCAATGGACGATTACATCAACCTGCAATTGGCGGTCAATCCTATCCACCGGTAATTAACAACATCCCCCTATTGCAATAGTGGCCAATTATTACGTCTTATTCAATATTCACGGTGTGTCATGGCCTAAGCACACTTATTGTTACACTGAGCAGTGTTGTCTTTTGCTGGAATGGTATTGGCAAGCTTAGCCAATTATCACCCGGTTATTTTACTTTCCTGATGGTTAAAGTTGTCTACTTTGTCGACTGCCTATTTTGCCTAACAAAGTCACTTGTAATCAGACTTAACAAGAAGAACGAGGAACCTACTGTATAATGAATTACCGGCAAGAGTTGGAGTATCGATACAGTATGGTAGCATACATTAAATGGACACATAAGTATTGTTACGGAAGAAGTTTATCCTGGTGGATAGATATCAACATGAAATAAGCCCAGGACAACCTTAAGATTGACAAGTTTCTTAATATGGCGACTGTTTTGATGGCAAACATGTTAATGAAATTGTCAATATATTGAGATAAATAATCGGCATATGTCATTTGTAGTCTGCTTGATTAGTAATGGGATGCATTCTGATTCCCTTCTTTGTGAGGTCTATGAGGGAAAGAGACAACACTTTGGGGACAAACTGAAGATATGTGACACATTTTGAATGGACTATAATATATGGTGATGGATTTGTATAAGCTTTGTTGCATTGCCAAGTATTGGATATGGTATAATTACAAGTTATGACATTGAACAAGCAGCTACAAGTGATAGTAATATGAAATTAGATGTATTGATACTAAATATATCTAATGGATTAGAACCAGTCCAAGTTTAAATATAGACATCATGAGTGGTATGAATAATTAATCACATAGCTTTTGAATCAGATTTGTGTGATTATAAAGTGCCACAACAGGTTTGCTGTCACAATGCCTCAGTTAGAGTACTTATATGGAGTTCACTTATCTCCAATGCCGTCCAGACAAGTCAGGCGGTCAGCTTCTTTACTTGTGCCGTCATCAACTGTAAGGGTCCAGCGTTCACATTCCATATTATCAGATTGTGTCGGATCCCCGTGCAGTCTCAGGAGAACTCCTTCCATAGCAATGGATTCAAAGTTGGGCTTGATTAGGAGAATATCACAATACGGTAGCCCACCTGTGCCACCAAAATCATGGAAGGAAGGAGAAACAACAAGACAAAGAAGAAGATCAAGACCTCTATCTGTGCAGTTTGACCTGTCACCCCAACTTATGGAACATGATATGTCTTCAAGGAATAGGGCAGACTCTGAGATGGTATACTCAAGAAATAGGAGTGATTCCATGTTAGTGTCTTCAAGACGAAGATCTGATTCAGAGATAGCAGGTCATACACATCCTAAGGGGATTCTTACTAAACATGATGATCCTGGTAGGCGTGCAAGAAGGTTATCTCTGGTTAATGCTGTTAAGATGCGTGAGAGAAGGAATGGAGATGTATCAGCAAATACAGAAGTAGTTCCACTTGCTCCTCAATGCCCTCCATTGCCACCTCCAGCCCCTCCGCTCCCTCCACGTTCCAAAAGTGTAAAAAGACAACCTTCGGTTGTGATTGATTTTACCATAGAATTTACAGACGAACAGAACAATGGGTATGATAACAGTAGTGTTGTTGATAGGAATAATTACCAGTCTGATAATGTCCATGCAACAGACGTTCAAAATCAGAACAATTGGAGAAATAACTACTGTTCTGTGAATAGAAATTGCATTTCAAAAAATGGATTTATGACTGATAATCTGAATTACAGAGGACAAAATCGCAATAGTGTCATACATCGGAATAGCATTGTAAGTAATGATTCTCAAGTGGATACATGCAATGGTGAGAGAAATAACTGTGTCAGAAGTAACGGTTATGTTTCCAGCAATGGATATGCAACAAATGTTGACCATCATTCAGACTATCAGAGTCATTCTAACACATGTGATGGTGTCAATACCACCAATGAATATCTCACTCCCATGGTCTGCCAATCTTCTGATAATAACTCATACCATTCTTCTGGCACGTCAGATCAGAATTTACTCTGTAGACCCAATCCTGAATTGATTCCAGTTTCTGAGATCTGTGCCACATCCGATGGTGGCCATCATTCTGACAATTGTTGTGTTTTTTATTCTCGTCAGAGTGGTATCAATGTACACAGGAAGAATTCCCATGGACAATCTGCTTTGGATATAGTGAACAAGTTCACACCAACCCGGGCTGCCTCGGATATCAAGCAGATGCTTAGAGGTAAGTCTGGCTTATTAAATATGATTAAATTCAATACATATTCAAATCAACAGACATTGATATTATAGTTTGATCAGCTTCAAATTGGCAAGTCTCCTCACAGCGGCTATTGAATACAGAAGGGACACATGAACACAACAAGCGCATGCATGGTGCATGCATCGAATGAGTTTGGCCAAAGCCGCACATATTCGCTTTGATTATCAATTTGGAACTGATTTAACTATAGGTGTCAAACAGATGACAAGAGGTAAGATTCCAATCAATTATGCTGAAAGGAAAGAGAAGACACTCTATCAGAGTTGTAGTAACAATGTAGCTTTACAAGATCATCTTGGCCCCCTCATTACCATTGTGTGGTGCAATCCTTTTTCTTTCTTTTTTTGTATATAAAGAGCAAATGTGAACAATAGCCCAACAGACATTAACAAAGTTAATGAACTGAGTGATTACAAATCAAACGGGTAACTCTCAACAGAGAGCTCTGATGGGCCAATCAATTGGTTCACTGCAACTCAGAAAATAATTAAAAATACAAGTACATGGTTACATGATCACCTGTTAAAGACTATTATAACAGCAGTTTGTAATAAGTGGTAGATAAGACAAATTGGTTGCTGGTCCAGATCTCGCTTACAGCGGTCTAGATTACCTCGAAAGTTTCATTATTTATATTGATGGATCCCCTTGTTTTATCACTGTTGCAGATAGCCAATATCACCCTAAAATTTCCAGATTTAAAGTATTTGATATTCATAAGCTCAATGCCTTGTTCAGGAAGCAATAATGAGCAATAGTGAAAGTACTTAGGTAACAGTTGTTGAGTTGGAACAACTTTGTGTTTTCGCTGCCAGGGTACGTGCCCCTTAGTTTAATTGCAGAGATGAGTTATGTGTTATTACTTCTGTCACAAGCTGGCAAATGTTAGTCATTGTTGGTGGTCTTTCAGCAATTATTTTTCTGAACCAGTTTGAAAGATTATAATTGCTACAATGATTTTCTTGTGCGACAAATAAAAAGTGATGGTAGTGAGGATTTATATCAAATTTAAAGTAAAATATTTCCAAAATATAGCTAGAAATTAGTTTTTAAAACAAAACTTATTTACACCTATCAATATTGAAAATGTGTCCCATAATCCGAGTAATGTTCTGTAACCTTTGACAATGCCATTGAAAAAAATACAACATAAAATACACAATGTTCAAAAAACTATCCGGGGTGAAAAGGGGGTTTAATTTAGCGGGGAAAACAATACTTGCTGGCAATGGGAGTCGAACCCGGGTCCACCAGCATGGAATGCAGTGTCTAAGCCCACTCAACTAGGGGGTCACACACCCATAATCAACAATTCTTTGTGCATTCATCATCCGCCGTGATCACCACTGGAGATAGACTTAGGAGGCACATGCTGCCAGCATAGTTTTCAAGTGGTATTTCATGGGGTTCAGGAGTGTAATGGTTATTGTTTTACCTGATGAGGACTTGCACATTGGTTTGGTTCAGGTGTCTGACATGTATTAACAGTCTGTGATGTAATGATCTGCAACAGGCTTCCTTTATTAGTAAATAATCTCTTTTGGATAATTATCACCTAGCCTAAATGATAATAGATTAACAGCCATAAATGAAGCTCCATGTCTGGTGCATGTATGTATGTCTGGTCAAAGTACTAATAATTTACATCTGATATGACAACAAATCCCAGAAAGAATAACCAAAGATTTATGTCTTTTTCATTATGATAGTAAAATATTGAATTAATTCTTGTAATTGAAGGAAAATGTATTTCAAACTATTCAATGTTTTCCATCTTGGTAAGTTTGTTGCGTATCCTTCATAAGATAATGCTTTTTTTCAATCCAATAAAGTCAGCTGAAGGCATGCTTGTTTAAACGTTTCTATTCGTTTTTCAATCAATATGTTTAATCTGGGAGCTTTTTCTCAAGCTCAATAAACCTTAGAAATGGTCAAGGGTCTCAGCAGTCTGGTTGCCCAACATGATTACCCCAACCTTGCCATCCCCTCCGTAACCCTTTGAACCTTGAATTATTTTTACCCGTCAGCACCCTCACCCTGAGTTATTCGCATAAATTATCGAAAATTCTAGTCTTTTGATTGTCATATCTTACACCCTCTGACTAAACGTTTTGTATAGTGGAATACTGCTCTCAATCATTGGTAACATATTCGTAACATAAAACATTCAATTTTGTCTCCAAAATTGCCAATCATGATCGTAATACAATGCATCCCTGTCTACCTGAGAATCATCTGCGCAAGATTTTGTTGCATATTCATCCCATTTTGTACTATTTTTGACAGTTTTCTTCAGCAAAATGACATCAAAACACAACGTTAACCTGTTGTAAACAAGGTATTTCACATCGGGTGAACATCATATGACTTGAAAGTCATATGATCACTCAAAGTCATATGATCAATCCGTCACATGTTCTGAGGCTGGTCTAAGCCGCTTTAGCGACTTTTCGGGTTATGCCACTTTCACAGGAAAGCCGCTTTAGCGACTTTTCAGGTTCTAAGGGTTAAAAGCCACAAAGATCTTGATTTCTTACCACCTCTCATTAAGGCAAACCATAAAGGTCTTAATTACAACTTAGACCCCATCAGTTAACACTTACAGACCAATTATTGTATGATACATCCTGACTGGCAGATTTTAATTTGATCAATGCCAACCGTCACACCAGCTATGGGAAATGGCAGGTATGATCCAAGGTGTATAGTCATAGTTAGGCGTTAGAAGAAGGCTTAAAGTTTCTAAGATCAGTTTTGACATGTCATTCTGAGTGTTCATGGTCATAAGACATTGCAGGAGTATACAGCAAAGGTGTTGGGAAAGGACAACGCCACTTTAGTAAAGTAAACACAACTTCAGTTTCAAATGCATACTTACCATTTGGAAAATTGGCGTGGAACGGTGTGCGGCCCGATTTACTTTACACAGTGTTTTCTATTTTTTTACATGAAGGTGCATCATAAATACACAGTCTTATTCCAATATTTGAGTTAAATAACTCAAATGTTTATAATTATAAAAAGCAAAATTTCACATCATATCTACCCGTAGAACAGTTCATGAAGTACCAGAACTACTAAATGATCTAAAAAGTACTTAAAAAGATATTTTTGATTCTAAGACAAGTGGAGTTGACAGAAACAATCTTTTCAAAAGATTTTGAATTCAAGTTATGCATACTTCAGTACCCCCCTCCCCCGCTCCGTTCGCCGCCGCGTGGAATTGACAGAAATAATAATATTTTCAAAAGGTTGTCAATGCTTTGAGGGCTAAATTTGAATCTGGTATTATCTTCAATTCAATATAGGCCTATATATTTAACTAGATTTAATTAAATCTATCACAATATCTGCACTTGTTGTACAGTAATGGTTAAGGTCGTCAATGCTTTGAGGGCTAAATTTTGAATCTGGTATTATATTCAATTCAATATAGGCCTATATATTTAACTAGATTTAATTAAATCTATCACCATATTTGCACTTGTTGTACAGTAATTTAACATCTTTAAATACGAGGCAAATTTATCCTCAAACTAATAAAACCATTTCAGGTTTAATCAATCTACCCATAATGTTATGACAGATGAGACTTCTCTATTCTCTGTTTCGATGCAAGAATCCTACCAGGTCTTACCCCTCCAAACATTTCCTAGGCATAATTTAATTAAATGTTTTTATGAGACACATTCTAAACGTCACTGCAATGATTGTATCGCATGCGACATAACATGAGCCATATGTTACTCTGTTACTCATTCACAGTAGATTAAACATAGTTGTATTTATCTTCAATTTATCTCATATACTCTTTTAATCATGTTACATGCATGGAAAAGATAGATTGATACACTTTGATGATAGTGAAAGCGGCATGGGTGTCCCGATGTTTGACGCTTTATTAACCAATCTGTCTTATTGGGTTAGTGAATCAAGTATAGGAGATTGATTACGTACGGAGGAGCAGTCATGTTATGTAAGGATATTATAAAGGGTTGAATACAACATAGTATTCTGCGCATACAATTTGGTCATGAATAGCTGTATAATGTGTTGAATAAATGAAATGGGGGTACGTTTTGAATAGGATCATCGATGATGGATGCATGTTAGCCTGGTTTTGCTATGTAACAGAATGGTATTGGTGGTTGGCTCGAGGTGAAAAGGCTTTTAATGTTTGTTTTCATTTTTTAAAACTTATCGTGATAACTCAAATTAAATAATGCTGATCATGTATCACTCTTAAATGAAACAACATATTTAATAACAATTATTTTACCATTTTCAGTAAATAATGCGAGATCTCTTCATAAAGTAAATTTAAAGAAGGAAATATTTTCACAATCGTTCACTAACAGATAGCACCCTTGTTCATGGTAAATGGTCAGAAATAGTCTCTACTATTATGCAACTTCCATCTTCCACCCCACAAATAATAAAAACATAAATAAATAATGCATAAATAAATAAATATGCGATTTTAAAGTTAAAATTGTGCATATCTTTCCAAACATTACTGTTAATATTATGTGAAGCAACTTTAAATGTTAGCCTTTAAGAACTAACTATTTAATTTGTAGCTTAAAACTTCAGTTTTACTCTACGTCAAGTTTCTGTATATCGAATATACCAATTGTTGTTTTAAAGCTTATTCTTGTTAGGAGCTGTATGATTTAGTCCTCGAACGTATTGTATGACTTCATCCCTGACTATGAGTTGATTTCTATATAGGGTAATATTAGCTGGTCAAGGAAGGGGCAGGGACAAAAATTATATAAAAATAGCAGCAATGGCAAACTGACCATATGGACATGCTTACCACATGAGCTTCGCAAGGGAAACCAATATTAGATTATACTAGCCATATATTTGATAATTTTCATGAAGTTTTTTAACTCAACTCGGCTAGGTGACCGGCATTAATGTGTTTCAAAATAGCAGAAGATGTGTATACTGATAAGAAAAGAAGATATGCCTAGTTTGAATTTTTTCCAAAAAGCCGTTTATGATTTAAAAGCCCATTGACTTACTACAGGAGGCATTGGTAAATTCCGAAATACTAGCGAATTCCCAAATACTGCCAAATTTCAGAAAACACATAGTTTTGTAAATATTTTTTTCACTTCTTTAAATGTATGCTAAAGACTTTTATTTTATTTTGATGCCAAAAACCAAGGTACTACACACACACCAAAATTCTCCACAACTGAGTAGTGATGGATGGTATTTGCACTGGGAATGTTAGTACTTGTTCACTATAGTATTTTCTAGAAACACTTTTTTGCTAAATTTTGTGAATTTCTACAGAAAAAACTACATGTTCAATTTGTGCAAACAAGGTGTCATATGAAAGGTAATTAAGTTTAGAAGATTTGAAAATTTGATCTGAAAAAACTCACGAGAGAATGTAGATAATATGCTTATAAATTTGTTCCCAAAGTTTCATGGCCATAACGCTTTCCCTTTTCTCTACAGAAATTCCAGAAGGTGAACATTTAGGGAATTTTCAAAAAATAAAGAAAAACATAAGAAATTTCAAAAATGATCCAAAAGTCCTCAAATAGGTAGAGAAAAGACTTATCTTTGATGTTGTCTCAGTATACAAAGTATAGATATAATTGATTTGGTATTACAGCTGTTTTTCTGCAGTGGTGTAGGAGCTGTGTTAGCTACCTTAACCCTAACACTTTTGAAGGATTTTCCAACGAAATTTTTTTTGAGGAAAAAAAACACACACAACAAGAGGTGCCACGCCCCGGGGTTTGAACCCACGACCTCTCGGTTACAAGTCGAACGCTCTACCAACTGAGCCACAGGGGGAGCTATGTAGCCCGGGGCCAATATTTCACCCAAAAACCTCAGCGCCCGGTGGAACCGACAGGCTGGGAAATGGGATTTCATGGGGTGTGGGGCTGTAAGGGTTAATCAAGATAAAATTAGAGGAAAAAAGTGAAAATTAAAAAGAAGAAAAAAAATCGTTCCTTAACCCTAACACTTTTGAAGGATTTTCCAACGAAATATTTTTCGAGGAAAAAAAACCACACACAACAAGAGGTGCCACGCCCCGGGGTTTGAACCCACGACCTCTCGGTTACAAGTCGAACGCTCTACCAACTGAGCCACAGGGGGAGCTATGCTGGGCGAGTGTATTCGCCCAGCTATGTAGCCCGGGGCCATTATTTCACCGAAAAACCTCAGCGCCCGGTGGAACCGACAGGCTGGGAAATGGGATTTCATGGGGTGTGGGGCTGTAAGGGTTAAGGTGTATTTAATCTGAAGAGGTCATAGAGAGGTTTATGTAATTATAGCAGAATGTAAGATGGGATTATTTTGAATGACAAGACATATTTAAGGGGGGGGGGGGGGGGGGAAGGTGGTGGAGGTGGTGGAAACTTACAGGGAAAATGTAGGTATAGAGTCATAGTTTATTTAACATGTTCCTTGAGATAAATATAACCCCTTCTCCAGCTTTAGTGAATATAGCCACGATCAAGAACAAGCCATTAAGTATTGAAATAAAATACATAAAAGCAGCTTGAGCGTATCATTTCTGGAAGAAATCAGAATCTATCAAGATTAAGACCCAGCAAACTGCCCTCAACCGACACACGCATTACCCTACATAACCTGCCTTCTATGACCACCTGTTTACACATGGTAACCTAAATTGTGAACAAAAATGACACTGCTATCTACCTCCGTGCTTCATCTAGATCTACAGCTCTCAAAAGTCGTCTAGTTGGCTTCCAAAAATGTATAACCTGTACAAGGAAAGTTTTCTGACAACGTAAGTGAAAAGTTAAGCAGCGGGCGTTGTCTTAAGGAAGTCTACCATTGAGTTTAATATAAAAATAAAGATATTTGTATGGCTATAATTATGATATAGCACCTTTAATACAGCAAATCCTTTGCAAGGTTGCTGCATTTCTGTTGATATAGCCCAATTTGGCTATTTGAAGTTCAAAACATATATCTTCTAGATTGCCATTTGTGGTTGTAACCAAGGCTGGAACTTTTTTTCTTCAACCAGCCAGTCGGACAGGTAAAATACCTGCCCGGCAGAAATTCCACCAGCCAGTGTAACACACTTACACTATGAGTTCGAAAATTGTTTATCCACTAATTAGACTATCTAATTAATAATTGAACGAACAACACGCATGCAGCACAAAGATGATCGCGCCCGAAATGATCACGCTTATAGTTGTGCGCGCTTCACGCTTTGTACGCAATACACTGCTTCAATTAAATAAATAAATCTGATTATAGTCAGGCAGGTACCTTTGTATCTGCACCCGCCCAACGCAAAAGTTACCTGCTATTTCCAGGCCTGGTTGTAACTTATATGTCCCATGTGAAAGAAAGGTAGTCATAGAAGTAGGCTATACTTTACTTCAAATCTGGAATTTTCACTGAAAATTGGAATCATTTGGGCTATATATTTGGCAACCCTGGCATAATATTCATAATATTAACAAAATATGATACTCTCATGACCTATGTGGAAATAAAAATAGATTAATCTACATTTAGTCAAGATTAACTTGGGAAGTTGTAAACTAACTTGCATATAATATCTTAAGCTAGACATTTATTTGTGTATAACTTTACTTCTTGTGATAGAATGGGTAATTACTAATTGAGCAAGAAAGGGGCATTATTTATAGGTAGTTGCCAATTACGGAAGTATTATTGCTTCCGATGACTTAGATTATAGTTTACATTGATATATTTTGAGTAAAAATTATGATGTATCCCCCTTCCTGACACACCCCATGTTACAAGAACAAAACAAACTTGTTGAAAATTGTGGATAAGAATAAGGTCTAGTGTAGAGGTGTATGTCAAGACAATTCAACCAAATGATTAGCAGAGTAGCTGAGCTCTGACAGGTGGATGGATAGCACCATTTAACTGGATATTTAGACATCTGACCAGTAAGAGATAGTCATAAAGAGATGACTTTGGAGTGATTTGTTGCAATCTGGTGAAGAAGTTTACCCCTTGCATACAAGAGATACAATATCAATTAATGAATATGTAAGAAAGAATAAAAGTAATAATCCATAAGAGAAGGGGTAGGTAGGGATGGACTTCTCAGATATGGCAGCAGCATACAGTTGTGACCTAAAAAAAATGTGTTTGATTGTGAAATGCGTTTAGGTGTCCATAATTACTGACTTGAAGGTATGAGAGTGCTTGTTTTTGGGTAACGTTTTATATGATGGTTGGTTTGACAATGTAACCCTAACCTTCCTGGAACCTACAAAACCTTGACAGTGCTACAATCTTGTACCGCGTGACGGCCCCGTCAATCTCGTACCACGCTCAGCAGAGAGATCAACCTGTGAAAAAAATTTAACTTCACCCGTGTAGTTCAGTCGGTAGAGCATCAGACTTGCACTCACACGGCCCGGATTCGATCTGCGGCGCATGCGGAGACTGATTTTCCCCTTAAATTTGACCCGTTTTTCTCCCCTGATAGTTAAATTCACAAAAACACGCCCGGGAGTTAGGGTTAAAATGCATTGTCAAGTCTGTGTAGACCAAGCGTGTGCAACCTGCGGCCCCAGGCCTCTTATATGCGGCCCGCGAAGCAATCCCAAAAGTCCCATTGATGTGGCCCGTTTTAACTGGAACTCCCTAGATTACACAAATGGCGGATTGATTTAGTGGTGTGCTCCCTTATAATTAGTAGGGTGACGCGCTGCATTTAGTAAATATAACTCGAGGCGTGACTACATGTTAAAATCCCTGATTAAAATGGCGCTTGCAGCAGCAACAGCGAAGAAAAAGAGGAAATTACCCCCTATTACCCCTCCTCCGGACGTGTTTTGGAATGTTAATTGACACTCACTGCGGCCCGTGAATGGATCTCAAAATCACAATGAGGCCCGGATGGTAGAAAAGGTTGCACATGCTTGGTGTAGACCATGTAACATCAGTGTCATCTCATGAGTGGTAATGATGGTAAGCCATCATAATTAACCTGGTCAGACTTCAGGCTTTAAAGACAGGCTCAAAACTTCAGACTCAAAACTGGATTGCTATTGAACCTGATTCACAGACTCAACAAACATGTCAGAATATCGGACACTTAATGAGATATGGCACATGTGTAGTGTTCTAAGGCAATTTTGGGGGGTTCTGCAGTATGTTTTACAAAAGCATGGGCTAGGTAGCTGTGCTATGGATATAGTAAAACCGGGAGTAAAACTTAAAAAAGTAAATGTTTTTGTTATTGATTATAATGGTTAAATAATCCCACAGTTACAGATAGTTCTGAGATATGACTACTTTAGTATTCAGATACTTTACAGTGCTAGA
This sequence comes from Ophiura sarsii, assembly GCA_035610835.1. Taxonomy (NCBI): domain Eukaryota; kingdom Metazoa; phylum Echinodermata; class Ophiuroidea; order Amphilepidida; family Ophiuridae; genus Ophiura; species Ophiura sarsii. Next base: position 143,740,309 of record CM069441.1, on the reverse strand, counting down.
TGAACAGAGCCCTCTCTTGTTCAATTTATGTCATTTGTTATGATTCTATTTCATGCCAATTCTGCAACGCTACCATTCAACCATTACTGTCACGGCAACAGAATAAGCTAGAATAGCAAATCTTTTCAGCATTTGGCTTTGATAGGTGTGAAAATTGCCAGGTCTGGGGGTCAAAGGTTTGGCCCCTTGATTATAACTGTCAAATTCACAAGTTAGACATGGTTGTAGGGCACTAAGACTAGAGTATAGAGAATAAACTATTGTAAACTATACATGGTACCATGGGATACTTGTTAACTCTGTTGGTATGGGAGTAGCAAAATAATAGTGTTAAAAAAACAGGATATTACCATTGTATTTCTCAGTATTTGATCTCGGTTTTGAAAGGAATCGGTGAAGGAATGGTGCAAGGATGGATGAAATAACTCAACGATGTCTGTCATTTATTTATCAGTGCAAGAGTTAACAAATCACCAATGAATATCAAAACTACCCCAATGTTTTTCAACAGGAATAACCCATTTATTGAAAATTGAAAACATGGTGAAAAACCAGCAGGATAGGTAATAGTTGTTAGACGAGGACTCGAAGAGTCCGAGTCTAACATTTTACTTGTATGCGAGCCAAAATAGTACCAGCCTGAGGTCTTAATCTATCATTGTTTCTAAACACTATAATTGCATTATTAGCCAGACCAGTAAGATGTTATGACCAACAGGCTGGTATCATTACCCCATACAAAACAAGTCAAAACATTTGCAATAATACCAAGATGTTATGATTATGCTACAACTGGCAGCTATTGTTTATGTAGAGTTTCTAGGATGTGTAATTAACAGCATGAGATATGGCAGCTATTGTTTATGTAGAGTTTCTAGTACATGTAACGTAGGTCACCCAAAAAAACCCATTGCAAATGAAATCCACATGTAATACAATCCTACATTGGTTAAAATAAATGTTGCAATTTCTGTCACAGGTTTTCCATTTGAAAGAAGCCATGACACTTTCTTGTACAAATTTACAATTTGCTGACAAAATGAAACACAGATAATATCCTATAAGCACTGTTCTAGTATTCATATCACAAGTTTCCATTAGAGAGAAACAATGATGCTTTCTTGTATCGATTTACACTGTCACTGAATGTGTTTGGTTATTTTAAGCATGATAAGGTTCTCTGAACAGGGTGTTTTCTTGAATTGAAACAACACACAGATGGCAATTATAGAGTGGTAGGCCTATTATGATTTGGTCTATCAAACCATTGATAAACAGTGATCTCTCTTGCGCATCGGTTAAGATTAGAATACCCTACTCACTACTAAATTAACTTGTTGAAGACATGAAGCGGTAGGGTATGTTCCTGCTTGTCAGTACATGGATGACTAGAGTAAAACCAGCCTTATGTTTTACTATCAACACAGTGTGTTTAGCTCTTTAACTATGATCTAAAGCGTACAAAGTGTGTTGTGAGATACCCAGAATATCAAATAACTGAGTATGTCAAATCTGTCATTTTTAAAACCAAGTACATATGTAAAATCTGATCAACCAAAGACAAAACTTTGTAAGTGTTTAAAAAAGACTTATACAAATTAAATATTTATAAACAATAATCAAGAATCAGGATTAAACAAACTATAAATATTTGGAAATTGTATTGCCAAGCAATTTGCAAACAAAATCTTCAGTTTACTCTGAGATCAAGTCATTCCAAGCTACCTTCACATTTAATCACAATTACCCTTAATTGCACCGTCCTCCAATAGTTCAATGTAAGGTTTGGTGTCCAGAGGGTACACACAATTAAGAAGTCAAGTATCCTCTATAATGTCAAAGAGATCTGGGACCTAAGGCTGCTCTTAAGCATTCCATGGCCGAGACTCATTGTCAAGAGCACTTGAATATAATTAGTTTACACTAGCCATATATTTGCTTGGATTAATAAACGATAAGACTGGCATTTTTATAAAATGACAACAAAAAATAAAAAAAGTAAACATGAAAGATAATTCAATATAATAGTCTATTCACAATACTAAGATTTAGTATGACCCAAAAATGTAATTCCTATTCAGTATCGAAGTGTAATGTGTAGACCGATTATCACTTAAGCAACTGGATCACACTTTCGAGTCCTGAACACCAATTGAAATGATCGCCACATAAAGTCAATGGGATGTGCTAGCATTCATAAAGGTGTGTGATCTATGGAGTTACAGAATCACATCAATAGTGTGAATATTATTGTTCATACTTTAAAGTTTTGGAAAGATGGTAGGATGATACTTCTGTATTCGTAGCACAGTAAGGGATATAATCAGTTCAGATTGAAGCTCCATGGACAAGTTGTCATCGACCATCCCATGTTTAGTCTACTAAAGCAAGGGTTAATCTGAAGACACTATTCAGTTCAATTGTAGCCCATATCATGTATACACATTCTTTGATATCACTATTTACAATTATTTCTGACAAACATGAGGGTGCAGGATGAGTTTTATATTGTACATAATTTCTTATGCCAAGTGTAACATTCATGCATGCTGTTTCTTTATTTAGAAATTATGTTGGAAAGAGGACAAAAATATGAAAAGAGGGAAGAATTTTAAACACTTGGAATGGAAATAAAGGTATAACATTGAGATAGATTCCCGCTCTTTACTTGTATTTTTGAATCAAATGCATATCTTTTTGTGATTGATTTTACAGTTGACCCCTCACTCATATTCCCAAGAAGTAATGTTTAGATTTAGGTTACACCATGTGTAAAATGGAAATAGGCACAGACAACAGCGCAACTCAATTACAAATGTAGTTAGATTGATCATTTAGGATACTGGACGGAGATGTAAATAATTTGCATAGTAAGAACTGCCTGCTATCGAAGAGACACATACATGTAATGATTGTATCAATTGCTCTGTTCTTGGAGGGATGCATGTACAACTGCCATAAGTGGTGTACAGGTTCAATCTTGCACCAGACTCCAAAAACAGCTTGCCAAATATTCTGTCTGCTGCCCTCAATGGTATCCTTTACATAATTAGACAGCTCGATGTCATCTTGAAAATACATACTGGTTATATTAGATGATAGTTGCATTATTACCAATGATAAAGATACAGCAATATTACACTCCAGGTTACACTGCATTATAAGGTGAGGATACAACGGGTGTACATAAAATCCTAGAACTACTAAACCATTTGAACCATTTAATTAGAGTGTGTAATACTGGTATTATTTTCATATATGAAATACAGCTCTGCTTTTACAATGGTTTGCACATTTCACTTGCCAATGACCATTTCTCCCCTGATAAGGATAAAATACAATATTAGTTACATGTTTCTTTTCAACAATAACATTTGTTTATAAATTGCCTTTATTATTTTGGTTTACTATTTGTTGTTTTAGATGCCGTTGGAGGATGTCAAGCTCGAGCCATCCGGGATTTTATCAAGATACATGATAGGTCAGCTCTGTCATTTAAGGCTGGAGATATCATTACAGTAAGTTAAACTGATTGGGGTTATGACCTTTTTTATCCATAGGGTCATGATTTTTTTATCCTTGGGGTCATGACCTCAAAGAGTGTAGGTCAATGTTTACACTAACATGAAAATTGTGAAGAGAAATAGCTTGATTCTAAACCCAGTATTTTGAGGTGCCAAGCCAAACCTGACAATTGGGATATTTATCCTTCGTTCTTCTGTACAGTGATATCAGAGTGTATTATTGTGATCAATGCAACATTGACATGGATGTCTTTGATTGCATGGGAACAGGCATTTTAATCATGTGTGCAATAATGAGATGCGATTATTGGAATCCTCTCTGATGCCACTGCACACACAGTTATAGATGAATGATGTATTATAGAGCCAGTATTCAGTATCCCAGTTGCAGTATAAAGGGTTTATTTTGTATAAAGGGAAACCACATCACCACATGCTTAGGATACTATTACTTTCCTTGATTCCTTAATCTAAGCAATTTAATGACCAACCCCTTATACCCCTAAATCACAATTGTGTTTGCTACTGATGTAGATATATAAATTCTCTAATGTTTCACCTAAACACTCTATATTTTGAGTCACCAACCCCTTGTATACCCCTAAATCACAATTGTATTTTCATCCAAATCCCTGGGATACCCCAGGGCATTCCAATGTTTCCTCAATATAAATTTTGTGTCCATTATTTCCTTCTCATCTTAAGGCTAGACCCTACACTGGCTCAAGTTCACGATACAATTAGATTAACCTTTACATAAATATAAACCACAGAAAAGTGATTTTGGCTATTTTCGGCATCCAAGTGGGGGCTGAGCTTTAAATTACAAAGAATGTTTCTCACCTAGTACATCGGTTTATACTTTGTGTAGACTGTTATTGATGTCAGTGACCTTTTGAGGATAGTTCATAAGGTAACCAGATTAACCCCTATAAATTAATATGCTGTAATGGGCAAATTGGATAGGAGATGGGGGCAAGTAGGGAATAGCCTGTTTTGACGGCAACAATAACAACAATCTCGAGTTAATGAAAACAAACTAATTTGACCCATAAACACAACAACAAACTGATTTTACCAGCATAAACGGACTTTGTTAGCTTTATTATGGTAATTTAAAGGCTTACAAATGGTAAATTATTTAACAGGGTCAGACTTCATTCTCAAGTTCATTTGTTGTCCATTACTTATCAAGATTTCATAATTCTGTTCCCCCCCCCCCCCCAAAAAAAAAAACACCCCCCAAAATGTTGTAGAATAGGATTTTTCTGTTGAGTGCATTTTTAAAAACAAACATCCGCATAACATTGAGTAGACCTGATTAAACATACACACTCGTTAATGGACATTAGTAGCTTTCCGTTACATTTAGTTGTTAGGAATGCTTGTCAGTTTCATTAAATGTTGATTTCTGTTAGGTCTGCTAATGGCTCTTTTCATATCATTATGTTAGGACTTATTATGGCCCAGGCAATGGTTCACCTTAATGGCTACTCACCTGACTGTACCATTAATGTATCTCGGTAATCGTTTTACAACATTTTGTACACTCCGACACTCCTTTCTGTCTAAATGTTCTATGCTAGCTCTTTTTATAAGATGCCCCCTGACATTCAAATCATACATTGAACAATAGCATTAAAAGAAATGTTCAATTGAGGGGCCATGGAGGAAGCTTGTCATTTTTATAGGGGTGGGCAACTGATGATATTTGCATGGATACTGTATAGATGGAGATAAGACACAATCTTTTGGTTTGAAATTTGAGACTCACAGATTATTTCCAGTGTTATTTTTTTCAAATCCAGAATAGCACCACTAACAAGTTAAACATGTAATATTAGATACACATCTGGTGAACTGTACCCACATCTGACAACAGTTGGACTTGTTCCTCAGTGTATATTTAGTGACCTGAGGGAGGGGGATGTATAGGTCATACAGATTAACCCCTATCCAATTGACATTACAGTCACAGTAAGAAATGCTGACATTACATCATTTGTTTGAGGATTAAGGGCTTGTTAACACCAGGGTTTCAAAAGCCTAAGGTCAAAGGACATACAGGGGTCAGACCAGGTCAATTTTAAAACCAGGGAAACAATGATGCTGTGGATATGTGCTGTTAAATTGTTTTAAATCACAACACTGCTCAGGGCTTATGTATAAAGATTGGTTTGTATAGATGGTACTTTGATGTAAGTGTACCCTATTATGATGCGTAGGTTTAGGATAGGCCTATTTATGGTTTGTCCTAACATGAAGAGACTATGCTATGTGTCACATGATAAATGTATCTTGTGATGTGATTCCAGCCAAATGTCACAAAGAGGATCATTCCCAGTTGGACTACTATAGTTCAGTATGCCAGCTGATATTACATTTTCATGGACTGTAATGTTAAATGAAACTTCAATAGTAAATCTGTCCAATAGTGAAACAGTTTGATTAAAATGAACAGGAGTAGCGCAACTTGATTACATAAGAGTAAGACTGTGCTTTACCCATAATTGAACTTAACTCCAATGTGATAATACCTCGTTAAATCATCGGATTAAAAATGCTTCACAACTATGTAAGATCTACGCACCAGCATTTTCTCTTTAAACTAACATATGCTGCTGCTCAGAAATCATTGTTCCTCCTGACATTGATAAAACATTCATGTAGTTCATTGAACTAACGTTATAAAGCTGGGTTTTTTTCAAAGCTTTTAGTGACTGTGTTGGATGAGCTGTAAGAATTCCACCTACATTTTTGTTTAGTCTCAGTCAAATTGAAGATTAATAAAAGGAAAGGCTTTTACTCAGTAGCCGTGTATGGGGTTCAAAAGATTTATTCATGTCAATAGACCGTGTAATTTAGGCACGGGTATTGCATGTTATTTATAGCTGGCTTTTTAGCCAGGCATGCACCGGTGAATGTTATATACTCAACACATAAATTAAACTCTCTCAATTTGGGAATTCAGGGAGATTTTTAAAAGCAGTGTATTTGAATTTGAATTAATCTTAGCATTTATGACAAAATTACTTTAGTTTCAAAAGATTAAAAGAAGAGATACTTGCATTTTGGATGAGCACAGAGGAGGTCACTGTTTTGGGTTTAAGAAAACTCAGAAATCACCATCCTGTAATAGATGACTATACAGATTTCATGACTGCAACATTGATATTTAAATGTATCTACAATTATTTATCTACAACAACAGACACTCCATGTATCTCAACACTTAGGAAGGATGGCTTTTGGAAAGATGGTGTATGATTATGAGTGTCTTAATATTTGTTCTTATGGACATCGATCTAAATCGCATTGGTATAAATGCCTTAATTCAACATCCAAATTAGTTTTGATTGGATATATTTGGGTATATATCATTGAATGAGCCAACCAGAGAACTATAGAGTACATATTTCTGATTAAGCTATATTATATTAGGGGATGATTAAGGGTTTAGCTGAGAAGATAAGATATTTAGATACTATATTGGTTGCTAACTGTCACTTAATTCTTTTCTGTATCACTTTCCCCTCATATTTTCAACAGATTCTTGAGAAGAATCCAGATGGTCGATGGAAAGGATCTATAACTAAACCTCCTGCTGCAGAATGCATAGGATATTTCCCTGCGGAATGCATACAGATATTGGATAGGACTGTCTCAATGAGTAAGTATTATTATATAGTTGTATTGGAGTAGATAGCTTTCCAGAGTTCGTCTTGAAGGAAGGATGCATACATTTATGGAGATCAAACTGTTCCTCAGTGTTTTGTCCCTCCTGTTATGGCTATCATGAAGCAGAGTGTTGGGGTGATGGCTCCATGGGCTGTTGGCTCTGGGCCACTGTCGTTGAAGAAAGAGAGTGGCCCCTTGACCCATGCCGGGATGCTCACCCTTCACACCTGATGATTAAGGGCTATTTTAACAACATATTCCCCGGCAGTTTTCAATTCGTAGTCCGCCCCTTCCTGAGCAGGATCTTATTATTTATGTCAGCAAAGTGTCACTTTCTCAAGAAAAGTAGTTTAAAGACCTGTATTCGGGATGAACCATGATCCAGTTTGGTCTAACAGTAAGGCAGCAGACTTGAAACAACTATGTGTTAGTGCTACAAATAAGTTTATTGTCAACTTGTTACGCTTCACATAATACATCCATAAGAAAAGAGGAAACATGTTAGGGGATGGGGAATAATAGAGAATCCAATAAATACTCTCTCTGATTCTAGCTATTGAGAGAAATGATTTTGGACACTCACAATAATAATAGGTTAGTTATTGATTAGTTCTTTTTTATGTAATTAGAACTTTGTTATTAGGTTAATGGTGTACTGTTAACATTACATGGCTAAGTGTACACGTACAGTTCAAGACACTTTTTCCTATGTTGCCTTCGCAACGTAAATAAAGAAGTATGGCCATATCCTGTGGGTGGAATAAAAGAAATGTTTAGCTATGTATATTACCAGCAGAATGTCTTTATTCGTGTCAAGTGGGAATATTTCATTGGACATTGTAGATGGTTATCATCTGTTTGCGTGGGGGTTACCTTACAGTTCACAGAAAGAATATCGGTAGATGAATAAGATGAGATAGTTATGCATGATTTGGTTTGATATGGTTTACCTGAGATTAGTAGTGTTTATATCTTGAATAGAAATATGTCAAGAGAAATTAGAATTTGTATTCTGATTTAGATGGTAAGGTTGATTTGGTATTTTAACAGATATGGATTTGCCTGTGTTTTGCATGCTTGGCTTTCCCCAGACTATTTTTGAGGGGAGCAACCTGATTTTCGTAGGGCCTAAAGGACTGATCTTTAAAACACAAATTATTTTGTGGTAGGGTGAAAGTAGATGATTGGATTCAGTGTACTTACTATTGCGCCTGTATTTAAATACATCATCACTTGTTTTATGGATGTCTTTGGAATTAGAGGATCATAATATTCATTTTCCTTTACAAAAACCTCAATAGTTACTTGTATCTACTATAATTTAGCTAATTCTGTCCATTTTTAAATATAAATATCCCTATATAGTAATTATAGATGTATATTAGTTTTTACCAATCACAAACTTTTTACAAACATAATTTAGTGTGTAGGACAATGGCACTTTACTGTATTGCTATATGAAGCTTATTCACCTTTAATAAACCTAATGGTCTCTACAATGATTCAATGTTTGCAATGCATTAGTGTCTAATGAAATCAGAAGCCATGTTAAGTAAAAGATATACTCTTCTCTTAAATGTGTGGTTTACAAAAGTATCCTTGAATTAGAATGCTCTCTTAAATCTAGCAATGATGTAGTATTCAAAAGCATTTAGGATATAATTAAACCCAAGTAGAAACCACTTTTGCAGTATATTCTAAGAAGCCAAATCAATACACTTGAATTGTGCGTGAAATTACTAATGTTCTCCGTGGTACATGGGATTCATTGAGTGTCTAAATCCATGGGTCGGAATTTAAACTTTTACTGCATAGTCATGTGTGTTTGCCTCGAGGATACTGATACTCTCATCCCACCCGGAGATAGTTCTCTACCCTGTATACTTCCAATGGCAGCACAATGCTATGATGTACTGTATATGATACCCAGAACCTAACAGCCAGCTCTGTTAGTCCACATGAATGGATATGGATCGCTAAACTTTGCCTAAGGGGTTGACACAATAAGATCTATAGAGAGCTTATAGTGTTTAAGTTTCCTATAAAGTCTCTGTCATGTGACACAGATTTAAAACGACCTACATACACAAATGTATGGGCAAGAATGCTGATTTAATGTGCACTAAACGAGCACAGTTCTCGACCCCTTTTCAATTAAACAAGATTTTAAGTAATCATCAGAACATCATGATGGGGTTGTGTACTCGCATCATATCAAGCATATGCACCTTTGCATCTCCCGACTTCATGGAAAACAGGGGTTAAAGGGATCTATAAATAGGTAAAGGGTACACTCAAGAGATCTGTAAATGGAGGTGGGGAACCCTCAACATATGTCATTCTGGGATTGATTTCTCTTGTTCCTTGCTTTCCTTTACCTGTAGGTGATTAATATCTCTATTTTCACCCCTTATGTGTTACTTAAATATACAATCTGAAGTGGCAATTAATTTAGTGGATCCTTACTCAACCTGTAACCAGACAATTGATTCAACTCAGTATAACTTGCTGCAAACCCACAGACTTTATAATCTAGGTCAGAACAGTTCCATATCACTTGATGTGCTTGTGACTGCTGTCAAGTGTACAACATAGCGCTCAATAGCCACTGAGTGCGCTTCAATGCGCCCCATTCTATCACGTAACTATTTCTACGAGCTTCGGACGGTGAAAGTACCATTTGATTTATACAAGAGGTGGACATTAAACTAGGTTGAATGGTTTATGCAGAAGTGAGCGAGATGACAAGATGAACCGTATGGCTTGTGAACAATTTCTGGAAATAGACGCATCACAGTCCATTTTATCGCCATGCAAGGATGACAAATTTAAATGTTTTGAACTTTTAATAGAGGACGAATTGGTAAGTTTTTGGTTATTCATGGTATCAATTTATCTTCAATACCTTGCAAACTGATCCCAGACTTTATAGTACATGGTATTAATCCTTGCAGACAACTGTGGATGGAGATGATTACATGTTAAGCATGAGCTAGTTATAGCTGATTTTCTATAGGAAAATAGCTCCTGTTAGACCCAATAAAAGTGTGTAGAATCTAAGCTGCAATGGTTTAGGGGGGTGGGTTGCCTTTGTGACTTAGATTGAGTTTATTTGTATCAATAAAGTTGTATAGTGTCTTTTGAGACATAGATGTTCAATTGGCATTATACATTTGTTGGGGAGTGATTGTAGACCACTTTGCCCAGGGGTGTTTTGTAGATAGAGATACATTACAGTAACATTGTGACCATTTGGCCTCCGACACAATCAGTGCTAGAACGGCAAATTGCTGACAATTGAGAAATAACATGGTGACAAGTCTTGTGGATTGGTTTGATTTGCTGTAGGTGGTGTCCGACTCTTGAAACTCCCTCAAGGAGGAACAAAGTATGTGAAACACACTCAATAGATACCTGGAACATGTCGCGTTTGGCCAGTCACAGATAGGCTGGTTTTTAAGTTTCTGACATCCATTGAAAATACATGTATTGTTTCTCTTACAAGTGTCATAAATTGGCACTTACAAATCACATAATCAATCAATGAAGTATAATTTTGAAGCTGCTGAGATGAACCCCAGAAATTACTAACAAATCTAATTTTTACAAAAAGTTCACTTATTGTTAGTATTCTCTTGGAGCAGGTTGAATTATGTGATGTTGTTTTACCAGACAACATTATTTGAGTTAAGTTCAGGCTACAAACTGCTGTATTGTCATGACCTAGTTTAATGTGTTAGCACATAAAAGTTTTGAATGTACAAGTGGTTTGATTGTGAACTCAATTCCCAGAATCTTGATCTTTGTTGGAATGACAAAACCAAGATAAGGTTATTTGATCTCATTTAAATTGATTTTTAAAACGGACCTGGATCATGTCAATGTATAGTCACATTTCCAGGTTTTGGCACTTCTTTTTTAGGTAATTTTATGAACCATTTGTCTAGTAACATCTCAGGTAGTGGGTTAAACGTGGGCAACAACATGAAACAGGTTTGAATTAATGTTGTTGGCAGAATGTAGTTATACACAACATTAACTCTTGTCACTTGTTATTATATATGGGGTTCATTTATAGTGGAGTTTGTGATCCACTTAGACTGGTATGTCTGGGGAGTACAATGGGAGACATGAGAGAATGTTCTTATGTGTATTGTTTCAGTATAATATGATTTATCAAAGTTTAAGCCATATGTCTGGGATATACATAATAAATTGGAGAGTTTATTGTAATATTGTCCCAACAAATCTTGGTAGGTTTAACCATACTTTGCGCTTTAATTGTACTTTGTGAATTACAACATATCCAAAAGACCTATTATTTTCTATTCTAAATGTATCAGCCTTCTTTAACAATGAAGTAATACTAGTTCTGAAGAAAGAACATATCAAGTTATCAAACAGCACATCAAAGGTACTTTTGCAGAACAAGACTCAAAATGAGGTGGTTTTTTGTTTTATTTGGGTAGTGTAAATTTCAGCCATTATGGGTTTTCTGGAAACAGTGGAAGTTATCATTCTAGGTCTGATTTGACGACATTTTGTGGTTTCTTAATATATCCCTTGTGTAGATATTTGAATGACTTTCAAACTAATAAACTCATATTGGGAGAAAAAGACTGCATTGACATATCTCATGATAGTGAAATGTCATTGTTGTCAAATGTGCTGAAATCTATGTTTATGATACTCTTGGGTGTTATCAAGTTCAGGTTATAATAAGGACTGAACTTGAGAAAGTATTGTGTTTATGTATTAGATTGATAACACTGTTTAAGTTCATGAATGCATCCAAGAAATGTGGATACCTTTTGAACAGGTATACATTCAAATTATTGTATTCATATATAGATACTTATAAATGGTTGTATTTGATATGTACATGTACATACATACCTTAATTTACCTGGTTTTTGCCAAATCTGACACCGACATAGCACATGGGTAGACTCATCGCCAGGTTTTCCGAATAATTTAAGCATATTATATTTAGAACCTGCTTTAAAAAATCTAGCTTTTTTATTATGGTTTTTGTTAATTCACAAATATGGAGTAATAATCATTATTACCTAGAGAGAACAAATACTTATTGTGTACAACTACAAGCAAATGTCTGCACACTCTAAAACTGGTATCTTTAGTCCTGCAACACCTTCAAAATGACAATATATATATACTATATCCCTTGTATAAAGTGCAACATATGCCTGGTCAACTACGAGACAAGATATTTGGTAATGTGCTTGTGTGTAGATTTGATTTTAAATAATATATGTTCCATCTTCAGGGAATGTTTTACTTGTGACCAAATAATAAGTAATGATGAACATTGATTTGGAATAAAATGTGTTTACAACAATATCACTCATTTGTTATATAAACACTTAGTGAAATTGAATGAAACCTGATATAAATGATTGGCTTAAAAGCTTATTGTTTCAGTGTGAGGGAACATAAATATTGGCAATTTAACTTGTGGTTTGTAATATTCGTAATTAAGGATTCATAATATTTACATTTAAAAAGATATAACTTGATATCAATCTTGAACACGTCTCTCGCACCTGTCTATATTTTGCCCCCGGGGGCGCTTGTCGGTGCGATTCTTTATACTCCAGTTGTTCATTCCCCCATTATTAGATAGCTGTGTTATTGTTGATAATTTACTCATTAACTTTGGTTTCTGGTAGCACGTATACGCTTTGTTAATGACTGATCTACGGTACAAGGACACGTTGCAGTGTCACAGAGTGTTGGTGATTAGATTTTGCGATGATCAGTCATTTGTAAAATTAAGTGATTTGTTATCATTAGAAACAATGCATCGGTATCTTTGCCTTTAGTTTTCTATCCGATGTATCTATCTAGTTTCTTTTTAATATTCATCCCATGCGTTGCGGCGTAAGTATTATCAAGTAACACTCATGTCTGTCAGAATGTAGAGTGCTTTGGCTCTGGGCTAGTATGCATGGTGTAAACATTTGAATTTAAGATGTGTTCGTATCTCAGAGTCTTACCCCATGGGTTTTTTGTATTGCTAAATTGTAACAGTTAAATGAAACTTATATTTTTTCATTATTTTCCATGAAGTGCTTATCATACATGCTTTATGAATTCATTTCTGTGTCTAGTGCCGCCTGACAAGTCAATTTTATTGTTCTGTATTATTTGAAGATTGTAAAAGCGAAGAATCTTTTCAGATGAGAAAAAGAGTTTGTAATTGCTAACTTGTTTCAGGTGATTCTTCCGGATATGAATTATGAGATTGAGTTTATATTTTGATAGCTTTGTGTTAGAGACACTACTTAATTTAGAAAGTATAGGATTCAATTATGTTTGATCTAATTAACTTACCCATATATTCAGGCTTAAATGATGGTGTACTATACTATCCCGCGTGAAGTGCAATGTGAAATGGCTAGATATCCCAGTGCATGCATATTCAGGGGCCATTACCGGCATTTGTCAGTGGTTGTATAAATATAGACACCAGCACATTATGCACCTGAAAAAACCCTGTTTTGTTCACATTCCATAATAAAAATACTAAGTGCTAGAAAACATGAAATCATCATTGTTGCGGCAAGATATTTATATGCCTTACAAAAATATGTTGGTCCTCATTAGTGACTGATCGAAATATTTACCCCTGATTCATTTCACCTGTATCAATGTAATAGATAATGCTTCACCAACTATGAAAATTTGAAATATGTGATGCGATCTGTGAAAACCCGCCACATGGTGGCATTTTTTATATTAGAGATATGTACATCATAAGAAAGCTAAAACTGTGCTGATTACAGAACTGTTTCGATCATTTTTCTACGATCACTACAAAAAAAGTTATGAGTGAATGATGATTGTGATGTCATCAAAAGCTACAAAACAAGAAATCATGAAAACAGGCCAAAACAGATACATAATTCAATATAATAACATTAGAAGGTTAGTAATAAAAGTGACTTAAGTAAGTATTTGAAGGTGAAATTTCATGAAAGATGATAACACAAAGTATTGGAAACTAATTTTCTTTACAAAAATCTATAAAAAAAAATTAAAAAAATTAAAAAATTTTTTTTTTTACATTTTTAATTTTACCCATAATCCCTAGTTCACATTTTGCGACATCCGGCGGGTTTTCACAGATCGCATCACATATGATTACTTTATGAGTTTTGAGTTCAGAATATATCACTATATTCACCTTTACACCGAAGTGTTTCTCCTTTATTACATGACCATAATAATAAGAAGCCATACGCACAGACATTATGGTTCAGTATTCAATAGATAACCACCATATGTTTTATCATAGCATAGCCATCATTTAATTATGAATATCTAGCGCTAGTTTATTTTGATAATGATTACCGTAATCTATGTGGTGGATTTGAATGCCAGAACGATTTCATGTTGGGTTGCTGGTTTAGATGATGTGAGGTTTGAAACAAGAATATATGAATTTAGAATTAAGAAATGAATTTTGTATAATGGTAGACCCACAATGTTTCCCATTGTTAATATGATTTACTACTACAGAAACATAACAAACCAACTAATTTATGTATATTTGTGTGGTGGATGTCAAAAGTAATTACCTGCCTTGGTTTTAGATGCAATTTACCTTATGTATGTTATTATTTGTAAACTGCAATACCCCTTCACCATCCCCAGTCCACCCCCAGTCTGAAAATATAGGTTAATAATAGGTTAACCATGAGTAGATATCAAGTTTGATTTGATCACTAATATATTTTCAGTTTTATGCTGCTATGTAAGCCTTTGATCCATTTGAGGCCTATAAATTTCATTATATTCCAGACTGTGTTATGTACTCAAAATGTTAAAAGCATGACACTTGTTAGGCCTAAAGCTCAGACCAGGATCCCAGATAGACCTGTATATAATTTCATCATACATTATGGCATGCGTAATAGAACATTTTAATTGGAATTCATGCCTTGGTCTATGTAAGACTATGTAGTTCATCAATAGGGACCTACTTTAGCAATATCAGTGGTGAACGGTCATAGTGAAATAGAAGGTTAACGAATAAAAACAGGTCCATATTTACTTCTTGCTAGACTAAGTCATAGAAGTAGACAATAGGGGTGAACTGGGAGAAAATTTGCAAATGGTGTGTAAAATGATATGACTTAGTGTGAAATGAACCACAGTTCTTAATAAATCAACCAATCAATCAAACTAAAAACAAAATAAATATAATATGCTTCAGTTCAAAAAAATAATCATACTCAAAACCCCTGCTTTCTAAACATAAATCTATAAGATAATAATGAGGAGAAAACAGCAACTTAACTTAAACTTGAAGAAAATCTCGGATTGTATATATATATGACTTATGTACTTTTTATACCGTTTGTCTGCATTGTAGACTTTAGAGAGCGCCATGCTCACTGAGTGTGAGATTAGATTTTCAGGTTTTGAACCCCAATAGTAATTTGAAACAATTCAAGCAATACTAACTGTAAGATTATATTTATTTCTGTTACATGCATATGAATAATGCGAAAACAAATATCATTACTAACGAGTAGTCAATAGACCGACATGCACCAAGTAGAAGGGTTGGAAGTGGAAGTCTTTTGTAAATCTGAACAAATTTAAAATTTGGATGAATTTAGATCAATTTGAGTTGAAGGAGATCTGTTGCTTACAATATTGTGATTGCTGTAATGTGATTTGTATACAGAATTTGATAAGTGATATTATTCTTCATTTTCTTTCCTCATATCAGGTATTTCTATATTGCTATCTTTGAAGCAGAGCTCCCCAAACCCAAGGTTGTCTTTTTTATAAAGAACTGTTTTCAATTTAAAAATATCCCCAATACTGCCAATAAGATTTCAAACTCAAGTCTAATCTACTTGCACACCTTTAAAGTGGAGATTTTCTGTCTATGTTTTACGAGTTGCAAGAGTAACATTGACTTTGCAATTCTGTGTAGTTATTATGGCTGTAATACTAATTTGGCAGAAAAACCCTTTTTGATAGAAAACTGTATGGAAAGTTCATTATACTAATCCAGTGTAAAATACTCATGTGTACGTTTCAGATACGTCTGTATCCTTTGTCAACACTTTTTGTAGTGATGAACTTTGACGACTCGCAACACTTTGTGCATTCTTGGTATTGCCAGTTGATATTTGACCAGATGATAAAAGATCGAAAACGGAGATGAAGTTGTATTGCCCCTCATCCCGGTTCATCATGGAGGTCCCTTTCTTTCTGATCTGGATACCCTCTTAAATCCATCTTTTATACTTGTCTTGCTTGATGACCTTTGCCTCGTCCCATCCGATGACATGGTCAGTGTCCACAATAATTATTTAAAAGTCTTCAGAGTCACAAAATGAGCTCAAAATCAAACACAGTCTATTATAGTGGGTCATCAGTTTGACCAATGACGACCATGCTGACCAGTTAACTAGCTTACCTCATTTTCTTAGGTTTGTATGGTCAGTGAACAATTCTTCCCATGGGGCTTTGTTTTACATATGATAATCATCTTCCCATCATTTGATCTGAATTAGGGAGTAATACTATATCACATATTATATCAACTAAAGTAGTGTTTGTTGGTATCAAGTGAAAACATTGTGAAGCAATGTGAAGTGAGTTTTTTTGTCTTCTGTTAACAATTTATTATAATTAGAAGCACAGAAATCAAACATTAAATACTATTTTTATATTAGAGCAATGGGTTTGTATCAAAATATGCTAAAATTGAATTGAATATCAGAACCATGGTATTCCTTTGTATATTAAAAAACATGTCTGGGATATTTTAATATTGTATCTGTCACTGCAACACAATCATTTTTATTTGAGGCCATAGATTCACGGTTCGCATATTACCATCAGACACGCAATGTTTAGCGTTATAATCTGCCAAGACTTTGCTTAGTTCATTATAGCTCCGCCGTTCAAACCCTATCTACACATAGTCACAGGATAACATTCACACATGGAATACTGACCTCGTAGACGGTAGTCGCCCCGAGCCCATAGTGAGACGGAAGAAATTAAAGAAACGATAACATAAAGGTGCTGTGACAAAATGCGGAAATGGAAGTTTAGGATATCCACTGGCAGTGTACGGATTATAACGGGATAATTCACAGGTAACAGAATAGCTGTGTCAGAATAGAATAATACGCAGAGATATGATGATGCACATTTGGGGAGGAAATTTGCCTGTCTGGGAAACAATAGCTATTTTTCTAAATTGAAAAAATAATCTTGATTTTAACTCCACTTGAGTTTATAAAATGATAAAAGCATCTATTTGATACGAGGTTAGTCAACTCTAAATGGAGTCTGCATATTTTATTCTGTGACAATTATTCATGAGAAGTAGTGTTGTGAAATAAGACAAAAAGGTGGGAAGTTACTTTTGTTGGAGCTCGGTTGCATCGAAGATGGTTGAACTTCATCAGACAACTGACCTGTCAGTTGGGTCAAAGAATAGACTGCTTGAATTGCCTGGTCCCATGCTCGTGGCATCTGAAAGTGGAATACACTGATCTTATTTAGTGATGGTTATTCAGTTCTCTTCTAGATTGCTTTGATGTCTGTCCTGTGCCACGTCTCCTCTATGGAGATTGTCAATGCCATATAAAGTGTGGCAGGAGTATTTTAATCGCACCTCACACGATCCACCCAATAAATCAGTTGTGATGATTTCAAAGGTGGTTGAATCAAAGATGGTTAAACCGCCTTTGGTTGGATACAACTTTTAACTTTTCAACTTTCATGTGTTAAAACCTAAATTTGCAAAAAATAATGTCCAGCCTAGATCTTGTTAGGCTACTGTTGTTCCAAGCACCTGAATCTGACACCAAGATTATCCATTTATATCAATGAGAAGTATTTCCTGAAGCAAAGATGGGAGGGAAATCAAATTTCTAGAGCTGTTTATTACAAATTCTTGTTAAATTGTATATTAGGCCAAAAAAATAAAATTGTTTGGTTGCCCTTTCCCGACCGACCGTAAATATTGAGAAAAATGCAACAACAAAAAAATGCAAAAAAAAGAAGTTGATTTCATGAATATAAATGCTTACGAGATGGTGAATTACGGTTGCTGTTCATTTAAAATGTATTGCAGACACATATTCTTAGGCCATACATATTTTATTCCTCTCTAGGAGCTGATGCTAAAAGAGCAGGTACACGACAATCGTAAACATAACATTTCACCTCGCATGTTTCGCTCAGGCAATTTTAATAAAACACCATATGCACTACGGTACATCAAGTTTATAGATATCTGATTTGTCTGAGTTTGAATTGTTTGTGTAAGAAAAGATTGGTAATGTATGCAAAAATCATGTAAAATCCCTTTCATCTTCCATTTTACATTGTAAAAACACTTATATTTCGAAATAAAAACAGATCTAATTCACTTGACAGTGTATTTTTGGCATTCTTTGACATCTAAAAAGAAATCAAAAATCAAAAAATCAAAAAAAAATCGACCTACCGACCCAAAAAGAAATTGAGGTGAAAGGGCAACCAAAAAAAATCTTTTTTTTTGGCCTTACTATAAAATTATTCAGGTGATGTTTACCTGATGTGCTTATAGTGCAGCTTAAATCACCAAATCATCAGAGGCAACATTTTTAAAAAATCCAACTTTCTGCTGTTTCTGATTTCTAATGAGCATTGAAGTTTTTTTGACAAGTCCATTTACCCTGGCCAAAAATATATCATGGTCATGATGAACGCGACCATTATACAAGTATATATCGACATTCAGAGTATACAAATGGATACCTTATGTATTTATACACCTTTCGCTAACAGACCAACACACTTTAGACAAGCCATAGGCTGGCTATTCATTCATCATCTATCTCTACCACCGGAAATGACAGTTGAAGTCACTCCTTATAGCTCTCATCAAAGCCTTGCTCCATTTAGCACAATTATATGCTGGTGGTGGTCATCCCTGACTAGGTACTTCTACCCTATGGATGACCCTTACGATTGTCTTCTTAAGATACAGTGGTTGACTTCATTGGCGTGAAACAAGCATTTTGTGAAATGGTGAGAAAAAGGAAATGGACTTGTTAGTGAGTGAAGTAGTCAATCTTTGCAGATAGGAATCTGATATCGTTATGGTAGATCGGGATTTTAAAAAGGCTGCATTTAGCCCAAAATGGATGTGGTTTTAAAAGTTTGTTGTAGGCATAATTGTTAGTTAAATGTGATGTGGAAAAACTTTGTATTGAAACATCATTTGGGTTTTAGATTTCTTAATGTAGATATATCCAGTGGCGTACCGACCGGGGGGCAGGGGGGGGGGCAAGTTGCCCCCCCCTGGCTCCAAATACCGGGATGCTAAATTCCCAATACCGGGACGCTAAATTTTCATAAGGAAAAAAAATATTGCCTAAAACACTGATGATTGGGCATTATTTGTTGACTGTTGTGCTTTTTGGACTGCGAAATTGTGTGACCGTGCTAAATTTTGTAACTGTGCGAAATGTTTTGACCATGCAACATTTTGTGACCGTGCAAAATTTTGTGACCGTGCGAATATTTTTGACCGTGCAATTTTTTTTGACCCTACCCCCCCCACTTACGTGAAATTCACGAGGTGACTGACTGGGAAAAAATTTGGGGCAACCTTTTACGAAAATTTACGGCACTGTCGGGACGGCATACTTCTGCCCCCCCTGGCTCACATGCCGCGGTACGCGCCTGGATATATCAGTACAATCCCCATCGTTCCCTGAGCTATATGCACTGTGGGATTTTTAGAAAACTTATAAATAAGCAAAATGACATAAATAAATCCTCTTGGTCCCTTTTCTCACCATCTTGCAGATCATTACTGGCCAATTATCTTGTTTTTATGAAGTCCTCGATATTAACCTATTAAGCTCTATAATCTACTCCAAACAAAAAAAGCCGTAATTACCAAAGTCATAAGTGCAACAGCAATAACATCATTATCACATTATTACTATTGACTTACACAACAATAAGTGGCACCTCATAATTGGTGAAACGCTCTTAACGATATATCAGCCTCCATTCCTGATGGATGGTGTTGTGAACATCATCAGACAAGCGTTACACCAGTGTGCCCAAGTGTGTCGACATTCGTCTGTGGTGTTGTTTTTGTGCGCGGTCCGCAAAGGGGGCCATTTAGGTGCAACAAGGTAGAAAGGAAACTACCGCGATGGCTTTGTTTGTGTGTTTGTTATTGTTGCTTGTTTGTAAGTAGGGATCATGGTATGAAGTTCATCATAGGGGCATATATTGTTTGTTCGCTTCAGTAAATACCTATTCTTTAACTGTCATTTTAGTTTTTAGTCATTTCAATCACATTGCATGTCTCATTAACTTTATGTGCTAGTCTCTCCTAGTTCCTACTCTTTTGGCCCGTAATGTGTTTGTACTTAATCAATGAATTACTGCTATAACTCTCCAAATATATTGAGATGAATTAGGTAAGGGTTGGGAAACCTGATTGCCAGTTCCATTATCATATTTATTAAACTGATATCTGTACCTTTGTTCTTTTCTCCTTATGTTACGCCAACACCTGGAGGTCTTCTAAGTACAGGCAGTAGATCACACCCAAACTAAACAATTGAACATTTGGCCACAATATGACAATATTCCGTTATCAAAACATATATTATAAAGTTACTATCCATTGTGCCATTTTGTCAAACATATTTAAATAATTCATATAATAAATCAAGATAGCAAATAGACCAGATTGGCAAATTGTTTTTTATTCAAAATGTATGACCCCACACATGGTATTGTGGGATACCTCATGCAGGTGCTGGAAAATGATAGTGGTAAACTAAGGGGAATGGGTCTAAGCTAACCATTAGGTACTAACCATGAAAGCTAGTAGTTTACTATTTCACTTCACATGAGCTAACCAAGCATATAGGTTGACATAAATGAAGTAAAAAGGTGCTGTGGGTAAGCGATTATGCCAGATAGGCTTTTATCAGGTTAGAATAGAATAGGCATTACTAAGTCCTATTGCACAGTTTGATGTTTCATATTGATTCCCAAGCTATTTTGACACTGTCACAATAATTTGGGATTTTTAGATGTTCTGATGCCTTAAACAATTGAGATCTAGAACATTTGTCCATCTTGGTTAAACTTATGATATTGGTTAAGAAGTGCAAAGATGCTGCCAAAATAGAAGGTATTTGGGGAAATCACCGAACGAATAAAGCGGTTTCAATGTTTTAATTGCCCATTTCTGTAAAAATATAATGCAACTTTGTATCTCACCTCCACAGGATATTATAACATTTGAATTACCCAATTAAAGGCATATTATGTGATCTTTTCCAGAGAGCGCCCTCTATTCATGATTTTTTTTAGAAAGTAGATTTTCATGCAGATTTACATTTCTGATCATAAATCGTACATACTTTTCAAGTTACAGAGCGATACGATTCCTATTTACCTAAAAATCATGGTTTTAGAGTGAATTTAGAGTGAAAATATAAACTGTCGTACTATGATTTTGAAGTAATTAAGAATCGTATCGCCCTGTAACTTGGAATGTATGTATGATTTATGATAAGAAATGTAAATCTGCAAGAAAATCTGCTTTCAATTTTTTTTTCGATGTTGAGGGCGTTCCCTGGAAAGATCACATAATATACCTTTAAGATTTGGTTACTTGGTATGGGCGCGTTCAGTTTTGATGAAGTCACATTGTCAAATACAAGCTAGTCCTTATCATTCATATTGCAACAATAAAGATGAAATGTAGTGATATGCAGCACTAGGTGTCGGCACAAATCTAACAGGTTCCTCTCCTGTTGTTGTCAGAACACTTGAAATAATACATGATTAGATTTTAATGATGTGTTTCGGAAGCGACATATCGTTTTATTATTTGACACCTTACGAGAAGATATTGCTTCGGAATACTTGAACCGATGATGCAACAGACACAATCAAGCTTGTTGTGTGCGTCACTACAGTCTTATTTTTAGTTTACACGCTTCAGGAGCCAATATTGCTCCATGTGTTTTGATTACTATCTCAAGCAGCAACATATAATATGTAACTGTCTAAGGAGTTTCCCCCTTCCCACACACATACTACTATACCCTAACATAATGTATGTATTCAATGCTCTCGAACATTTTAAACAAGAATTAAATTGTTCGCAAACTTATCAAACCATCCATTCTTGCTACAAATAAGGAAGATCTTTTCAGATTGCAAAAAATATATGGTCTTATGGGAAAGGTTTTGTTTGAAATGAGTGGGATGAGATTATGCGTTTATGTGATTATCTTACCTGATGAAGATCTGTGAAATGTGTTCCAATATCCTGGTTGCTGTGAATTAATTAAATAAGTGGTCTCTTATAGACGTGGCTTAGCACAATTTCTCATGGAAGGGGGAAAAACACTTCTCTATATTGGCATTTGCCAATAACATAAACAACGAGATCGCCAACAAAAAATAACAAATTATCCAGCAGTTGTCCATTAAACTTCCAAATGGAAAACCAATATTGTTACTATAGTAACCATTTGTGTAATCCTCCACAGACCACTTTTCCAGACATGCACCAAACCTGTTCCCTTCATTTCGGTCTATCACCAGGATATTTGCCACGCCAATTAACCAATTGCATTGGTCAATGGTTAAAGTGTTAGCACTGCCCTCTAGGAGAAACCAAAATGACCAGAGGGTGTTTGTCATCACCTTGTTACTAGGGTCAGTATAAATAAAGTACAAGACTTGATTCACCTTACTTTGGTTTGTTTGGCTGTATCTTGAGAAAGGATGTAATTCTTTTAAATGTAAGACATCTGGTTGTCCTATTATGTTAAAGATAGAGAAACAAGTCAAGGGGAAAATCCAATGTAACACTATCAGAACAAGTGTTGAAATGTTTAGCCAATAAAAGGCTAGTCATTCTTATATGTGGCAGGTGTGGTTCAATTTTGGTTAAGGTAAGGCCAGTATACACATTACAATAGTTTGCAAATTTATTTATCAGACATGTCAATTGGCGATGTAAATGCCTTACCCTAAATAATACTACATGTAGGTTATAGAATGGTGCAATCATCACAAACTTCCAGTAACTAGAAAGTATTGATCCAGACAGTTGGATAATGTATATTGAGGAGGCGTCCAGCAAGCACAACATTGTGTATTATATCATGCTAGAAAAACAATTACCGAACACAAATCACATAGTTATGTATTTTGAGGAGGCGTCTAGCAAGTACAACATTGTGCATTACATCATGTTATGTTAGAAAAACAATTACCCAACATAAATCACATAGTTAGATAGAAAAAAACATCACACATATCATAAATGAATAAAAACTGGCATCTCTCAACATGCCATTTTAACAATGTCGCGGTGATTGAAAGTCATAGTATCAATGACGTCATGGTTATTGGTGCTCAAATTTGCGCAAGTGCATTATATAACTGCGACTTCATTGATACCGGGATGTTGAGAGATGGTAGTGTTTATTTGTTATTATTTAGTATGCTGTTTAGTTCTATATAACTACACAATTTGGGCTCGATAATTACTTTTCTAACATACGAGGGTCATTCAATAAGTTCTACCTCCTACCTCATAACTTTGTTATTATATAAGCCAGTCTTATGAGATATCACACAATTATAGCTTGGTATCTCAGCTACAAATTCATTGTAAATTGAATTGAGTAAGGGTTGTACTTCTCTGGATACAGTGAAAACCAAAGGACCATTTAGTGTGACGAAAACGGATGAAAACCAGCAAATATTCATTTGGCCAATTATAAGAGACAAAGCATACCTTTCGATAAATTATAATCATTCCAATGTCACACAAAGGTGACTGATTTCTTAGGAAATATGCCCTCTGATTAGCCAGAACCAGATCGGACAACCATTAAGTTTATCCCTCCCTAGAGAACCCTGCAAAAGTCATATTTGAATTTCATAAGCACTATATAAGAGATCTTCAGTATACAGGACTGGATGGAAGGATTACAAGTCTTGTGAAGAGATCATTTTCTATCATTGACTACCAGTGATTGACTATTCTGAAGGTTGTTCATAAGGACAATTCATAAAGTGACTATTATATTAAAGATTTTACATACGAGGCATCACTGTGTCTTAATTTATAACAACAAAAATTGGACTGATTAGCAGTTTTCCAGTAATATATTCAGAAATCATTAATTGATTTCCATTTTCAGTATTTAAATCGTGCTCTTATATTTAACCATACAATACAGAAAACCCCGAAAAATCATTTTGAAGGTAAATTTCCGTTTCCGTTGTCCAAAATCTCTCTCTGGTGTTACCGCTTCATAACAAAAGTAAAACAGATATCAATTATGATTTAATATAAATGTGTAGCTATGATTCAGAGCTATAAGGCCAAATTAAATTTAATTGTTTGTCTCAAAGCTCCCGCGCGCGCTAGTTTATTGATGCGCATTATTTTTTATTTTTTTTATTTTTTTAAATCCCAAAATTTCACAGATTTTTCAGATTTTCATTGATCACATCATCTTAAATACAAAAGTTCACTTTTACAAGGATTTCAATATTTTATATTTAAGAAATAAAAAAAAACTTGAAAAAAACCCCGCATTCCGCATTAGTTTTACAACAGGAGAGGAGCTTTGAGACAAACAATTAATTTAATTTGGCCTAATCATTATAAATGTCATGAGGCTGAAATTCATATTAGCGAAGTTATGATTGAGGAGGTAGAACTTATTCAATGACCCTCGTATAATGCACAATGTTGTGCTCGCTGGACACCTCCTTTAAATAACAGATTTTTGAGACTGTATATAAAAAAAAATTACCACCATATTATATGCTTTTTCTACCCTTCGTCTATTTGCGATGGTATATATGTGGATAGCTGGTGGTGCATATTTGAAGCCTGACAACCTCTCAATTGTTTACAACTTTAAGACCATGTCCACCCTTTGAATTGAACCCCAAGTCAGAGTATCGGCAGATCTTGTTCTCCAGCAATGAGGAATGAGGGCATTGATTTAATTGTAGTATTTGTTGAGCATCGGTCTGGTAGCCTGTAGCAATAGTTAACTCATGGTTGATAGGTCATCATTTCCGGTCTGGTCAATGAGAAAAACATAGCCTACTTTTGTTTCTTTTGATGGCAACAGATGGTGAATATCACTTACTTTGGTATCCTTTTCTCTTCTGTATTGTAGGTGTTTTTAGAGGGGCCAAATAGAAGTAGCTCGATCGTGAAACTGTGAGTTTATATCACTGTAACACCTCAAGTTTTGAGGTGATGTCACAGGGTATTCTTGTGTATGCATCCCGAGATAGACAGGGGAAGCGCGCACTTCCAGCATGCAGTAGTATAGTACTTTCTACAGTACTCAGGGATGTCGGGGTTATACACACAGCATAGGATTGGATTGTTGTGGTCTATGTTTTTGAATATGATACTTGCATTTGTTTATAATGTGAATGAATTCCATATCACTCATTGTTGAAAGGCAGAAGGTGAACCAGCCTGATTTGAGGGGAAAAAATGTGTAGAAGAATTCTAATCCCTACCAAGATACCACAATTCTTATGAAAACCTTGGTTCCGCCTATGGCAACCAATCCATCGACTTCCTAGTATATGGCACTAGGTGCCGCGGCAACAACACTGGCGGTGTCTGCAAAGTAGGCTGATGTCAAACAAAAGTGCTTATTATTGGAACGAAAGGCGACTGAAAATGTATCCACCACCCCCGGCTACACCCCCAGCTATATCTTGTGGCCAAAGTTTTTAGCTACTGTTGGAATTGACATTTATTGTTATCATTGTTTAATTGCCTATATTTTTACTTTTCAATGTATCCAAATATGTCTTAGAGGCCTAATCTTATGCACCAAACATATGACAGACTTACCCTCACAAAACAAAAATATCCTGGGAACTCTGGGAATATGTTTTTGAAAACAAATTAAACCAATTCCAGAAATCTAGAGCTGGTGGGGGGGGGGGTATCAAATCCTTGGGGGAACTTATCTACTAGAGATTAAAACTCATTGCAGATCTCTGATCCACTCATTTGTTTCAATTTTTGAAATGAAATCTGCTTCAAAAAGCTCAAAGTTGCACCATAAGTGAAATGCACTCATTGCATAGTGGTAGGCATACGTATTGAAAGGATCTCAATGAGCTTCTTTTAGTGGGTTTCTTGTGCGTCAGTCTGCCTGGAGCCTCTGCTCTTAAAATATACTTACAAAAAGTGTTTCAACTTTTATTTTCAACTTTCTCCTGAATTATGGACCATGTTACTTGCTCTTGGTGCTCTGTTAGTTGCCATGGTAACCATTGAATATCTCTTCACCCATTAGTCTTTTATCGATTGACAAAGGTATTAACTTTTTCTTAACACTTTCCCTGAAGCCCTCAGCACTATAAGCTTTTATATCATAAATGTGTTTTTTGAGGACTTTCTTCTTATCACAATGCATTGTACTGGCGCAACTCGCTAATTCAGGGAAAAGGTCATCCACTTAGTTGAGCAAATTGTGTGATATTTGTAGCTACTAAATCCCTTTACATTAAAGCCACCTATCAGTTGGTTTTGGTTTTAGTGGGCGTCAATAGAGCCTTGTGTTGTTGATGTTGTTGTTGTGATAGGTTTAGGTTTAGACGGTTTCTATTGGAAGCCATTGTTAAAAACATAATAATAATTTGGCCTTGTATCGGGCCCTTAAATACATGAGAATGAAGACAGTATATGTTTGAAAAGTGCTGGCGTTTTATTAAAATTGTATGTCAGTATATTTCCTTCCAAGTAATGGATTGTTAATTCGGTGGATGCATAATTATTAGTAATTAGCAATATGACAGTAATTGTTGATTTGGTCCTTGTTTTTACCATTCCATTATGCTTCCAACTTGCCTCAAATCTCGTGCTTAACAATTGTCATATTAGAAAATACTTCAATGAAAGTATACAAATCTGAAATAAACACACACAAAAACAAGTAAGCAAAGGCCATGGACAAGGCCATTGACGGCATGCAGTGATGTGTGAAAGAAAGATCCCACACTGTATTGTGGAACTTTAAAAACAAAAATAAAATTGATGATGATTGGTCAGCCATGTAACGTTATTGAAAACACTCTTCCCATGACCCTCAACATAACGTTGCAAAACTTTTTGTGACCTCCAACTAACCTTAACAAATACGTAAACAGAAAAAATGACATATTTCTTAATTATTTTAGTTACATGGTTGAGATTCAAGAACAAATTGAGGAATAACAATATGTGTCCTATCAAATGAATTTACTTTCAGGAAGTTTTTCTTGCAGAAAAGGGAGTCAGTTTTACATAATTATTCAGGCAAGCTATTCCATGGTGTTGTTGTGGTGAACTGAAAACTTTGTTGTCCCCATTGATCTTTTGCAAATCTTTCTTGAAGAAGCCCTTTTTTGAAGAGCATAGCCAACGATGCTCTGGCTGGAACATATTTTAAAATGTGTTTAGAATTTATTTTATTTTTGCTTTGTTTTTAAAAGTTAATATTTGTATGTCAATTAACTTCATTGCAATATGCAATAACCTCCATAAATTCTGATGCATTTTACCATTGAATGTACATGGTGCAGATTTAGAACAGAACAGCTTTTCAAGTTGATTTTGTTGAAATAAAGCTGATTATTTATAAGTTTTAAGTCCTGTGTGTAGGAGTTGTATTTGGTTTTACTTAACCATTGTACTTCAATGACCTTTGTATTGTGTTATTGGTATTGACATTGGTTTAAAAGTTAACACAATTTGAGATTAGGATTGTGAACTTGAAGTGTATGATTAATAATGTACTTATTACCTCAAAATGTTCAAAGAAAATAGAAAACATCCCCTCACAGTGAACCAACATGAGGGGTGGAATTTCATATTGATATGTTATTGGGGCGACTGTTGAATCCAACATACATTCACAGTACAATGGTAGACTTTAGTCAAGTCCACGGCGGAATAAAGCGTAACAACGCTATTTAAGCAAGACTTGTTTTTATTCTAGGATGTATGTTACATTACGGATGTTCTTTAAATGCACAATGTTTTTGATACATACAATGTTTACACCATTATAAAAGCCAGCCTCATTTTGGCAGCTTGAAATAGTCATGAATTAATCTGTTTTCATTTCTAGGAGTAACAGGACAAATGAAATTACATACAGGCAAAAGATTCCTCTTTTAAATCAACTCTTGAGAAATAATTGCCTTTTTATTGGTCAATTATATTGAGTTACCTTGCATTTGTTTTGCCAAATTGGTTATCAATGAAACAGTTAAATAACAGGTATACCTTGCCTTGCCAGATCAGCAAAAATATATCATGTAATACATTTTACTGGGGTTTGAAAATATTTAATAATTAAATGGTCTTACTATTGAATATACCTTGATATCAATATAAAATCATTTAATATTAACCAATAACTGTCCATCACATCAATTCCTGTCCTCAAGTAGGATATTAATAAGTTATTAATGATTGAGATGAGATATAAGCCATTTCATCCTGTCAGAGTGTCTCGGTACTCCATTGATTTTACCACCATAATATTATTGTCATATATCGTGTGTAAATAACTCCGACCTTATAATATATGATTATTGAGTAGTCTGGAACACATTGGGATACATTTTTGCAATGTCGGTATTTTGCTCTTAAGCAAAAGTCACGTGCTTGTCATTTACTCCGTCTTTTCACTACAATGATTAAAAATCAAAACAAAAAAATAGATCGCAAATCGACAACAAATTATAACGCTTTGCTTTCGGATACATTTCCCAATAGTCTATTCATACAGACAATTGATGTTTACTGCTAAATAATCAACAGATTATGAGTTATAATGCAGTAATCGTGTATAAGATTGAACTCAAAATTAAATACATTTTATGTTTAAAACGACAACATGTTGTCTTGAATATTTAAGTCAAATGGTGTCCATAACTTTCCTGCACTCACTCACTCACTGTTCAGAAATTGTGGTTGTTGTTGGACAAACAAACAAACCTCTGAGGTTATTATGAGCTCAGGTATGATTAAATTACTATTGTTATGCATCTTCAAACCCATAACATAGTTATGACTGTGCACCATTACTTATTTATTCATCACTATTAAGCCAAGTCCTTCAGAATTAAATTAAGCATACTGTATATTACAAGCACCCCTCTGCCAATCAATGGTATGGTCTGTGTCAAAGGTTACATATTGCAAACAGTTACACACTGTGTGTGCACAGTGTGTTGTGTACATGTACAGCGCAGTGTTGTTGTGGGCTGCAAATAAGAACACAGGTATTGGGATATGTCCACATCATGAGCAAACTTTTCTTCGCTATTTTCCTTACGGATTATGTCATCAGATCTACAACTCATGAACCAATGGAAAATTGAATCAGTATGATTGAGATGCATCTTTTAAGCTAAATTATCCATGGGAAAAATAGGAATTGATTTAATCTGGATGATCTTAAAAAGTTAACTCCATACTTCCTGTGTGGAGGACCAGCTGTAGTAATTTTCTTGACACAAACACCAATCAAGGTTTTTGGTCTAGCCTGTGGAAGGAGTATACCACAACTCAGTTATCCTTGGAGTAAATACGACCAATCAGCTAACCACATCAACATGATACCTGTGTTGGATTGAGTATGTTAATATTCATGATTCATGTGGGTTGAAGAAAAGCTGACAAACTACAAAACCTAACTTTACAAAGCTGGAATGATATTTGATTCCAATACATAAGGATGGTATTTACCAAACTTGATGCAGGATATTTACTTGTAAGGTTAGTTTGAACACCGTTTTCCAGGAATATTTTATTGCTGTGACTTTGTATGCAAACAGGTATTATTAGTTTCATAAACTAGAAGTTGATGTTTACTGTTGTAACAACATGTATGGAACCTCTGATACAGCAATATTCAATAACATTTTTTACACTCAATGTGTTTGATTTTTTTTTGAGAGTCACCTGTGTGTTGTAAACACTGACTTGGATATTACTTGTATACAAACCTTGGATTCTTACCGGCATATGGATTTAACATAACGGCAACATTCAATGAGGGTCCTCGTACAATCGGGCCACAATGGTAAGTCATTTGTGTTATAAATATTTGATACTCTGCTAGTTTTAGAAAGTTTGATTGAAATCCAAATTTGTAGGAATTCAAGCATTTTCTGACTCAATATCTCTTTCCAACTGGAAATAGCCTCGATACCTACAATGTATAATACTCCTAGAGTCTGTCCATTCAATTGACTGTGTTTCTTGACTATAAAATGTTTATCCATTTTCTCTCTGTACATGCAAAGAAAAATAGCCGTAGTACCAAAGATTGGCCTGTGGGTCAAATTTTGCTTGTATAGGCCAGGTCACTTGTGCTTGAGCAGTATCAAAAGCAATCTTTTAACTATTGAATTTAAACAAGATTTGTGTGCATTAACACACCCAGAATGTCACAAAAATTTAGATTTTAAATGGTGAGAATCACTAAACCTCACAGGTCAACACTAAACCTTGAATTGCAAGTCAGTGATATCAAGACATCAAGTAAAATGCTAAGTAAAGTAAAATGTCAAAACTCTGGATGACTAGACACATACGCTCACTATTATTTTCTTCAAAATCATGATAGTTATTTCTTGAAATGCATAATCTTTTCTAACAGAATCCCTGTTTGTGAATATCTACAAACATAAAACAAGACAGAAATAATAAAATGTTAGCCCCCCCCCCCCCCCACACTAGAATATCTCCTGTATACTTTTTGTTGATACAAGATGTTATGTTACTCCATGTATGATGAGAGCCCCACCTATTTACCAAACCTCGCTGTATTGTGGCAACTAATGATTGTGTTTACGTGTCTGCTGGTAGACTTTTCCTTTTCTCTAAATAAGTTGTTGTGATATCTGTGTCCTTATAGCAAGAAGTCAGAAATGCATTAAAAAGACATTAGGGTCCATTGATGCGATTCAACCCTGGAAAAATAGGTATTATTTGCTTGAAGTGGGTGTGTGTTTGTGTATAAGCATGGATGAAGAAACTATTTAAGATGATGCATTGAAAAAGATTAACTTTCATAGTTTTGATGAAAACAAAACGAATTTTTTTCAGTAGCAAATAAATCTGGTATTAGCCCAAACAATGTCATGTGAAAATGCTAAGAATGCTAGAATTTGTGAAAGAATAATCAATAGGGAAAAGGGCATAGTGTGATAGTTACTCATCAGAAAACTGAATAGAAAATACAGGTTTAGTCTAAATATTGTTATTTGTTGTAATGACGGATAAAAAGAGTTTGCTGTCATAAGCCACTTATAAATCCTAAATATTGATCATTTCTGTATGGCAATTGATGTTGAAAGCATACTTTAGAGATGTCACAACTGCACAAAGAATGCATCATTTGACAGATTATACAAGATGGTTCATGAGGGGGCAACACATTGATGATGAGCAAAACATATGGGTCTTTTGGGATGGTTCAGGAGGGGGCAACACATTGGTGATCAGCAAAACATATGGGTCTTTTGGAATGGTTAGGGAGGGGGCAACACATTGGTGATCAGCAAAACATATGAGTCTTTTGGAGTATGGATGAAGAGGACTTGACACTTTAATCGTGGAACATGAATATATAGGGTTTTATCGGTGTTGATGACTGAAATTAGCAAAATCTTCATATTAACAAGGCATTTCTCAATTTATTTTATATTTTGAAGCCATATAATATGTAAAACTATCTGTCAGCATGGATAACATTTTTACTATAGTATTCTATTAGAGCAATAGACGGCAAGTCCCCATCTAGTGTGATGCAAAGCTGGTGAAACAAAGTTATTCTGAAATCAGCTTATTTGATATTATTAGTCTCAAGATTGTTAGGGCATTTTGTACATTGGTAAATTATATTAAAACAATTCCTTCGCTATTTTTAGTGCCAAATATTAGAAACATACATGTAAAGTAGACATTTTAATTGTTTTTGGGGGGTTTTTTTTGTATATAAAGCGCAAATGTGAACAATAGCCCAACAGACATTAACAAGGTTAATGACCAGAGTGATTAAAAATCAAATTGGTAACTCTCGAAAGAGAGCTCTGAAAGGCCAATCAATTGGTTCACTGCAACTCAGAAAATATGCATAAAACAAGACACACAAATGGGCAGAGGTTAAAAATGCCAATGAAAGTGACATAATAATAAGATAAAAGCCTAAACATAGAGAACAACATAAGGTCAAGTAAGTTGTTTGAGACATAGGCCTAAATGTTCCACAAATCTATGTGTATTGTCTACCATCTGGAAGGAAGTGAAACTTGTTTTATAAGTTTCAAGATAGTTTGCTACAACGACATTTGATTGATTTAAAATCCAAACATTGCCCTTTTAAAATAAGCAAAAAGGCACAAAGTGCACAAAGCTGGATTTGAAATTATTGTTTCAAATAAAACCTGTAGAAAGTCTGCGGGGAGATAAATATGGCTGGTTTTTTTTGTATATGAGCAACTTTGACAACTGATATGGCCGGCTAGAACTGTTTCCACGAAAGCAGAAAGATAACAGCATGAGTGCTGCATTTCCTGTTTTATACAAATACTGTGAATGCTATTGCTAGGCGATTACAAAACTTATTCAAGTACATTTTGTGGTGAACATTTGAACACCCACGCAAAGGGGGCAAAAAGGTATTATGAATATTTTTAGATAAGAACAGTCAAAATCATGTTCAGCTATTTATGAAAATAAAAACTAAAAACAGACGACCCAACTATTTCAAGAATATTTCCATTACCATTGTTTAAAACAGTTTAAAAAACACTTCTTTGTGTGTTGTAACATGGCACAACTTTAAAGTACAATGCAATTAGCCCGCCATAAATACTTCATTTCTGACCCCTTCCGCCGTTTATTGTTTTTACACATCAGCTTACAATTAGCCAGGGTAAACGAAGCACGCTCCTCTACCAAACACACCCCAAGTTTTTGTTGTTGCGCGTGCGCCATCTTTCAACAAAATGGCATAAATCCTTGACCAAGGGGTTCGTCTTTCATTCAAAGTCGCCAGGCAGCTAGCAACAGACTTGAGTCTTGCCTCCAGGCTCTGAGCGCAATTTTATACTTGGAATATCTGAAGGAGTCATTCTAATAGAAAACCCTGTATCGTTGCAAAGTAAAATGATAAGAAAAAATCTGTAACCAATTCTTTTTAAAATTTATCCACTGATAAAATTTCATGAAAAGCGTTTGTGTATAGAGTTGGGCTACATGAAGTACATGTAGGCTTCTTCTCAATGTATTTGACTTGAAGTTTGCAGACACATATGTATACTGTAAAAGTGGAAATCTTTGCGCGTAGAAATTTTCGCGCGTAGAAATTTTGAACAATTTTGCTTGTTTTTATTTTCGCGATTTTGAGCTTCTGTACATAGACCTACATATAAAATAAATGTAGCGGGAAAATTTCCACTTTTACAGTATATATAATTAAACCTATGGATCAATGAAGGATCTAGTGAAGAAGAACGTTTCAAAATATCTCTAGGGAAATAATGGAGGCCTACAAAGTGCATCACTTGATTCTACCATGTAATTTATGCATGGTTCGGACCTGATTCTTTGTTTCAATAATGAGGTCAATACACACCCAATGAATAAAGTGTGAGATTATTTTAGAAATTGCCAAACTTTTGTTCTTTGTTCTTTTGTGTACAGTGCAAAGTTTTCATACTGAATTGGCAAGCATCACCTTCGTTGTTTTGTCTTTTGTTAATTCTACGTGTGTGTCACTTATTATTTCTATAAAAAGTATAAAGTTCAGTTTTGATAAATGTTTATCTGTAGTAAAATTGGTTTGTGTATGATAACGCCTACCCCCTTAAAGTTATTCAGGCCTCAACAGATTGTATAAAACTTTAAAAATTAAAAATAAATTGCTGAAATATAATCGCATAAGTATGATTAGTACAGCTTGGGATCAAAATACATTTTTAAGCATTGGTTACTGCAAATATTGGTATAACTCTTCAACATCAGCAAAAAAAGGCTAATGATTGTTAGCAGGCAGGCAGTCATGGTATAGTATAGCATCACACTGCGCACCTACCCATGTATGATATCATGGCGCAATCACCTATCCCAATCCTCGATGGGATGAGTTGGGCAGCTATAATTGTCAGTCACCTATTCAGCGGTTTTACGTGCGGTTCTACTACATGCCGATGAACTCACACTGACAAGACGATGATCGTATTCATTCATGCAAAATTGAATCAACATGCCAATTGACGTGGTTGCTGGCATGGTGAGCTTTGGTGGTGATGGGGTTTTAATTTAAAACATGATGTTGAATTCAAATGATTATTAAAAATTGGACTATGAAAACAAATGAAAATTCAGCCGGAAGTGAGTGAAAGCAATATGATATTTGTAATGGAATTGGCTGTGTTTGAATTTTAGGATGTGGGTTTCGAACATTGGCCTACATTTAGATTGGTAGTTTTCAATTTATTATACCATGCAGTACATTTTACCTTTGTATGTCTACAGTGTACCATTTCAACTCATGCGATGCCATTTATTAGTAAAACTAGTAAAAGGTTACAATCAAATTACAAGCTACCGAGAAAAGTATCTCAACGTAATCTTAGAATAAGTGTATCTTAATTGGTAGAACTGAGAGGTAGAGGTAAAATGTTGCCTGAATCATTCTGATATACAGCTCATTTTGCTTATAGAATACATGCAGTATCCATTTATTACCAACCATTTTTGCAATTAAGTGTGCGTATGGGTTGTTCTATCAAAATCCCGATTGGGAAAACACATGATGATAGGGTGTCATCGACTTTTTGATTGATGGAGTCAACTAAAACTTGATGTATGAAATGTGTCAAATTTATACTTTATGACACAAAATTTATTTTCTTCTTCCAGTGTGCAAAGTTCCACAGTTAATTAATTTATCAATAAAATAGACAAGATATAAGGCTGATTATGATAGTTGGACACGACAACAGCACATTTTGTATGAAAATTATATGTTGTTAGATTAGTAAATTTATTTCAAGTCAAATCTGTAAGGTATATTATTATTATTAGGGGTCTGTCACAAAGTGATACATATATATTTGACGTAATGGCGTTTACACTCATCAAAACTGTGCTCCCCACAATAATACCATTATTATGATTTGATCTTCAAGTTGTTATAAATCCCATTAGTGTATTTCATACACCCACAATTACTAATTGGTTTACACATTTAAAACACACCCCTAGTTCTATGAAACAACCATTAGACCATCCTAATATAAGCTGCAATGTATATTTGTACTGTGATGTAACGTATTGGTTTTTCGTATGTGTTCTTGGATTGGGGCTACCCATATAGGATTCATGTTTGTTGATCAGATATCAAGTCTAGCTAATAGTTAGTACTGTTTAGTATTAGCTAATGAATAATGGAAGGGGCCATAAATTGTAATGGCTAATGGACGAGTAGATTTGTTTTCTGAAACATTAGGATTATTTCCATTTTAATTCATAGCTAAGATTAACCTATGGTCCTATTGCAATTGCATACTTAATGAAGTCTGTGCGAAAATGAATGGCAATCAAAGCATGGAGTAGTCTGCACCATTACAGCAGAATATCACTTAATTAATTGATCTAACCTGCCTTGAGATGTATTCCCTCTTAAGTTATGTAACCATGGCGATTAGGGATGATGTAGACATGTATTGTTTGAAAGGCTTTGTGAGTACTGTGCTGCATGTTTGTTATGTTAGGTCTTCTGGAACATAAGGCTTGACAAAGGCTCTACCATTACCAACTTAAACATTTCTGAAACCCAAAACAAGGGAAAAAAGAATCAGTAATTGACATTGCTCACATTTGATCATATGTGGTAGATTATCTGAAATACATTGCAAGAGGATAGCTCATCTATAGTTTACCACCCAAGCTGTATCAAACATTTCAAAAGCCACATTCTACATTTCTGAAGACTCTGACTACCAATTACAGAAAACCATCAAGCCATAGAACAACTTCACAGAAGAAACCACAAATATATGGGGATTAATACTAGTTACTGTTATAACTCCTACTGAATCCATTGGTATGTATTGTTACAAAAATTACATATTGTCTCAGATATTTGAACCCACACACTACCAGACATCACCGACCCATGGATCTGAATCGGATTCAATTCCTAGACCACTGTTTAGCTCTACCAAGTTTTGTGTGGTACAATCTCCAATTGACTCACCACTTATAAATATTATGAATGCAATAAGGGCATTGTCCGACAACAATACCAGTTGTGGATTTAATAAGCCAGCCCCACCAGCTTTGTCATAGCATAACCATTTATGGATATTTCTGTATAGGGAGATATATTGAGAAATTGCTATTGATTTGTAGATTTTCCTGTCATGGCATCTTTAATTAGGTGACTATCCTATTGTCATAAGCACATTCAGTGAGAAAATATTTACTCATTGGATCAGTGAATTATGGACGTCTGGGAGGATAGGGCGTAATATCAGTATGTAGTGGGAGTTACTTCAGACATTGACAGGATAAGGCACTGAATAATATGGATTTTATATTCCAAGGAAGATAGTTTGCAAATCTTGTGAATTAAACGAAATGAAATGTGAGTACTATATGTAGTTTCTGAACAAAGTGGTTATTTTCTGTCATTTGATGAACATATGTTTATATTTTAATAGCGAAGGGCAAACCTACCACTACATGTTTTCAGTTGGGACTCTTTCTTGAGAATGACATACACACAGACAATTAATGATGAAAATAATACATTTATCCTGCCCATAGTTTGGTCAGATTTTGACAGTTTTTAATTTTAAGAATTGAAAGAATACTCAATTGTTATTTGTATTTTCAATTGGATTTTGAAGCATGTATAAATGCAAGTATACAAGAGAATACGTCTATGGGAGTTTGGCCTAATATATCTGTATCAGTTATTTATATTGGCTGAATTAAATTTCCAGCACCTGGAATTGTCATCAATGTTCAAATCCTATCATTAATTGCATTTATTTTTATTTTAAACTGTATACGCTCTATTTGTAAAAAGAGTGTTTTTCACATCACATTCTATTATGCTTTTCAGAGCATAAAGAACAAAAATCTTTTACCATATTTTCAGTCATAAATTTATCTTGTTCCATAATGAGTGAGAAACACACTATGCACACTCTGCATTGCGCTTTTGCGATCTCTAATTGTCCAACCAGTCATTTCATTTTGTGAGAGATTTCCCAAAAGACTAACATTATTATCAGTGGTAATTAGTTCAGCAAACACCGCCAGGGGCTGCAAGGAATTTGTCCAATTTTTCTGCATGATAATGTATATAGCAAAAATATCAAAATTATGAAAACATGTGCGATAAAACTTGCGCTCATCCATCATTACGATAATATTTTATATTTGTAATCATTCAACCATGTGATTGGGATTCAAGTCGTTAGTTAATTAAGTGTTTTGTGGTTGGTGTATTAAAGGATGGAAAGCATGTTACTGTTTCCTTTTGCTGTGAATATAATTAATGGCAGAAGCAAACATGAACAAATCTGTGATGCCAGAGGCAATTTGCCTAAAATGCTGTTGATAAGATAATGCTATCTTATGAAGATAGGACAGTGTTGGAGTCGAGTCCTCATCATCCGAGTCCGAGTCCGAGTCCGAGTCCTTGAGGAAAGGACTCGAGTCCGAGTCCGAGTCTTTGCCAATTTTTATGTCCGAGTCCGAGTCCGAGTCATCAATATCCGAGTCCGAGTCCGAGTCCGAGTCCTTATGTATCAAATTCAAAACGCAGTTCACCAATACTATATCACGTTTTATTAATCAAAATTTCAGTTCTATACTGTTTACTTGTAATTACTAATTAAAGTATAATCACAGTCAGTTCAGTAACTAACTTATAAGCCTTGTGTTGTCTTTGTGGTTGTTCTTTTATTCACAAATCTGCAATTATTTGCGTTCAAAATTACTTAAATTAGAAAGAGTGTAGGAGGAAAACGTGAGGTCCGCAAGACGAGGGCAGCAAGTGTCACAACGCCAGATACTGATCACAAGTGCCACACATGTGGGAGATGCTTCTTTGCCCGGATTGGTCGATATTGTTAGTCATCTTCGGACACATAGATCAAATTTAACGAACTAATCTTAGTCATTGTCATCTTTGCTTTGCGATGGACGAACAACAACAGATCAAGCTAAAGAAGTAAATTATTGCTATTGCTAAGGCTAATAATTCTGATAAAAGCCATAATACAATTTAATTTTCTTTGTATTTCACTGTTTTTAAAGCAATACTAAATTGACGATATCTTTGGAACTGGGAACTGAAATAAGCATGTCAGTAAAATAAGGCTATGAAAATGAAACAGGGAAGAAAATTGAATATTTCATTGCTTGAAAACACCTGAGTTTTGACCTCATCAATCATCAAAAGCAGTTTTGAGTTGGCCTAATGTTATATGTTGAATTTAAAGAAAATGCTCATTGCACTTCAGGTCTCAGGAACATCAGCATCTGCACCATTTTGGGAGACAATCTGGCGCGATGTGGCCGCATGATCAACCCCCTCTGCTGAATATTCGTTCCACGGGAGCGCAGGCAAAATAACGGATGAATCGATTTATTTGTTGGGCATTTGTCTTGGTTCATTCGATCATTCATTTATCAATATATCGGGAAGTTATTTTTTGCTAGCAGCGGACTGCGGAATTCAGTCCCTCAGCAAAAACAAAATTTAGGTAAATTAATGAAAATAAAACAACTGAAAACCCCAATTTTGCCGGACTCGTTGAGGACTCGAAGCCGAGTCCTCGAGTCCTTGGGGTCCGAGTCCGAGTCCGAGTCCGAGTCTTTGAGTACTGGGACCGAGTCCGAGTCCGAGTCCTTGAAAAAAAGGACTCGAGTCCGACTCGAGTCCGAGTCCGAGTCCCGAGTCCTACAACACTGAGATAGGATATGAAATGTTTTATTCCAAAAGGCACTACTCGCCACTTGCCAGTTTGATGTTTATTTGGGTGAGTGGAATGTTACTTTCAATTTGGG
Source organism: Ophiura sarsii (assembly GCA_035610835.1). Lineage (NCBI taxonomy): Eukaryota > Metazoa > Echinodermata > Ophiuroidea > Amphilepidida > Ophiuridae > Ophiura > Ophiura sarsii. The sequence continues at coordinate 143,700,913 of CM069441.1, read as the reverse complement.
GGATTGTAAACAATGAGATATTGACAGGTATGATCCAAAGGTAACAGTGAATAGAAAGGTATTCATGGGTATAATTGACAATCAATTGAATATTTAAAAATAGCAAAAGTTTCATTCAGGAAATATTGATATTTTATATGACATTTCTGGGCGAGTCTTTTATGTAGTGGCAGAATATTCTCTGCATGGTTTTCTATTAGGCAGCTGGCTGATCACCCTGTCTAAAAGTTTGTCAAACTTGCTGATATTGTGAAGAAATTGGTTTATTATGTGACTGATATGAAACATGCCTCCAATTCCATTTTAGTGACATGTAAGTGAACAGGGCAGCTTTATTTATAAATCGAAACATTTCAATTGTTTGCCTTCTTAAGTAAGTCCACATTAACATTTTCATATTCAAAATTGAAATCAAATAATATTTTATTCATTGCATAAATATGAACCATCCAGAATGTTTATGTATTGGTTAAAACAGAAGTTTTAACTGAAAGTACAACTGTAACAGTTTCCTGGCGTACTGGGATCCTTTAGGTCACATCCGATTCCGAGCGCTCACAATAAAACAACACTGAATATTTTGATTAAGGCTCCCAGGTAAATCACTGAACAAAGATATAAATACTGTGACTGTTATATTACATATCCTCTCTTTTTACCATCATCTTTTGATCGTTCTCTTTTCTACCCGGAATTATATTACCGACTTCCCTATAGGATTGAACTCTGAAAAAGAGAGAGAATTTGTACCAGTTTTATCTGGGAGTAATTGTTTACATTACATTGTGTGTACAATTTTCCCTTGTGGAGTTGGCATACTTTTGTTACAAACTGAACATATTGTAAAAGTTCAATTAAGCAAATTGATTGGGTTTCTTCTCATAGCACCTGTCTATTCATTCAAATATTTCATTTTATTTTCAAAAATAATATTGTTTTATTTTTGAGACTTGGGGAAGTAGGTAGCTTGGCATATCTATATGGTGACTATCTAGTGCTGTTAGCCTGTTTATAACCATTACGCACAATGTGGGTCCATGAAGTTCTGTTTGAGGGTAAAAGCCACGGAATTAGTTTTGTTTTGTTTTGTTTTGTTTGTTTGTTGTTGTTTTTACAGATTATATATATATAATATATTCTATTCATGTACTATGTGAAAGCATTAGGAATTAAAACAGGAATCCAGTGAAACAGATCAGGTCTTTGTTTGTTTCATCATGATGAGTTTATGCAAGAATGCAGCGCCATCGCTTGCGAGATAATCGTGAATTCTGTTAAACATTATTTTCTATCTTTTTAGGCTTTTCCAATACATGTACACATGGCAGTGTGATAGGCCATCTCTTTAGAGTCTGATAACTGGCAGCATTGCTTTGAGATATTTTGATACTTTTGTAGTAAGCTTTAGCAACACTAATTACCTGGGATGGCACTTATGTTATCATTAATTCATCAAGTTACGATGTCTTACATAGAAAACCTTTTTGTTTTGTCACCCCTGCTATTGGATCTCGGTAATGATCCAATTAGGCAGATAAATTACATCGTTTCTGTGCGCTTTAAGCTCCCGTTTCTCAGCGAAAGAGGAAGAACTTGATGTGTAGTATTCTATAAAATGTGCATCATAAATGCACCGGTTGATGTAGCATCAGGATATATATTTCTGACAAATTGATTCATTTGTTGAATGAAAATGTTTAATTATGCATGAGTGTAAATGGCATTTTACTCTTATCAAGACGTACCCAATGGGAATATCACTTTAATGCTGATATTTACTTGGATATGGCACTACTTATTTTTGCAAATGGTTTCATTTTATTATTATTATTATATTTATTATTTTCTAGTTTTTTATTAACTTTTTTGGTTATTTATTTCTTTACTACTTATTGTGTCCTTTATCAAAAACAGCTCTCTTCAGTGCAAATTTCTTGATGGATTATTTCCCCTTCAAAGTGCGCATATAGCCTACTCTTACTTAACCTTATTGATTTTGGTGTTCAATTTCATCAAATTTTCAAATCTTATTTTCAGATAGTTCATCCTATATGTTTTCTTCAGTATTTCTACCTCACTGACTGCCTTGAATTATAAAGACAGATGCGACTGTAAGTTTTCATATGAAAACAACACTGAGCGACTTCCTTGTTTAAAAATCAACATTGAGTCATATACTCTTAAGTTCATCAAATAAATAAGATAGAAACAATTTACAATCGATGCGGAAAAGCGACTTGTACTTTCTGAAAATCAAAATCAATTTTATGGCGCAATATGTTATCGTTCTAAAACCTGCCATAATTTTATAGTATTCATCTTGAATTTGAACGGTAATTGTATCGTTATGGAGGCGTAACTAAACGTGGGACTGTTGTTTACCATCTATCCTGTCCTCCCATTGACCTCTACTATAATTCCAGTGCTATTATGGATGTGCTTTGATGTAAGAGGATGGGCCAGAGTCAATGAAGTGTAATTCAATAAGTATTTACTCCAAGGCCAAGAGTACTATCTCATGTTCCCCATTTGCACCATTTCTAGGAGGCTTTGCACTTAATAATCAAGGTTATTTTATATCGAGAAAATAATTTGGTTATGAAAATATTGACCAAAAGCACATCATAGTCATTGAAACATGTTGATGGCTTGAGAATTTAACTAATTTAAAAAGCGAAGAGTTAAATATATAAAGATATATCTTCTAAATTATAATGTCTAAAAATGAAAAATAGTATTTAGACTCGGAACAAACAAACACCACAGTATATATTTGGAGTGCATACTAATAATTGAACAGTAAGTGTTCTTTTGAAACATATTTTATGAAAAAACATGAATCAATTAAAATAATAGTTATAAATTATTTTAATTGAGTTTATTTTAAAAAGTATTAAACGGCTAAGAAAAGAACTTAAAACAATTATTGGGAACATATTCTCTGTCCACAATATGGTTTTAGTTTTATGAGAGGGTAATTAAAAACTAATGTGAATTGAGGACCGAAGGATAGACATTTAGGACTCAAATGAACTCAAAGGATGGAAAACATACTTGAAAATATGGTGCACTTTTATTTGAATAATAAATGAATGCTTTTTGTTTTACAGCATATGAAAAAATACAAATGACTGACCACCAGCTGTAGCTCATGTTTCAAGGACTAATGAACCCTTTATTATTTAAAATGACCATTATTTTATTTGTAGACATTTATTATTAATTGAAAATTTGCCATGCGACTTAAATCAATGATGCCGCCTGTACTACTTATGCATTTTTATCAGATTTACTAATAAGGTTGTCCCAAATTTGAACTCTGTGATATAGATTATTTTTATCTCTCTCTTCGATATCTTGGACATTTTGAGAAAAAATTGTTTCATTACCAGTTACCACACCATTATTTAATTGATCATCTAAATTGCATTACACAAGCAGGTTATAGCCAATACAATTCCAATCCATTTAGAGAAATATCAATATTGTAAATTTGAATTTACAAACACTGATAATATAAATATTGAAGTGAATGGTCAAGGTCCCATTTTAACACCTGCATACAGATATTGTTTTAATCATTTCTGGAATTTTTTTGCATTGTTTTGAAGTTCACACTTTTCTGGTATTTTTTGCATTGTTTTGAAGTTCTCACTGACAAAATCAACTTGGATTTATAAGTACAAATCTACATCATTGGTCTGTCTGTACCTGGCCAACTCAAAACTACACAAATCCAAGCTTATTATGCAGTAAAAGCTCCTGCCAAATAAATGTATAAATCTCTTTGCCGCTGCTGATGTGGTCATTAGCCTGTGGAGCCGTAATGAACCTTTCTATAGGCTATGTAATGTGTACTCTAGCGTGCTCTGAATGGCCCGACTTTGACCTCTTATAAATAAGAGTTGTTATCAATTATGCCAGTTATTATTGGATAGCACAGCTGAGTTATTGCTATAACTGACCCTTGACAATGAATATCACCGGCCAGCTATAGATTACTTAGCTTTGCTTAGACTACCAGCAAGTCTCTCTAGAAAGTGGGTGGCAATAGAGGTTTAGGTAGATATGATTTACAAAACTTTAAATTTAAATCATAGTCTAACATAATTGTAACTTGTAGTTTAGTGTCCTTTTTATAGTCAATTATTTCAAGCTTTCTTATGTCATCGGTTAAAGAAGTTTAATAAGTTTTCCAAAAGTCCCTAAAAATATGTAACAAAGCAATATTGAATAATTATTGCTGTTATCTTCAGTAGATAGCAAATTTTGTGCAAGAAAAGTTCAAAATAATAGGCGATCAAGTTCCCTTTGAAAGCATATTCAGTAGATAGCAACTTAACTTTAAAGGCAGTCACATTATGCTAAGCATGATGTGTTTAACTATCTTCAGTAGATAGCAACCAAACTTTACCAAAGAACCAAAGTCAGATCTGTCATTAATCATTTTCATGCCTAAAGTCTTGTCCCAAGGACCAAGAGGATTAATGCATTGGAATGATACTGGTCTGTAAGGGTGTTCAGTTACACCAACATACTATGGGATGTGTGTAGCTATGCCAGTCAGTAGCTTCAATTCAATTATGACTGACATGATCAGGCTTCATGATATTTAAGCAGTTGATACATTGCTATTGATGGATGATGCCGCATATTGAATTGTATGTAAACATCTGTTCTCATAGAAAGACCCATCAGTTGTCTCCTAGTTTGTATGTGCTTGTATGCTTATATGAATAACCACACCAATCTCAATCCAATTATCCTTTTATTTCATTGACATTTTCAAATCAGTTGCAAACATTTATTCAAATTAACAAAGTTGTAAGTTGACCAAAATATTCTGAAAAGGCGTAGAACTTCTCCGGATGGTCTGCAATAGAAGAACATTATTGTGTATCTAACCTCAAATTATACTAGGTCTACAGCTCCTATTACAACATCTATTGTATCTAATGAGTTTTGATGAGGCAAACAATATTGCCATGGTGTAAATAAAGATAACACCACAACACCTGGGTAATGAGCAGGTGATGGGATGACTCCGCAAGGTCAAAGGTCATGTGGCTTGTGACAGCTAGACTAAATAATCTGATTATTAAATGGTGAGGTTAGCAAACAGGACTTTGATTTTAGTTGATTGAATGTTTGCAATGTTTGTGGACATGTTGCATTGGATTGGGATGGGTCAGTTTTGCAGAGAATGTAAGCCCCACAAATTCTTTTAATCGTAAAGTATCCCTGATCCCATCTATAATCAAAATTTGATGCTTTTGTTGAAGTTATATTGAGGGGATGAACCACACAGTTTTGGTCTATTTAAAAAAAAATGTTGGTAATAGGTCACAGTCTTTGTAGCATGGATCAACTATGATACAAATGAACTATTTAGATGAAAATCTGTGGAGAAATATGTTGAATGTCTGTAAGTTGTAAAAAAAGCACAATTTAGTATAGCATGTTGATTGCTATTTGATTTCATATTATCTGCTTGTTCACTGGACAGAGATAGTACCTTGAAGCCAAGACTGCCAGGCATCACATCTTTCCGGGTGCCACATATTTGAGAGACGAGCAAGTGTCAAAAGCGCTATTGAAATCACACCTTTACAAAGTGCAGTGCCCGTAGCAGAACCGAATCTCTCCTGCCCTACAATACTAAATCAATAGGATCCCCCTTCTTCAGATATACCATCACATGGCCTATGGTATGAACTCCTATTCAGATCGTGCGGTTGCATTATCAATGGGAAATGCACATAATATACTTCACGCCAAATTTGAACATGTTGGCACTCTCTTAAAAGGTTGTCGAATTATTGATGGCATCGCTCATGAAAGTGCTATGAATGTATTCATGAATTCATGCCAAGGAGGAATTTATAGGAGGGAGGGAGGGAAAAGAAAGGGTGGTGCACCTGTATCAGCTATTATTTTCATGTATGAACATTTGTGTGTGATATGATGTGCAACTTTCATGATAATTCAAAGAGATTCAACGGCTTCCCAATGACTGAATCGTCATATCATATCAAATTTTGATTATCCCCTGTCAAAATTCTCCTACATGTGAAGTGAAATTTTTTCCACATACATGTAGATACTTATGATCAAATGACATACTTTATAATATGAAAGCATTCTAGATTATTCAACTTCAGGGGATTTTTGAATTTCATATGTTTGATGACAAAATGCTTGCTTAAAGAGCCGAGCCTTCTATTCAAAATCTAGTGGGCCCCGTCGTCACTTAACAAGTGATAGGGCCAACGTTGGATTCATGTTTATTTCTTCACCATCTTATCTGTCTCTGGATGGGAGCGGATTATTACAGCCTTCATAATGAATGGCATATATTCACTCTTTGTACACTATCCTAGTCAATGAGGCGATATAGCTCCGACATGTAAGCTTAGACGGCGATTTAACGCACATCAAAATGTCCAATAAGACTTAGGAAACTGTCAGTGCGTTAACCCCATCTGCATTACCACGTTGAATTATTATTCTCTTCTATAAGTTGCAAAAGCAATGTATCGCATCGACCCAATCGGAGTGATACTATGGATCGTGTTCGGGGCAAAAATGGAAAGGAGGTTCAGCATAGAAGAACTATGGATTTTTAAAATGCTTTTGATTGGTTAGAAAGATGATTATATTGTAAAAATAAACCAATCAGAAACACTTTAAGAATGACCGTCCAGTGCTCTACAATAAACTTGATGAAGATAAAATAAAGGTAGGATACTGTTATGCTTTTGCTCAATAAATTACACTGCAATTCTCTTTAATTTCACATTACTTGTCACAAATAAGATGTAATTCAAAAGGAATCAAAATATTTTGAGACATATTTGCTGAAAAGGTTTCTTAGCTATCAAAAAACTACTTCTTTCACTTTTGATACATCCAATTTATTTCCTTGTTTGAAGCGATGGTTAGATTCTCATAAGCATTATTTGCACATCCAGTCATTGTTAGATCTAAGAGTTCTGCACTCAAATATTGAAAAGCATCCCTCGAGCCATACGTCCATTTGTCCGTGTTCTGACTTAACATTTTATCACGTTGCAGCAGCACAATTTCAACAGTTATCAGTCGTGAGCTTTGTTTGTTGATCAGATTCTTGCATTGATTAGGCTATTTCAAAGAGCTGTCTTTTTTCAATTATTAGATTAAAATTCAATCATGTTTTACCATTTCTTTGCTATTAAGGGAGCATCTTGATCTAATGACACGATAATGTTACATTTGGGCCAGGTATGGGTTAACATTTGAGAGATAAGTGAAACCCATATGGAACTTAACAGCAGCCCAAAGCCAAATGTCGCAACATCCATTACCAATGAGTAAGATATATGTGAAGCATCTGATACCTGCCTGCCCACAATACATACACCAATATTTATTTCTTCAATATTTAAGCGGATCACCTGAAAGCTATAGCTGTAGATAGGTAGGGGAAACACAACCAATCCAACATGAATTGGGACAGAATAGCCCAACAAAAAGCTGTTTAATGATTGAGAAATAGGTAAGCTATATGAGTGTTTGGATTGAGGAATTGGGTTAAAACCATCAAATTGTGAGATAGTTTGCCCCGAATGTGTGACAGTGGGGTATACTGACAATAATACCAATTGATTGTGTACTGTAATTCGCCAGCCAGAGATTTGAGAACTGCATTTACCTCAGATATGGCATATTTGGTAGGGATGGATTAGGTGTGAGCAAGAAATTTACTTTCTTATACAATGTAGGAGTAATTTAGTGTTGTGTATTCTGTGATAGAAATGTTAAAACTTACTCCAAATTGAAAATTCTTGGGATTATTTTAGCATGCTTATTTCAAAACTGTTTTCATAATTGGTTTAGTAATTCAAATAATGAATGTGAACTTTAAGAAAGTATAGCATTCATCTAAGACCTCTTTTACAAATTGCAGTGGTAACTGTTCCTTAGAAGAAGCGGGTCAGAGAAAACAAACAATCCATACCAACCTGTACCAAATGTAGGCCATCAGCACTATCAGTTTCTGGCTATTTATTTTGGCAGCTCAGTATCTTCCATTTAGGAATAGGTGCTTGTTATCCACGGGATCACAGTCTATGTCAGGGATGAGTTGTTAGCATTATAAGACAATTCTGAACAAGTAAGACATGCCAAAGTTGAATTTTTCATTAACCATTTTGAGATGATTAATACTACATGCCAGTGTTACGTTACATTTAATTTTGGAGAGAGCTTCCGGAAAGGAACATTGACCCACATCAAATATGTACTGCATGACTATATTTGTAGCAAGTTCAATGAAAATTAGAGGCTGTCAGTCCCGCTGCCAGTGTATTCTATTTTGCAAATTCTGACATGAAGTATGCTGATTTCCCTTCAAAACTTTATTTCTTTTTATATTTAATTTAGAATGACAGTTGTATGTGTGGTGCCGTTTATTTAATAATTTCAGGACCATATAAATAAAGTAGATATCATCTCTTATTGAAACCCTGAGGAACAAAAAGACTATGAGGACATAAAATAGTCATCTTAAAGTCCTTGAATATCCCTAATTGACCTCTAAGCTTACTCCTCCAAAAGTACAAGTAGTCAACAAGATACGGTACTAAATGAAATCCAAAACTTGATTGGTATTACCGCTTGTACACTGATTATATTGCAGCTTTTTGTAGCGTGTTTCATCAGCGGAGTAATTTCATTCAGTTATTATACACATCAGCAGAGTAATACAGGTTAATGTATACAGTGGGGCAAGGACCCGATTATATATGACATCAAAGGGTGCATCGCTTCTACTTTTGAGAAATTTGAGATTTTGACAACATCTGACAGAATATTAAACAGCCTTTGTAATTGTAATGATACCTTGTTTTTGACAATTGAAGTAATACTTTTGGATATATGAGGAAAAGAAGGTGAATATAACTTTTTATTTTCCTTATATTCTTTGCTCTATATTTCAAAATAAGCCTGGCCAACAACATTTATCTTATGACGTGATGGACGGATCACTAGTAAATGTGTACTTGTAGGTTTTGTCGCAATTACTTGCTTTTACTTATTTAGAAACAGTAATTATATATGCTGGATGTGCCTGCTAGCTTCTTTGAACACACCTTTTATTTGACAATAACAGATTTATATTTTAGTTAGTGAATTATAAATTGGAATGCGGGTGTGCGTATCTTGCAAAAAAATACATGTTTTAAAGGTATGACACTCATGTTTTCCTACATCCTATACCACAACCAACACCGTGTACTACTTTTGGGGATCGACCCAAATATCCCAGCATACTTAAAGACAACCAAATATTGTGTAGGGCAACAAATTTAAGAGAACTTTTCATTATGAAACAAAATCTAACCGATTGCTTTTGGGTCGAGCAACGACAAACAAAGTGACAAATAGAGTAGAATTGATTGGAGGTGTTAGAGTGGGATACATGTTGCAGATGGTGTCGGCACCATGAGAAGGAAATACTCTGCAGACCAACCGCACAAAACATAAATTCTTACAAATCTTTTTTCGGCAGATCTTTACGTGAAAATATTGGTAAAATTGGTACCGTGTCGCTAGTGTTTGAAAACTAAGCTAATGTTACTAAATAAAGCTGTAATAGTTCCGCAGTTTCGCTTAAAGATTTTATTGCGGATGATTATATTAAAATGGGTGTTCACAAAGTTAAAAAGTATGTCATGTTTACATCTAATATCCTCCAAATTATTGAAGAAAAGTGGGGATATATATGTACAAATGATGATATTATCGTATAATTGACAGAGCAGAGAGACAGGATAATCTGCTCAAAAAATATCCTCAGAATCTTTTGCAAAGGGAATTATCACATATAGGTTTAAACCACAAAATGGTTGGTTCTCTTAGATTACCATGTCAAATATCATTGGCTCTTGGTTCAGTATCTGCTTTAAAACAAGTTAATTTCGCGAACAATTTGATTTCGCGAGAGGCTCCAATTTCGCAAAATTATATTGCCGCAAATTGATGTGTGTGAAGATGACAGCAGTGGTAGAAATTGCGAAATTTGCGAAATTAAGTTACCGCTAGACTAGTGATGATTAGCAATTTGAGAAAAAAAGTTGCTGCGAAATGAACTTGTTTTACAGTATCCTACAAATTCCCATCCCTAGTGCTCATAGTTCTGTTACAATCCCAGACACATTTTGAGAGCAGTTTTCAATATCATCTACAAGGTCAGTGACTTGATCCAGGGTAGCACTCCATTAGTTGGAAGGGCATCATCATCATACATGGTCATTGCTTTATCATTATGTAGATCCACTGTTAATGCATCATTGGTAACTAGTAAGTCCATCAGGCCTTTTACAAAGATGGAGGCAGATAAAGTCTCCTGACTTATGGAATTACTTACATCTCAGTAAACTGGCAGTGCGCTGCCATTATATATTGACAAAATGCCATCTTTGGGTCTTTTTTGCTGAAGGTTTTATCTTTAGTGTTATGTTTTCAGACAATAATTATACCTACATTCAAATGGATCACATTTTGGGTGTAGGAACCTATTAAGATTAATTTAATTGTATATATATATATAATTGTGATTTGATTAACAAAACTTCTCTCTAAATTTTATTTTCCCAAAATACAATACACATAACATAAACATTCCTATAAGATTGGAATAGTTTTATGATAAGTGATGCCAATTTTATGGAGCAAGTGTTCTTATACATTATGGTATACCCTTACATCTAGACCGACATGGTGTAAGGCCAAGAAAAATAATAAGTCGTGTTGACCTCAAGTGCCCAAATTGGCTGAAAAATATATGGTTTATGTCAAGACAAAATTGATATAGGCCCATATTTCAATTTAACTAATGTTTCTAGTGTGACGATAGTCTAAAAACATTTATTTAAGCTTACTTATTCATTTCAAGCAAGAAATAGTAGCATTTAGACACTTTTAATCAAATTTAAATCTAAAAAATAAAATAAATAAAAATGCGACCCCAGTGTTTAGGATTTTAGGGTCGGTCGCTGAGGGCAACACAACTTACAATGTAGACTCTAAATGCCCAACATGAACCATATAGTCACCTGCCCTGTACATGTATACCTGTTGTGTCCATGCAACTGCTAAATGGACAATTTTTGCAATGTTTACAGAAACGGGAGGCGGCCATTTTGATGACCCAAGTAAAAACACGCTATGGTTTTCAGGTTACCCTAGCAACCACAGGTTGGGTTTCTTGCCCCACTCACGTTTCGCAGCGGGAGAGGTTACCAAATCAGATCAGCTTGGTTGTTTTGGGGCGGAGCTCTCATTTACTACAGATCAACAGTGCAGAGACTGTATAGGTTTCTTCAAAATGGCGGAATTATATTTTCGGAACTTGGACGTTAAATTTGTAGAACTCCTAGCATGATGAGTGTTGTATCTGTATTAGTTTCATGACACACCAGACCGGCATCTAGCTGATATAGGATATTTTCTTTTTTGGAGGTGTTCAGTTAAATGAGGGATTTCACGCAACTGACGTAGTTGTAATGGTGGGTGGTGTATAAGTTTCAGTTATTGAGTTATTACTAATAATTTATTAATAAGTAGGGATGTGTGATGTTACCAAGTATAGACACTCTCTATGTACTCTAGCTAATTTTAGCCTATGGTATATTATTAGACTGATCTTGAGTGTGTGTTGTATGATATTGATAGGAAACCTACCACAATGTTGATACCTTTCCTCGATTCAGTAGAGAACGGCATAATTTCTTGTGATATCATCTATCTTGTTGTGTTCCTACAGTATATTCAATACTATCTTAAAGGTTTGCCACAAACAATAAAAGATAATTGTATAAAAGTATGCAATTAAGTTGATCTTTGTAGGTAGAATTTGAATTAATAGTATTAAACTTCTAATTTCAGCACTAATTTTGACATTGTACTGATGAAAATCAAAATGCTTCAGCAGAAAATATCAGGGACATCAAAATTAGTGTTGAGAAAAGTTAATGTTTTTCATTTAGAATGATAGTTTTTCGGCATTCTCTTTCCCAATCAGCTAAAAAGGGATAAATAAAAATATGCCATGATTTGACATTAACATATTTCGTTATTAATAGTTTCCTGATGCTAGAGAGAGAAACCTGTTGCAGACTGTGCTAGGCCTAAATGCCCTTGCTATAGAGTAAAATGATACCAGTCCTTATAGATGGTGAATAATGCAAGCTTACATAAATGTGTGTGTGATTGTGTGAATAATGGAACCATTGCCTTGAGATTTGATGGTGGATAATTCATTAAATACTCACGACAACAACACATTTTTCGGCTTCTTTGTTGGAAGGTGTCTCTTTCATCAAAATGCAGTTTATACATTAAATCCTTTTCAAATAATTTTGTAATGCCTACCATGACAATTTAGAGACCCACAGCATCATATATTATCATATTTTTTGAAAAGGTATTCAAAAGAATCTGTTTTATGTTTATGAGGATTTCAAACCTTATCTTGAAAACATAGACTTGTTTTTATAGGTAAGCAACAAACATTACAGTCATAAAATGCTACTTTGTTGACGTAAAATCAATCAATTAAAATGGCAGAATACACACAGGTGTGTCTGGTACAGGAAAACAGCTGAGTCAAAAGCAAAAGGAATGGTAATTGAAGGACAGGTTGAAAAGGGTTGCCATGTTGTAAGCAGGACATTTTCATGCAGATATTGCAGAAATGACTGCAAGTTTCATGTGTTGTTTTTCCTTCGCCCTCACCCATTAAAACTAACATAACCATATTGGATTTATAGGTCCCATACTCCCTGAGCTTATTATAACCATCTTTGGTTTGCAATGACAGAAAATGTAGAATCTGCAAAACATGTAGCAAAAACTGTGGTATGTATGCAAATTAGCATAATATATGTGTAGATATGCAAATAAGGTGTTTGCTTATATTGGTTGATTTCCTTTGTCTCACCTGTCAGGGTATTGTTCAGCTATAAGTGGCCCTTGATTGGAGCCATGAATGGATTGAGTGGTTGGATAGAGGTGCAGTGGATTGTATAGTAATTGGGACAGTTAAATGAGTGCTTTTGTAGTGGTTTCATTAGTGTATTGTTATTAAAGGGGACAGCTGTATAGGCTAAACTTGTTGAAGGATTATTTAAGTCTAGCCAATGGTTTTGGTAAAGCAATGGGGATTTATGGGCAAACACTTACCAAGAGTGATGTAATTTGTCATAATTGCATTGGTTTTAACCCTATTTATATTCTCAAGCCTTTAAACTGCAAATTGATTGATTGTTGGTGCCATTTGATCAAAGCTATACGTACTTGAAAGTCTTCATTGTATAATGCAAATAGAGGACTCTATCTCAACATATCACATTATGCAAAGCCTTGTTTGTAATTTTTCAAGATCTGTGCAAATGATTCTGTTCTGACAAAACTCATTTTGAGACTGAATCAGTTTTAAACATCCTACTTGAAACGTTAAATTAAGTTCCAAAACCCCTACTTTGCGATCTGAGGACTCAAAACACAGAAAAACACCCCAAAATGTTTTACAGATGTGATCATAAATTCCGTGTGAGCTAATCTTAAGAATAAAATATGAACGCATAAATGTTGTAGTTGTTTTGATTTGGGTGCAGTTGTATTCTAATAATCAATGTTTCCAACATTCGTATCTTTAATCAATAGGTCTATATTAAGCTCTAATCAATAACTTTAAAGTAACATTTTAGTTTAGACCATGAGACATTATTGAAGATCACTTGTAGGTGGTCCAACCACATGGAGAGACATTAAATATGAAGCATTGAAATTAAGTCAATGTCTGACGCCTAGAGATTTTGAATTGACTATTCTTATTCAACACAACAATACTCCATCCTCCTTAAACACTTGACTGTGCATCTTTGGATACTATTCTTAGATAGATATTTTTTCATTGACTTTTCAGATACAGAAAGTAGAAATATTTGTACTGTGTTAATTTTTAATCCTTTGGATTTTAGAAATAAAAATGTGCCATTTGTATGTAGAAATATGTCAAGAATCACTCGAAATGGAAAAAGAAAAATTACCAGCCGGTAAAATAGAATATTCTGTAGATACTGACAAAAAAATGCAAGAAGATAATAACTTTACCATATAATTCATGTTATTGCTATCGTTGCTTTACACTTGAGTGGAACCATCCCATTCTCATCAATACTTTTTCTCTTGCTTTCTACTGTCGGTATTATAAATAGTACAGCAGGTCGGTCATACACTCTCTGTATCTCGCTTTCTACTGTCGGTATTATAAATAGTACAGTAGGTCGGTCATACACTCTCTGTATAAAATGATATTCTGACCAACGGACCGCCTGCTGAGCTGGCATGATTCCATATCTGATTCATTATCAATGTGGACATGATAATCAGTAGTAGTCCTACTATATGGGTTAGTTGTATCATAAAAGGATTGTGTACGTTTTATGTAAGTATACATTGAAGACATTATGATCAATTACTGCGTACATGTAGGTTAGTCTACCCAACAGAAACTATTACATAGAAGCTTGTACGATGTATCTTATTGGTTACTTGAATTATCATCTCAGGAACCAATCAAAATAGAGCTTCTAAATCTGGATCTCTCTGCAGTTTCATATTTTATCTCCAGCAGCACCGGTCCATACTATATTTCTGATTGGCTCAATGAGTGACATAGCTCTATTTTTACCCAATCATGATAGGTTTTAGAAGCTGATGAGTTGACATCATTGACATTCCTGCCTTCGTAATATTGTGTGCCTGATGTGTTATTACCATTATCATACTCTGTTGAATCGTATTCTATTAATTATTATGTTTAGGAAGTTCTGATCAAAACATTGAAATTTCTTTTGTCAAATTCTTTGTCAAAACCTTGTAAAACTTTTAATAATGTATCATACTGCCAGTGTTCATAATGAACCAAATGACCCACAGGTAATACTAAAAACAAGCAGTATGCATGCGTATCTGGGTTTGATTAAATTACATCCTCCGGAATTGACACGCTTGACCTCCAATTTTTATCAGTCTATGATATTCTTCTTTTTTGCCGTAAAATAGCAGACAGGTGATAAAACAGTTCTCCATCAATTTTGGAAGTATTTTGATGGTGAATTTGATTAGTGGAGATACTAAGTGGATGATTTACATGATTAGGATGTGTGGTAAACTAGGCATGGTTGTGTCTATCATAATATACACAGTGATGGAAGAGGGGATGTTGGGTGGTTAAGTGGAAGGATGGTTAGGAAACCTGTTTCAGATGTGTGTTTGACATGAATCAATGGTAATGTAGAATTCATTTTATTACCTGTTCATAGTGTAACTTCATAAACATTAAACATGGTAATATTGTTGAGGATATTGAAATCCCTTCTTTTGCTATAACTTGTGAGATCCATAAATGATATGTAGGCGCCGGAAGAAAACGCGCAATTTGATATACTCCAATTGCACTAGATGCATGCCAAATCCTGAGAAATGCGCCTGAAAACTGTTGATAGCATGCATGATCACATCACAAACTCCACCAATTGGTAGGCCTACACCCAGTTATATCTACAAACATATCTATCTAGAAATGGTCATATTGCTTATAATTATACAAATAACGTCCAGTTCAATGATCTTCTAATCAATGATGCGTGTCAGATTCAATGAAGCAAAACTGTTAATGGGATTGTGACAATAAATGGGCTATATTTTGCAATTAAAGCAAAAACGGAACATCAAAAGCAAGCTGTTATCATAATTACAAATAAATGCAGTTGACATATTTCAAGATGAGTGTTGAGTTGTTAATAGCGCAGTGCTTAATAGGTTATGTGAATGGTACATGGATTTAGGCATGAATCATGCAACGTTGTACACATGTAAGCTACAATAGGATACTTCAGGTCATCAGAAGGGATCAAATGAAAGTGAAATGGTGCCAAAATGTTTGGAAGACACTGATGACAGATATTTATGTACGAAGACAGTGAATTCTGCAGCCATGCATCAATCACTTTGAATAAACAAAATGTATAGACAATTTCCACACATCAGCCTTTTATAGGTTTTCTCTATTTTCCTAGATGATTTGGTGATTATACTGTATTACAAATTCATATTTTGCAAGTGTTTGAATCTGTGAATAACTATTTTACTAATGTTGAGTTGATAATTCAAGAACCTCCATACTGTAGGTAATAGTTCTAAGTATAGCAAATGAGAAACTGTTTAATATGAACTAAGCTTGCCCCATATCACTTGCACAGTAATAGATGAAAAATTGTCTTAAAACTGTCACTAAAATTATATCGCAGAATTGTCTAATTTGCTCAAGCAGTTAACTCATTGCTTCATGTGCCAGTATTCATCAGTTTCTTACACAAAAGAGTTTTAATCTCATTTCTTTAATTCTGTGTGGCAGTGTCAGGTGAAACATTTACATTTGTGTAAGAGACTGTCAGATCAATCAGTAAGCTTATCATGATGAATTTACCGGGCATATGTGCTAAATGCTAAAACATGACATTTATGAGTAATCAAATTATGGGATAGATAGTTAGAAATTGCTTTCATGAGACATGAGATCATCAATATTACCTTGAATTAGACACATATTGACTTGATTGATATTGAAATAGCTCTTTATTAGCATTTAATGTACGTATCAGGTGGATGTGTTTATAAACCATAACTTTCTCTGGTTAGTATACAGACAACATTATGGAGGAGGCATCTTGAAAAAAATGACAGACTTTTCTTAATCAATAAATGTTCTCTTTGAATGTTTGTGCTATCTACTGAAGATAGCAAATTTGTACATTAAGTTGTACTTTCTACATGTATGTACTGTAGTGTTACTTGACCATGACCCTGGAACACAAACTCAATTCATATCACAAACTAACCATTTTATATTATGGTGAATGAACTTGTCAAAATGAAATATTATATTCTGTCAATCTCTCAACAGATTCTATGTGAACAATTTCCTAGTCACAACTTTGTCCCTGTAAGTGAAATACAAGTTTATAGATACTGTAACAGTATCTGTACCCAGGCATATGGTTGCGCTACCTTACTGACCAGATCAAGTTTAGTAAGTCCCTTGTCTATATGCCTGATATAACCATCTCGATCTTACTGTTGGTACATGATACATGGTGTAGATGCTGTAGGATTCTCAGACTACATCTGTGTTGAATAACTAGCCAATGCAGTATCATCTAGCAGGCTATGCCGGATAGCTTTTACAAATTTAACCCCAAGAATTGCTTTTCCATGCATCTGAAGTAGTGTTTATAATATACTTAAGCTTGCTTATCAAACAGTTTCCTGTATTGACTTTTATTATTACCAGATCTAAAATGATCAATTTCAACTACAACTTGAATCTGACCAAAAGTGACCAATCATTTCAATTCCAATATACTTATTCACTGGCATTGGGTAAGTTCCCTCATCTGCAATTCTCTTGCGCCCATTTTGTGATACTAATGTGTGCTTAGAGGTGAAAATGTGGTAGTGATGATAGGAATTTGAGATCACCCAGAGAGCCATCATGTAATTCCCTATAACTAAAACCTGCTGTATTAGCGGTATCTCTTACTGTCTGGGTCACTGTTTTTCTTCAAGGCACTCGGTTTATATCCATTAAAGGTAGGCTATCTAAACACTAGTAAACCTACTTGTATGGTCGTTGTGATTATACCTTGCCCCCTACATTAAATTGATGGTACCCTAAGGTGGTAATGAGGATCTGCATTATGGCTGTGAGAATCGGAGTATAGACTTATCTTGCGTTTTAAGATTAAGAATGTAAAATATAAACATTAGCAAAAATACACTTTCTAGAGAGTGCATATTATAGTTTCCAGTTATTCAAGATGTAGATTTAGATTTGATTAATCCATCTCTATGGCATTGACCTGTTGGTATCTGTGTATGATTTATGATATCCGGAATATAGAAGGTCAATTGGATAATTAGAATATAACACAGGGATCATTGAACTTGGGTGATGGATGCATATATGTCAGTACTCTCTCAGAAAAATGGTTCAAATAACAACCTTTTTGTCCCCTATTTGGAATAAATCCTGCAAAAATGGTTCTTAAAAATTGAGGAACCCCGAAGAACCAACTATCGTACTTCATGAACCAAATACGGTTCTTTATGAACCATGGTGCTTTATAACCTTTTTAGAACTCTTTTTGGTTCGATGGAGAACCATTAGGGGTTCCATAGAGGACAGTTTTAGAACTCCTTTAAAGTGTGTCTACCTATCCCTCATTCATGCTATCAAAACGGCTAGTGTCATTCAGAAGAACAGGTTGATAGCAATGGATATATGATTGTATTCTATTCCTTGTACTATCATACCAATGCTAAATTCAATGTCTCTAAACATGTACGTTTTCATTCAATTTGTGAAGTATACAGCACACAGTATGGGTTTGTACTTGGTAGGTGAGTAGACATGTGATAGCGGCATTATTCCTCATATATGCATTAGTGATATCTCACATAGAGTGTCATATTTCCCTGATTACATACATGCATGTATTGGGGCATATTATAATATGCAATTCTAAAACAGCAGAACATTTTATTGTATATGCAGAAATAAACCTGTGGCAAATATTGAAATGATGCTTGGCTGACTGACATATCATCATTGGCTCGATGTTGAGTAGACTTAAGTATTGTCACAAATTGCTATTCACCAGTATCATTCGATTCTTTGGTCACAGAATTTGAGTGAGGAGTTATTACCAAGAACCCTCTCAAAAAATTGTGGATTGACATAATGGAAAGGGTAGGGAGAAAATCATCTCAATTAGGCCTACGCAACGAGCCCAATTTTGGGTGTTTTTTTAGTTGTCAGAAATAAATTGGCTCCGAAAGGGTGTGGGGTGTGGGCCATAAACACAATAAAAAAAGAATTTCCGCATTTAGCATATCTAATTTTTCTAAAAAAAATATGCATATCATATAGCTATTTTCCCAAATGTATATGAGACAGATCATGGTTCTTAAAAATTGAGGAACCCCGTAGAACCAACTATCGTACTTCATGAACCAAATACGGTTCTTTATGAACCATGGTGCTTTATAACCTTTTTAGGACTCTTTTTGGTTCGATGGAGAACCATTAGGGGTCCATATAGAGAACAGTTTTAGAACTCCTTAAAAGTGTGTCTACCTATTACCAAGAACCCTTTCAAAAATATGCATATCATATAGCTATTTTCCCAAATGTATATGAGACAGATCTTTTTTTGGCCTTGAAGATAATACTAAATCATAATACCTGCTGTCAGGGGCGTACCGACCGGGGGGGCAGGGGGGGCAAGTTGCCCCCCCTGGCTCCAAATATCGGGACGCTAATTTCGTCGCACCGGGTCGCTAAAAATTCGCATAAGGAAAAAAAATAGTGCCTAGGCCGAAAACACTGAGGATTGGGCATTATTTGTTGATTGTTGTGCTTTTTGGGCTGCGAAATGTTGTGACCGTGCGAAAATTTGTGACTGTGCGAAATTTTTTGACCGTGCGAAATTTTTTGACCCTACCCCCCCCCCCCCCCACTTACGTGAAATTCACGAGGTGACTGACTGGGAAAAAATTTGGGGCAACCTTTTACGAAAATTTACCATCGGGACGTCGACGACATTATATTTCTGCCCCCCCTGGCTCACATGCCGCGGTACGCCCCTGCCTGCTGTAAGTTGTAGCTTAGGATCAATAAGCAAGTTGCTTAAATTGCATCAGGTGTTATTATTATTATTATATTTGTATGATTTCGTAGGGGATATTTGGTCCTACATTATTAAAAGTCATGAATAGTATTTGTATGGTATGCTTTTTTCAGTAGATAGCATCCAAAAGAGAAAAGTTTGTACATTAGCCTATACATGATATCTTCAGTAGATAGCATCCGAGAAAGTCCAAAGTTAATAGCCTATATATGCTGTCTTCAGTAGATAGCATCCAAGAAAAGAAAGTTGCTATATACACCATTACACGCTATCTTCAGTAGATAGTATCCAGGAAAAAAAGGTGCTATACACCATTACATGCTATCTTCAGTAGATAGCACCCATGAAAAAAGTTGTTAGTAGATCATCTAATACATACTATCTTCAGTAGATAGTAGTAGTTTCAAAAAGCAGTCAGGGCATAAGCCTATGCATGCTTGCTAAAAAGCTTGCATGCTTAATTGTTGACAATCTTAAATCAACAAATGTATACAATGTTAAATCAACATTGAACTAATCATATAGCTTAAAATCTTTATCTAATTTTAATGTTGAAATACCATAAATATGAATCGTTATTTCACAACGCTGAAATTCGAGTTGAAATGAGTTCCAACATGACGCTTTTAGTTAAGCAATTTATAGTGTTGAAGTAGGTTTAACCCCATTATACAGCATCCTGCCCATTAGAGTCATCAATAATGTGGGCTACTTTATAATGCCTGATGTTGTACAGTAAATTCTCGCCTCCCTGTCGCTGTCAGTGCCTATTGAATATCACACTTCCTATGCAGTGTTAATTTAGCTGTACTGATATTGCTTCTGAGATCTTTTGGAATATTGAAAAACAAAATAAGCATTGCCATATCCACCATTTAACAGCCCAGTATGCTGCTTCTAAATACTGTAAGGCGCTTTGGAAGTACTGTATATTGATCTGAAATAGGCTACACATTTGATGATTCCCGGCTTATTCAAATACTTATATGACAGACATTGCTGTGTCTTCTCGCCACAAATTTGGTAGTTTTCAGCATAAATAAGCTACCTTTAAACCCAAATTGAGATACTGTCACCATAAATGGACTACCTTTTACCATATTTGGGCTTCTTTTCATCATAATCAGACCATTGTTACCACAACAATAATATGACTATTTGCCATTAGAAATGATGCCGTGTTGGGCTACTTATATTATGACTTTGTTTGTTGGTAACACTGTCCACAATAAAGAAAAACATATAGATTGATATCATGAACCGATATGATTGGATGAAATGAATCGTGTCAAAACTTGCTCAGTTTGTCCAAATGCCCCAATTCACTCTATTATCGTGAGCAAAGTGTATTAGTGCACCCCAGAAACATCAATGTCATTCCCTTTACCCTCGGCATTTCAACCAGTTTATCTGGGACACGATGTCCACTTGGAATTGTACACAGATTGTCTAGACGTGTTTATTATTGGCTTGACAAAAATGACCGGTAGAAACCTTCCTTCCTTGTATGACAAATAGACAGGTCAAACAATTCAATTTTAGGATTTGATGCATTCATTATTTGTAGAATTGTTGACCATAAAGTGAAACGGAATGTGAGGATGGGAGGAAGTTTATTTTTTAGTATAGTCTACAGTGAATTAATAAATAGTGAGATATGTATATTTTGTTGTGATCAAAACTCGTTGTTCAAAATTTCTTTTTAGTTCTTGCCCTGTAAACGCGTTGCAAATGCTCTCTCCTCCAAGGCATAAGTTGTACCTCCAAAGGGATACAATTAGTTGGTATAATTTGTCAAATGCTCTGGCCATCATAGCAGGAAAGGAGTGTGATTGATTTGCTTGCTGTTTTTGTTTACTTGATCTGCTGGCCGGCAAATCAAAGAAATTACTCCTAAAAATAGCGGAGACAGCTCATCATGGTTGTCACTAAGGGAATGAGGAGTGATTATAAGATTATTATCTTATGTCCGATGCCATATAATTTACTACTTATCATCTCGCTTTATGATCTTTGCATTCTTAAAGCTACTGTAATCATAAGTCCTTTACAGAATGAAATGTTCCATGGCACATTTTAATATTAATGATTGACTTGACTTTGACATCAACCACAGTGCTAATTTTGTGTTCCATCAATATTCTGTGAGTACTATGGACGACGACTGGCTATGTCATGCCGTCACACATCTTATTGCTAACTGCTATGACCGTTAGTAACCTGTTACATAGCCTCGCGAAGTAGTTATCTAAATGACCGGGGGATGTATTGATTCGGACTAATAACACAAGGGAGGCGTGAATAGGAGGGATAGTACGCTCTATTCAAATGCATGTACTATCACTTTTTACGTTGTAACCTCGTGTATCATAAGTTAACGTTTAGCAATTTTTTGTAATGACAGAGATGGGAGGCTGTTTTAGAAAAGGGAAATATTTTGTGACGTGTGGGTGTTGAATTCAGTGCTCTTTATTTTTGTTAGACTAACAAAAGTATCATTTGACTGCAAATTATTGTAAAATAATAGAATCAAACATATAACTTGTATGTTAAAAGTAGGGACATTTGTTTTTCATAAAGAATATGTGCTATTTTGTCCTTCTCTTAACTTAAGATATATAATGTTAACGATGCTATATGTTGACCATATATGGAGACCCATCCTATCTGTATACTCTTTGTTCAAATGATAATATTTCACCTTGAATTATGATTTACACATATCATTCTGATCAGTTATAAATCCTATTTATTGGTTATCAGAAAACATGGCCATTTGTCATAATTACTTTGACAATTTGCGGGATATGATTTATGTCATATTTGTGATCTTACTGAAGCTGTATTAGTCAGCCAACCATTGTATGGACTGAGATAGTCAACAACATGACACATTTATCACACCTTCTGTTCTTAGAGATAAGATTAAATTGTAATTAATCAGAAGGCCGATCGTAATAATGACTTCTGCTGTTTGTGATTGTCGATTGATGAAATCGGTTTATATATCTTCTTTTGATTTCAGATAGCATGGCAAATAATATATCACACCTTTTATGTTTAGGATTGATTTTTAAATAATCCATGCGAAGGTTGAAACATGACTTATTGACATTATCAATTGGTAGACAAGGCGTTCATTTTGTTTCTTTTCTTTTTCTTTTGTTGTCTTTAGGTTCGTTAAACCATCCTAATGCATATGGTCATGGACCGCCTACCCCAACAGGTAAGAGACATTTGTTTGATTTTTAATGATTGGGTCTCAATTTTGAGCCCACTTTCTTCCCCGAATAAAATTTGACCCTCAATCCCCTCTGAACGACTCAGTCATTTCTATATATTGTTTTTCTATAGAAATCTCCAATTTCATATTTGGTTAACTCGCATCTTCCTTCTTATAACAGTAGGCCTTATAATATGAATCTTCCTGTGTTTGATGAACAAC
Source organism: Ophiura sarsii (assembly GCA_035610835.1). NCBI lineage: Eukaryota > Metazoa > Echinodermata > Ophiuroidea > Amphilepidida > Ophiuridae > Ophiura > Ophiura sarsii. The sequence goes on along the minus strand of CM069441.1, from coordinate 143,677,669 downwards.
ATTCAATCAACACCATGAAGCAATACAACACACATTCACACAACTTCTATCAAACACACATCTTGGCCATACATACATGTACATTTAGAATGCTCTTACAGAAATACTGGAAATGTCATAGCTGCTTGGTGTTCTAGATGCCTTATGTCATACTTTGAATTACTAGTAGTAAGTAAGTCAAATAAGTTACGGGTACCACAGGGCAGCTATAGCAGAAATGTAGGTCAAGTCCAACTGTGCAACTCCCAATTCAAAACTCCCAATTGATAACCACAATAAGGATTTAATAAAAAGGAGAGATACCTAAGGATTAGATAATCATGCAAGGATAACTTGCGCTCTACCCTCGAGGGCGTTCTACTCAGTAGTATTTCAATATTTGTGAGTCTCTACTGCAGGGGTGTTATTAGCTTTCATTATAATTTGATAGTGATAGTGTTATTGAGAAAACGTGTCGCCATTGTTGTCGTAACGGGGGAAAACAGATGTTTTACACTGATAATCTCTGAGGGGGTGTTGGTGTTGTGGAATAATGAGCAAAATTATCTAGTCAAGAATTGACCCATCTTCAGTGAAATTTTGTAGCAATGTGAAAATATGCAGAATTCAAAATCATGATATTATGAAAGATTTCATTAATATTCAAATTGATACATTGGCAATTGTTGTTCAGATTGTAAAAATGATGGTATGAATGTGTATTGTTTGTTGTTCTTCAGCATACAAAGTGGTTAATCTTCAATCTTACAAGCATTTACATACAAAATGTATAATAATACCTGTATGGATTTATCAAAATTAATGGCAAACAAATTATTCAAACATCCAAAAATGAAGCTTTTCATTGCAGATTTTGCAACTGAATTTTGACACAACCATTATTTGAAAAATGAATCAAAATAGTTGGTAATATTTGAAACCTATCACCATGAATAATCACACACAAATAAAACTTTAACGCTATTTCAAACATTTATAATCAAATTTAGATTTCATGGATAACTGCAGGGACACTTCTCAAATTATTAAAAGCTACAAAACAAAAATATATATACATTTTGTGCCTTAAAATAGCCTATAGAACTACACATTTCTAGTCACACAGCTTGATTACCCTTAGGCCAACTTTAAGGTTGGTTACCACCGGTGATGCAAGATATAAACTTAAGCAGATGGTATAGAGTCAATTTGTCTCCTCTGGGGAGAATATAGCTCACAAATTCAGGTTAATGAGGGATGGAACATTTTCAGGAAATTATCGTGAAATACACACTAAAATGTTGGTATTTTACGTAAAAACTAGTCAAATTCTAAGTAGTTTGTTAATGCAGTGTTTAGGTAAAAGAATGTTTTCTTTCTTAGCAAAAAAGGGCATGAACTTTTTAGCATTGAAAGATATCTTTTAATGTAAGAGTATAGAATGCCCCCAGATCCAGTAGTCATATGTGTTCCATTTGTTAAGTATTTAAGGCCTGTATGGGTGAGATATTTTAAGGTGTCACAGAGATTTGTCATATGCTTTCTCCTGGGGATCTAGGCAAATATGGCAGGCTTCTCAAAACAATGGTTTATACCCATTTCAGTGTAAGTTGAAATGTGAACCCATTATGTCACTGAATGATATTCTCTGTTATGTTTCAAGAGAATGTTTGTGAAATGCACTTGCTGCCATAGTATGTGTGTAGCGAGGATCTGCCCCTCTCCTTAGGCATAATGAAATAAAGTGTATGATATCGGATAGAGATAGGTGTGAGTGTGAGGGTATTCTGTCCTCCCCTTGCATCATATGATATATGCTTTATTAGTTCACATTTCACCTGACTTTGAATGGTATATATTATACATGCTCTGTTAGGTAAGAACCGCATGATTGTAAAAGATACACAGCCCTCTTCACGTTTGCATTAAAATGTTGATATTTTCACAAACTCAGCGGATTTTGAACATCAAATTATTTTCTTTTGAATTACAAAATGTCCATGGAACAATTTACACTGTACATAATTACAATTTGTCTGTACCATTATAGCAGGCAGATATTTTCGACCGATTCCTATCCGATTATATCCGGTTCCAGAAGGTACGACTCTGTGTTCTTGAAAACCAATAATTTGCTGTGGCTTTTAGTCTTTTATGCATGGCCAAATGCTAATGATTTGAATTGAATGCATTGCAATACAATGCATAACATTACTGTTTTATATCCAAAGAAGGTTTTGATGTAAGTGTAAGTTCCCTTTAACCCTAACCGGTACGGGTATGTTTTTGTGCGTATGGGGGGGGGGGGGGGGGGGAGGGGGAAAAAGTACTATTTTTTGACCCGAAAAATCACCCAGCACCCCCGAGATTCGATCGGGGGACCATCCGCACCCCAGTCTGTCCCTCTACCAACTGAGCTAAACTCTCACAGCATATGCGGGCAGTAACTTCCTGCCCACATATGCCTGCTGTAGGTGATGTCATCGTGGCAATGCAGCAGCACGTGAGTGGAGATAGTTTGTGGCAGTGAGATTTAGTGAGATTCAGCTGGGTTAGGGTTAAGCGTTGACGTACCAAGTAACTAGGAGGCCAAGCATCAATGTTGAGGTTAGGGATATTGGTATAGTTCAAATCTCAATGCCTTGGACCTATTCAGAATGTACATATGCGTGCGTACCTTCCAAAATATAACACAAGTGAGTCACACGGTGATTCCATGAACATCACGCACGCCATCTTCATGTTTGGGTCTAAAAAGGGATTCTGAATCCGAGAATAATTGAAAGAGAAAAACATGTGTCACATTTAAATGTATTAAATATTGGTTTATATTAATAACCTTACATAAAAGATAGTCTTTGCTAAACAAATTAATATTGCTGAATGATGTGGATATTCTCTGCAATAGCTTTAAGCTTGCCTTCTTATTAGATTTTGCAAGATTCTAAATTGAAGCACGCTTACAAATGTTTATGTAAATGTGTATGCATGAAATGGGTTGATTTAGATGTTGATAAGAAAACATCAATTAATATTATGATCACATATCAATAAATATGATGTTCACATATCAATTAATATGATGTGCACATACAGAAAAGTTTTCTTACTCAAGTACATTCTATGAATTATTCTCACAAATGAATGTCAAAATGTGTCAAGATGAATTTATAATACTGTGAAGTGAGTTAGAAAAAAATACAGATATATTGAGATTTTAATTGTGCAGAACTGATGTGATTAATCATTGTGACTTCAAATAGCACACAGTCTCCAATTGAATTAATATTACATAAATGTATATCTGCTTTGCCTTCATCTATGGTTCAATGTGCTACACATATCAATTGGCATCACTTTATCTATCACAATGTTTATATAGAACTCATACATGTAACACATTAATATTGCTCGGTAAAAGTGATTGATTGGGTTGAGAATGAATTAAAACCGTTCAACTCCATCTGTATGCAAATACACCTAAGGTTGATGTATAAGAGATTTCTAGAGCAGGGTGTTGCGTTATGCAGGCGTTTATAATTAATGTGTGTAAAGTATCACATTTCAGAGTATTAGAATGATGTGAAGATATTTATTCCAATTTAGGATTGTGATGAATTCTACTTTTGCATGTAATTTTGTGTGTGTGATGTATGATTAACCTTAATGATTTGAAATGGTCTGTTTCTATTTTGGAAAGTAGTTATGAGCCATTATGTTAAATATTTATTGAAGTGTTATCAATGTTGTTGAAAAGATTCATCAGGATTGGTGATAAACATGAGAAAAAGGTTCATTGTATCTAATCCAATTATTTCCACTTACTTAGTATTGTGGACGTTTCAGCAACCACTGTTGCCTTTATCAACACATGATAGGTAGTGAGTGATTAACTACTGCTACTATCGACGCTAGTTGGTTGCTTAGCGACGACTCTGGAGTTTCTAGATGTTTTTTCTCCAGATAGCAATAGTTCATCAAAAACATGTGAGAGATGATACTGCCCCTCGTCACGATTCATGGTGGTGGGCCCCTTCTTTCTGATCTCCACTGCCTCCTTGATCCAGTGTTATCAATGGTTCATAAAAAGGCCTATTTTAAGAACATGGTACAATATGCTTTATATTAAATTTGATAGGAATCATATAGTTAAAAATAATTTGTACAATTTAATATTACAGTATGTATGCGTGATACAAGCATAATTTATTTTGTTGGAAAAATATGGTTAAGTATATATTTTTTAATGTTTTAAAAGGTATGACTCAAATTAAAAATGCTCATACATTTTTTTCAGTCATCTAAAGTATGTGTTCTAGCATATGTTTTTAATCAGTTGGAGATAATTATTAATTCTTGTTAAAGGAGCACACTCTCGTCAACAGCATGATTTTTGATCAAACTTTGTTTCCATGGGGCCCATCAAAATTTGTTCTATTGTTCTATTCTATTTCTATGCATTGCAAATGGGATATTTGTTTTCTTAAAATTTGTTGAAATGTTTATAAAAATGCTAAATATTCTTCTTTTTTCTTATCATTGGAGCAGCATATCCATTTACCAACTCTTCAAAGCATAACGCATAGCGTATATCGATAGTAGCTTTCCTCCCCTAATGGCATCCCCCATTTATCATTGAATTCACAAATAAGTATCAAGCCATCATTTCTATATTCAGTAAGATGGCAGACCTTGCTCATATTTACTGCCCCCTCGTATCTACTTTCTGTAACCGTCGGTAACCCAATCGCAAAGTTATCTTTCAGCGAGCGATAGTTAAAATCCCCGGCAGATGTCAGTAACCGTGCTATCTGCTCTATCTGCCCCAGGCCTTCTTCTTTTCATAATATACGTAAGATATGCTTGCCTTTGCTATATGCTTCTACCACACAAGTCAAAGAGATACCATATAAATAATAAATTGTCATTTGTTGTGATATTTGTGTGGTTCTTTCTCTTGCCAAAAAATAGAAGAGTTAGGGTACTGAACCCTTATGAAATAGATTGCATGTTCCTTTGACTGAATAGAGCGGATATTCATTTAAAAGGTCCTCTTTGGGGAGAAACAACATCCCCTGACACATTTAATATATTCAATAGCCTTCTATGGGAATTTATGAATGATTAAATCATTCTGGTCTATCCAGGGAATGAAGTAATATTTTCAGATCAAATTCCATCATATATGTTGTATAAATTGGCTCAAAGATGCCCAAGAACAGCCTGAAATATTTCATGATAAGAGATGGGTAGAAAGGTAGGGTATCTTCACTGAATCTGATATACAACTCTACTCTGTATTCAGCATACAAGCTCCCCTAAGCGGGCCAGCTGAGGTGAATTTCAATTACAAGTCCATATGATATCAGAGCAAGTTTGATTCTCTCTCATAGCCAGGCCCTTTTTGGACTAAAATAAGATACATTTTAAATAAAAATAGCTTTTAAGGGTGACTTTGCATTAACATTTCAGGACCAGATTTAAGAATAATGGGTTGGTCTATACCCTGCTTGAATGCTATGGGTTACAACCCAAATTAAGTCATCACCATATGGTATTAAGCATAAAAGAACTCTATGATACATTATTAAATGCAAATTCAGTTCAATTCAATTTCAATATAGCCAGATAGGTACCAAGAAAAACATAAAACCTATCCCTTCTCTGTTATTACCCTAATCCTGTGCTGTCAATCTAAACATACCCTGAGGAAGGGAACACACTTCTAAACAACCCATTATCACCAACAAATCATGTTTGCAACATCAAAGGTTCCTTCCTCATGATGCATAATTCCCTGCATGTAGCGAGATACTATCACACACCATAAAAGCATCTAAACCATGTCATGATTTGGTTAATAAATTTTCACTTCAGATGTTTTTTGTAGACATAGATCATATCAGGGGGGAGGGGGTAGATTTTGATATAGATTTCAGAATAGGATGATGTTATATTATTGTAAAAGATAAATCATTATGTAGCTAAATCTAACTGAGAATTCTTCTTGCTTTCATATTCAAACAACTGCAAAGTATCTGTATGTCAACCAATGGGTATGTTCAAACTGAAACATGCTTAAGTATTGACACAACACTCACAAAATGGAGGAAAACTTCTCTTAAACCATTATTGAACTCGGAATGAACGCTTCAAATAATATTATGGTTTTGAAATATCTGCCTTCATTACTTGTTTGGTTGTTCAACAACTTTGATTTGACATAACTGGTTTAGTTACATAGCCTCATTCTTTGCCAAATCATTGTGGAGCTTTTAACATTACTGAGGGCTTAGTAAACTAATATTTTAGGTTTTACAGCTGCCACATGCTTTTCCCCCGTAGTCTCTATCACTCCTGTGATGTATGTATCTGTGATCATAGATGAAAAAGCTATGTAGCAACCACTCCTATGCCTTTCCTGCCTCAGATTATAACAGAGATGCAGCTTTTATACAGGGACCAGTTTCGCATATCCTCCAATATCATTTTAAAGCCTGCCATAATTCTCAATCGTCCTTTATGTAGAGAATGAAAATCTTAAATAAAAGCCACCTGGCAGCTTTCTTAAGTATGGCTTTCTAGCAAATAAGAGCTCATTGTAAATCAAAGCTGCAGCTTTTATACAGGGACCTGTCTCGCATATCCTCCAATATCACCCAAATGCAACTTCACGATCACGATGAAACTAAGCCATACTAAAGATCCATTGCACGGAGCACACATGCCATTCCCATCCTGCAGTAGACACTGATGTGACCTAGTTTCTCAAACCAATTTTGATTAAATACAAGTTTGTCTTTGCAGACTCATAAACAGAATACAATCAAACAGCCATGACAAATCGCTCAACAATGAGGACAAATTCCAATTGTGAATAACGGAATCCACTGACAGTAATCAAATACTTGCATTATTTTGTCTTGATTAAGGACGTGCAAAGTCTAACTTTATTTCACGTAGAGCCATTGTGGTCAGCTATTGTGTGGATTCGCTACTGTAATACGTATGTATGAAGTGTTAATGAATCTACAGAAAAGTAAAAGTCAATCAATTTTATATGTTTGCCATTATTTAATTATTAATTTATTTTGTGATTTGAATTTGGAAATAATCAGAAATATATTTGAGAAAACAATTATCAAGTGAAAATTAAAATGAGTCTATAGGGATTGATCTGGATAGACAATGACTTGGCATAATTAGATACAATGTTTATTAGTGCATGAAGTTCACGTGTGATTTTAATTACCAATTTAAAAACTTTGGATATGTATTGGCATTTTTAAACGATATTTTGTTATCGGAAAATTCCAAATAGGAAACTTAAGTATCAGTGGATTGACTGATTCACAATCCACTGAGGAAGACAACAGATTAGTTGTCAAAACCAGTACGGAAAAACAGTAAGTTTCCTTTTTGGAATTTTCCGACATTCTTCTGAATCATGATGAAACTATTCCTATATTTTGTTAGTTCAAAACTTGTTCTGGAAGAATAGATTCCAGTGTAAATACAGTTTTTAATTATGATTTTAATTGTTCACTGTGCAGAATCACTACCACAGGTTGGGATGTTCTGTTATATAGTGATGTTGAAGCAGGCCTCAAAATGAGAAATGAAGAGGGCATTCAATTTAAGGCAATTTGACAGGGGCACCAACTTTATCCAAGGCAATTATGTACTTTTGAATGGAGTGAAAACTGCTATAAATTGAGGGCATCAAGGCAACTAGGTGGGGCATCGAAGGCAATTGCCTTCAATGCCTTCGATTAATTTGAGTCCTGTGTTGGAGACATCACCATGGAGACATCACCATAAAATATACTTTTTCTAAAGGAGAAGCTGAAAGAACCATGTGCCACTTGTCATGTGTTACTGTCAAAACACCCTCTGTGTTCATATTCCTCACCCATAATTGTATCAATCATTCTTGAATTGCTGGTGTATGGAATAGGGTCTTTGTGATCAGGCACTGACACTAATTGACCAGTCTTTCTTATCAAATAATTTTTGTCTAAAATTAGATCAGTTAAATAGCCATGCACTTATGACTATCCAATCAAATTATTGCTGAAAGTTTTGATGTGTGTAGAAAAAGGTCAATTTGTGCCTGCCTGTATCAATGGGCGGTATAACCAGCTTGCTAAGTAAAACACTGATACTAGATCTAGCTTCATATATACATTCATTACAAAAATGGTTGATTTTGTGTAATTGTACACCAAGTTAACATCGTCCCAGCTGTCACCTAGTTGAACCTTAATGAGGTCTTAGTAATTACGTTAATTGTTTAGATTGAATGGGCAGAGCTTAACGAGATGAGTTTTACTAGAATGTTAATTAACATTAAAATTCATAGAAATACTAAAATATGTGTACAAATCATTAGTTAATGAAAGAAAATGTGATGATTTTAACGCTTCTCCATCACTTTGAACCTAAACTCCAAGATGAACTTCAAAATATGGCTTCAATATTAATTGTAATTTGGCATTAGTTTTGTAAATAGTTGGCCGGCTAGAGATATGACGTGTAAGAAGAGTCAACAGCAACAGCAGAAATAAGGTGTTTGTTGGATAAGCAACAATTCCTGGATAGATAGCTGATGACTCAATATGAATTTACTCCTATCCAAATCTCTCAATGACACAACCTCTAGAACTGTTTAACTCTGTCCAGGAATATGGACCACGTATCAACAGAAGCTTGGACTTTAGTCATAATGTACAGAGGCATCGGATTACAACCGGTATCAATCCAAATGTGATTATTTCATTGGAGAAGTGAGGGCAACAAGATTCCATCTGTTATAGCTGCTTGATGCCCTATTGTTCATCGCGGTTTGTAATTATCCGTTGCAAAGAAGTCTATATCACCAAGAAGAGCTGCTATTGAAATACACTTCGAGTAAATTATTATCATTTCCCACCTTACCCTTAGACTTGGTTAATTGATATTGAAACCTTTTTTCTATGTTGATAAAATGACCAGTTGGTGTGTCATTACTAATAATATCAATCAGTCTGTTTGCATTCTTCTGACATTAGGAATATATGAGGTGTCAAAGCTGTCATTATGACAAGTTTTTGTTCCAAAACTTTTTGTTGAATTTGACAAATAATGTTGAGGTTGTTGTAAGTAGAGAAAATGTGTTGGGAAACAGAAATTGGGAGAGTAATTGCAAAGACTAAAATGTCAGTCTCTAATTAGATGCACCAAATAACCTTGAAAGTTTATCCATCTCGCTTGTTAAGTTACGCCCTAAAGCAAGTTCAATCTAATACCTACTTTATAACTACTTACCAGCACATGATTGTTACACTGCAAAAGGTACTGGACGATGTTCAAAGGTACATGTACTGCAAAATGGCTACCATCGCATATCAGTGGCAAACATTAAGCTTTTAATCGCTGAGTGTAAATCAAGAATGTTTCTGCTTATGTATTATTTCATGAATGGTATACAACTACATTTTGTGCAAAATTTAACACCGGCTGGCCTCTACTTTGTCACAGTATCTAAGACCAGTTACAAGATCCTGACGGTCGTGTGACTTTAACTCTATATTGGTGGGTGTGGATAACATTACGGAAATGAGATGACCAGGTGAAGTGATTGAACTAGAGAAGCCTGTATCGGACCAATTTGCCGCATGTATAGTGTTAGGCTATATTATGATGTCAGATATGATGTGGTAGTTTATAAGATGCTTGGGGTTTATGTTAAGAAGCATTGTACAGGACAACTATGGATGCTCAGACCAAATATAACTTGCCACAGCATGAAAAGATCCTTATTGACATTTGTTTATCAAGTAAATAATTTAATGTATATGAGTGGGAAAATGGGGAGGGGCGGGGGAAATACCATGGTTTCACAACATGTTGACTGAATCCCTCTCCCTCATTGACACCAAAAGTCTTAATTCACAAATCATTATTTGTCTAGCCCCACGTTAGGCGCCAAGCCGGATTTGTAATATATTATTTATAATCTTTAGAGGTCAGTAATCTCAAGTGGCCCAATATGGAACTTCCCCTATTATTTGGCCCTTCCTCCCATTATTTAACTTTCTGTTGACGTTGAAACAATAATTTTGTATTGATGCTAATAAGTGGGAAGTTGAGTTAATAATAATAATAATAATAATATGAACACTTGTAAAGTGCGCAAATCTGCAAGAAACACCCATGTATAATAGGCTCGTGTACCATAGGTTACCGTTTCCCAACATAGAATGCCCCATGAAAACCTAATGATGCAATTTATTCCGTCAAAGACATAATAAATATCTGGGACCTATTATACTACATTCTTGGAGTGATAATAGTCATGTAATTGTTTCCTTCTGGGGTGATTGTAATAATATGCAAAGGACAACACATATGGAAAAACATGCACAGTATACATATAATGTGCAATATCAGCTAAATAGAAAATTAGAGTGATACTAATTATGTGATAATTTGAAGAAAGGCCTACAATCTTGCCATAAGGTGTCCAGTGATATAGTTAGACTGACAGCACTTTTCTGGCAACTAACATACCAACAAAGCATATCAGTTTGTTTTAAGGGTTGTTAGCAACTAGTTCGGACAATCTTTTTTCTGTTATTTAGTGTTTATGTTCACACTTGGTATGGAAGAAGTTTGCTGGTCAATCCTGCGCCATTAGTCCTGTTACTTATCAATCTCTTGAATAGGTGAACATAGGTACAGATACTCAATTTAAAAGTTGGTTCTGGAAGTAATTGATATGTGTACAGCTTTTTACTTTTGAACTCGGTTGAATAATGGTTTCTGGCACCCTTAAGATTAACATAAGCATCACACAATACAATAATTGTACAATAAGGGTATTAATTTAATTTAAGACCGATAGTGAGATAACAATTTATTTATCCCATTTTGAACATTTTTATTCAAAAATATCAACAATTAAGGTCCATTCTGGTCCGTATGAATATCTGGACAAATATTGAGTGTGTCTTAAGATTGAATTAACTGATAATTTTCTCATACAAAACTAATGAAATTTATTTATTTTCATTATTAAAATGGAAATATATTAAAATGCAATTTTTATCAAACCAACTTTTAAAATTAACTTTTTGACTCTGCAATATATGACTATACATTGGTGTCTATCTGTCCATAGGATCTCATGACCTGGCCAGGTCTGCCAATTAAACTTGAACTCTGTTAGTAGACTAGTTAATTAGTTCCGTATTTGTCAAGGTAATCATATATGAACTTGAAAGAAAGCCTGGCATAACTTCATCAAGAATTGTCAACAGAAAAATCAATGAAAAGAAAATGACCTTGTTTCTGTTTGAAATATAAATCACTTTGATTTGTAGTTTATGCATTTGTGAGTGAATGGTGCGATATTTATTTTATTGTTTTAAAGTTTACGTCAAGTTTGACCTGCGCTGGAATTCCATTTTTAGAAATGCAAATTTCGTAACTCTTCTAGTCCTGTTAAATACTCAGAAGTGCTTGCTTGGAATAGCCAAGTAAACCTCTTAACCAGAAGTACATTTACGATGGCCTTGTTCAAATATCGTACACAGACAAATATCAATTTGAGTGCTATTCTTATCTTTTTTTCAATAACTAATCTTGTTTACCATATGATATTTAATGGTGCATGACAAGTATTTGTGACGCATCAATATGGTATTGTGTTAAAGTCAAAACGTTAAAGACCCTTTACAAACTAGTTTTAACTAGTTACTGTAACAAAAATAGCTGGTGACTGTAAACACACAAAATAATACCGGAATATTGGGTGAACAATATTTATATTGAATTTTCAAGATTTCATCTTTTTTGCAATTTTTTGTTGTTGAAAGGATCAAAGGTTTTGATATGATATTATGATAGGTTGAATTAGAAATACCATAAAAGGACACATGTATTGTACAAATGGTTGCTAATTTTGGGAGAATTATAATATACAGAATAACCTTGATGTGTTGCAACTACTAGCTACTGAATTTAAAAAAATTAACTTTCTAGGAAAGAAACCGTAGTTAAATAGTGTTAATTTGTTCTATTTTATAATATTTTTTAAAGTTCTACATAATATTTTGACTAGTACATCTATGTTACTGTCTCTCACATGATAAACCAATTTCATAGAACTCCAATTTTGTAACTACCCACCCACTAACTGTTTTGAAGACACCCTGTATATTTTTTAAAACTGATCATGGCAAGATATTGTCTCCCTCCATAGACTGATTTAATCTTTTTTTATGGAACCATTTCATAATTGAATTTTGACTATGGAACTATTTCATAATTGAATTTTGACTTTAAGTAAGTTCCATCAGAAAATTGTCAACAAAGATCAACTAAAGATTTGATTGGTTAATGAAGTCATTGTACTTCTGTATTATGACAACTAAAAGTTACAACAATTCAGTAAACATGAAATCGCCCACCTTGGAAACCGCCTAGGCAACTAATTGTTAAAAAAATAATATCAGTCGGATTGACATCGGGGTATAAATTGGTCGACTAATTCCATGATCATTCATTTGGTTACTTTGATACGAAGGAAACCATTCGAGAAGAAATGGAACTGAATATTTAGCCATGTAGCGTTAGATATTTAGATATCTTGCGATTGGAATATAGGATTTTTAAAAAGTTGATTTTGACAGTCTTCTGAAGATGGGGAATACAATGTACAAGCTATATGGCAAGTGTGTTGGTTATAATGCCGGTAAGTCTTCTTTGATTTTCAATTGAAAGGATTTTTAGATGATAATGTGTGAACTAAATGGGCAACACGTCATGACTTTAAAGGGTTTTTGTGATAAGTAGACTCAGGAAAGGTGAGAGATTTCTATTATCTGAAAATAGGATTGTATTTTGCACTAATAATTTATTTTTCTTGAATATTACAGGCTTCATTTCAGAGAAATAGTCATTGTTAATTTTGAAAAATAAACTTTAAAAATTAACATAAACATATCTTTTGTCTCAAGTCTTTAACAATCGTCTTTGCTCTGACCAAAGTCTTTGCTCTGACCCACAAAACATGGTACCATAATTATTGCATAACTTTTCTAATTAAATATGCAGGACATGTCTCTATATTAAAAGCCCAGATGATTGATTTATAAAAGGGATATTAAATGGTATTGTCACTAAACTGTATTGATTATTAATTCCAAATGATTAAAATCATAACATGGCTCTTTGTATAACATCACCGAGATAGACATTAGTGCAATCAATAATGTCTAGCTGGATCATGTTGTTGTTATTAGAAAGTGGATGTAATGGTGCTATAAAAAAAATCATTAGCAAATTGGCTTATTTTGAGATAAAACAAGTACTGTCTTTAAAAAAGACAACACGGTTAATATTAGGCGAATGGAGGTGAGTACTTAAAGGGCATTGAGAAATTTTACGGGGAGGGAACCCTCATTTTTTTTTTGATCAATAAACTAGAAAAGTCAACTGCCCATGCCATTAAAATCAAGTAACGAATAAAATGGTGAGATTGTCCCAGTTCCTTGCTGTTAGTGAAAGTATGTGAACGTTATATAGCGCAAGAATTCACAAAACCTTGTCAAATCATTTGTTTAAATCCATTAGGAATCTTGCAAGATGGATGAAATTCTACCTGCAGGACCCTGACATTTGTTTAGACTCTGTGACTTTCGGAGTGTTTTATTTTTCTGTCAAACTCATCACATCATCTGTCAACCATGAAGTGAATTGATGTGCAATGTTCATTGTTTACCTGTAAACACTATGGTGCTGGAGCATAAATAACAATAATAACAAATAAACAAATAGCAGGGTTCAAATTACTTGACAAACAAATTACACATCTAATCAAATATTGGTATTGGATTCCTATTGTTATAATTGAACCCCCATCAGTGCGGGATCTGTGAAAATCATAATGCAACATTTCTCACCAAATTTATGGTGAAATGGGATTTTATTACATTGTCAATAGCCTCACGTTCCATGATTCAAGTTTATTGTACCTTAATCAAGACATACATGTAACAAGAGTACTCTTGGTACCAATTTTCAGTACACCGAAGGTACCCTTAAAAGTCCTGTCTATTATATCAACTTGTTTGTTTTTTGTATACAAAATAACTTTTAAGATTTATAAACACAATTCACACCGTTAAAACCGAGAGTTTAATCTCAAGATTAGCCAATTTTACACTAATCTCTAGCTTAGCACCCATTGTCTGAACGCTCCTATTGGACAGGTAGCTCAAATGTTAAAACTTTGTTACAGTGACGACCATGGAAATAAATACAGTAAACAATAACAAAGCGATTCCCCTGAGACCTAAGATCAGCTGCATAAGGCGTTGTTGACTGAACTATGACTTAACCTGTCAGAAAGTCACTATTGTTTTGGTTTGATAAGGTATCGTTTACAGGTGTGTTTGGTACTGACAGGATTTATTGGGATATATTACGTGTGCAAGTATTTCCTACCTGTGCTAGGAATAAATACTACTGCTACTTGTTGCAATACTTGTGACTTAGCAGTCCTAAATTTGCCTAATAGTAATATATGGTGATGGTGATGAACAATTGTTTATTATTTGCCCCTTCACTCTAGGGCTTCAGTTCCATTGGATTTTTTCCAATTTACTTCAAAATTTCAAAACAGATAAAATGATGCATTCCAACTGATGCAACAAAACACACCAAACTGATAGAAGATGATTTACTAAAACTATAAAATACAAAAAAAATCAGCAAGATATAGTAACTTGGGTGCGCACAATTGGTGATATTGTGGGATAATGAAATAACAAAAACAGTAAAAATACACTTCACTGAGGCAATGGTTGATGAAAATGGATCAAATCAAGAGCAGGACTTACAATGTTGTCTTTACCATTAGATGTAAGTAAACTGCGCCAATAAAGTATCGAAACACTTACAAATGGTCAGATTTATCGGAACCTGAATTAGTATGCAAAAAAATAATTAAATAATTCGATTCACAGTTATACTCTGCGCATTTTGACACCTCTTTTGTTGCGCTATGATGTTGTTTGGCGGATTTATGGGCACTTGAGTGGCTTAAAGTCGAATTCTAAAGTTGCAAAAGCTATTCATCCCAATTCCAGAAAGGAACTCGCACAAAGCATCACACACAGACAAAATTAAGACAAAAGACACCAATTTGTTCTGTTTACTTAACCATGACAATAATGATTGATTAATTATTGATTTATGCCTCCCATCTCTGACCCTTTTGTTTTGTTATTTAAAATTAATGCTGATATTCATTGCAATCGATTTATCCAACACGCGACATACACATCATTTAAAAAAGGCGGGCAAAAATAATGATGATCTTATTCGTTGCTGGAATAGGGGCTTTTGCAACTTTAGAATTCGACTTTAAGCCACTCACGTGCCCATTAATCCGCCAAACAACATCATAGCGCAACAAAAGAGGTGTCAAAATGCGCAGAAGATAACTGTGAATCGAATTATTTAATTATTTTTTTGCATACTAATTCAGGTTCTGATAAATCTGACCATTTGTAAGTGTTTCGATACTTTATTGGCGCAGTTTATGTTATTGTATGGGCCAACAGGATCACTATTGGGAATAATATGTTTGATTATAGGAAAGTCAAATACATAAATGTAAGATATGGTTAATCTCTTCTCCCTATTATAGTTTGACTTTATAAAATGATAAGAATTACCACAGAATAAGTAAGAACTTTTCAGCTACATACCTTTATTTTTAAAACTTATTGATCTTTGCCTCTTAGTCTGCCGTTTTAAGTACACCTAGAAAGCGATATTAAGTGTTCAATGTTGGTAGATACTGTTATGATAACCTGTGGGTCATCAAATCCATGTGTATGGCATATGTATGCATTATTATACTATTATGGGGGCTGGTATAATATGTATAAAATAGTATAGAAATCGGAGGAAATTGAATTGCCTTTATTCTTGAACCCATAACCTTACATGGCAATTACAGGAAAACCTATTGGCAGGTGGGATGAACCAGCAGAAAAGTAGATCCCTCTCGTCTTAACCATGATGACAGTGAGGTTTGAATTATATAAAATAGTGTTTTGTGTTGTCCGCTGCTGGTTAATTGGATCTGTAACTCTCCCTGACTTTCATCCATCCTGTTATACTTTTTGACAGTTTCAGCAGGTTTATTGTAATTCATTTACTGTACTGACACACTTGCTCCTGTAGAAATACAGTGGTTCATCTTTTTTTCTTCCTTTATCTGAGATTTTGTTCATCTTGTTACCTAGGTATGGTGTACTTGTCCTTACCATGTCATTGCCCCCATGTTACCAAGGAACAAAATAAAAATGGTTCATAGTAGCCACAGGAAATTGAATTATGTAACATATTACTAAAATCCAAGCAACGCATCAGATATTGGATCTGGTTCCAGTGTTATTCAGTTTTGAATTGAAGTCTATTTGTGGCAATCTGAGCATTTAGAATTTATTACCAAAATATATATCTGAATTTACAAATATGATATATTTTGTATGCATATTGTTTATCTAAATAGCTCAGCAGGCGATCTTTCATGCATAGTTATTATTAATAATATCGGTTAAATATTAACCTAGTTTCTTTTGTAGTGTTATAATAAGTGTCAGTATAACTTACAATCAATGCTTGGTTTAATGATGTTTTGTTTGAAAGTTACATTGTTAAATAATATTTGGTTGTTATCTGATAGTCACGCTGACTTGACAAATCAGTTACTTTATGGAATGAATAACAAGTGGTTGTTCTACTACTGGTAATACAGGAGACAGCAGAGAAGTAGCATTTTGAATAGGAAGAGTGATTTATGATGTACTTATAATCCTAATGAAGCAGTTTTTCATTTGTTTGTGAAGGTTAAGGAACAAATTTGGGCTCACTTATGAAATAAAGACCGGAATTATGTTACAGTTATCATACTTCTATAGTTTAGTGAGTTCCAAATGTGCGGTTTTAATCTCACCGGGCGCAAAACTAATCCAAGCATGTATGCACGCATATGATACATGCTGTGTCCTGTTGCATAATGTGAGCCTTATATGTGTATACAGCCTTATATGTGTATACACGCTCTTTTGTATCAATTCGCTGCTGTAAAGAGACTCACCAATTTGGAACTAACTGAACTATATATAGAGTTCCTCTTTTACAAAATCCAATAGCTTGAATCTTTATTTCAATAACCTTTTGATATCTATTACGCTTTTGTTCACATGATGCCTCCTTATATCAGCCCATTGTAAATTTGTTTTACTGATCATTATTTCCTTTATACTTTATACAGGCCAACACCCCTCATCGCCAGCCTATATTACCAGTACACCACACCACTACCAACCACAGCAGCAACACCCGCAACAGCAGCATCAGCAATCCCCTTATCAGTATCAGCAGCAGCAGCAGCAGCAGCAGTTCCAGCAGCAGCATCCTCCTGCGCATCATCAGCAAGGTCCCATCACAATGCCTGCTGGTGTGTATCATAGCACTACTAACCCTCCTCCTCCTTTGTCCTTAGCTGGGGACAACCATACTACTACTAACCATCACCGCTACTCTTCTGATTCATCTGCATCTGCTAGCTCATCTGGTAACTGGTCTAATCATAGAGGTGAGGGAAATCAGTGGTTAAAGTTAAACAACAGGTGGATTGGGGAGGGGAAGGGATAATAGTATACAGCGCTCAAAAATAGTAACCTAACAGGTAGTTAATTTACTCATAACTCTAAAACTATAACTCCAACTTGAAATATACACACTTACAATTATGGAGTAATTTCCTCCCTTGAATTGTTTGTGAAGATCGGTCAGCAATTAAGAATGCTATAGCAAAAAGAATGAGACGAAGCACAATTTTCATCTTTGCACTTGGGTTTTAAACACACGGCATACTGATGTGACAGGTATGTGTATGGACTGTATTGATCAATTGAAGCATCCCGAACCTCGTACCACTATCAACCAATGAGTTGTTGCTTTTAGTTGATCAATAATACACCTATTCTTCTTCACACCTGCGTGTTGAAAAACTATGGGCTTTGACTTTTTTAATAGTAAACCAATCTTCGCATGCGATATCTCAAATTAAAGAAGACAAACATTACTCGTTAATTCTATAATTTAATATTTTTGCCTTTGATAAAGATTCTGTTCGAATCAAAACGTCAGGTCCTCTTATATTTATTACATTTACTTATGCAGGCTATTTTTTGGATAAGCAGTTTGCATTCAGCTTTTACATTATTTTGATATTTTAAAGTTGGAATTATAGTTTTAGAGTTATGAATGTATTTATTACCTATGAAGTTACTTAGTAAGCACTGTATTAGTTCAAATCAAATATTGCGATTGAAACACTAAGTACCATCCAGTCACAAGGAGATGCCCTTACCAGTCAGCATCAGTGCGGGACATTCAACAAACATGTCTGAAAATGTCAGACAAGTGTAAGATCATCAAAGCATGTTCAGGGGTCAAAAAAGGGTACTTTGTTTTACAGATCTCAAAATATGTGACTCACATGGAAGTTCCAGACCCAGCATCCAGAGAAAAAAATGCTATTTTGCTCTTCTTGAAACTGCTGCCTCTGCTCAAAAGGAATATGCATCTATTCTGTCACAATCATGAACAATTTATGATTTTGGAATGCATTATTTCAAATAAAATTAACCACATTTATAAACCAATAGCAATGGCAAACTTATAACATTTATAAAATAATCCTATCCTTTCTTGAATACTAACTAATTCACATTCTGTCCTGTATTGCTGTGAACTTTTAAAATTACATTTACTAACATTTCCTTTGCAAAATCTTAATCACATAAAACGTTACTCATTATTTGAAAAAGCGACAATCTCTTCTGGCACAACTATCTCTATAAAACAGCGTGTTTGGTTGGTCAACTATTATATGTATAGACCTATAATAGATGGCATTTGCTATGAATATAAAATAATATGTTAGAAGATCCATTCATGTGTATAAGAAGTAGTAAGAAAACTAGACATTTCTCAATTCAAGATAGCAGAAGAAATCAGTAGCTAAATAAACCAAGGGTCATGAAATTCTGTCTTTATATTTGCTAGATAAAAGACTATTTACTAGGTGTTGGTAGATTGGTGTGCATTCTTTTATTGGATTGATATGACCCTTCAAATATGTACTTTCATTACAGAAAAACTCTTGAATAACCCACCAGCTGAGACATTTATTGCTATTATGGGAATAAGTCTCTGGGTTTTCAGGCACATTTTTGTGGTTTGGAGGTCTGCATTCATATTGAATAAAATTGCTTTCTTATACTAATAAAATGGTACTAAATAGTGAAAAGGCCCATTTGCATTGTTTTCTTAGAAAAGATTTGAATGAATTGGGTATTGAGCTAAAGATTGAATGACAGTAAAGGGTAAATAATATATGACAGAACCATGGCAGCCTTAAAACCTCTTTTAATTGGCTACTTTGTCAGGAATGGTCTTTATTGAACCAACAGAACCGAGGTAAGAATTGAGGGTATTAAAATGACTATAGCTTGCTTGTGCTAAAAGATCTAAAAATCTGTTTTGATTGGAGTTTCAGATGACTCATTTAGGTAACCAACCAATCAGAAACACTATAGGAAAGACGTAGTACCTTCTTGAGCTATTGTTTAAAATATGCTGCTTGAATAATGTTACCAACGTATCAGGGCTTGTATAAATTGTTATATTGAGGATAAAAACCAACTCGTAATCCAGATTGTTAGAGAAATTATTGCATATGACCAGAAATCACCAAGTTTCTAGAATTGAACACACTTCCATGTTTGCAGTGTAATTATCCTTTTTGCTGTCAAAAGTCATGATGAAAACACTTTGGTGAGTCAAATGTTAACATCTACTTCGGAACCCTTGGAGGGACCGTTAACCATTATTTTGCTAAATTTTGCTTTTGAGGTTGTTTGAAGAAGTAGTTGGTTTATAAATTGTGACAGTTAAACTCAGTGGATATGTAGGTCAGGTTAAAAGTAATGTTAATGCCATCTCTTATCCATTGGGTCAAGCATATGCTATTTATTACCTTCTTTTTATAGAAAATGGTCACATTTTGTACAAAAGAAAGAAAAAGCCTGAAAAAAGAACATCCCCATTTTGAGTGAATAAGAAAATGATCAAGCTTCATTAAAATAGCGGCTATAGAATATTTTTCTAAAACTTAGAACTGGCTTCTCCAAGAAAGTGTGTTTAAAGAAAATGTTGACATAGTTTGCTTTAAAGTGACCTAGTTTATCACAAGCAACTCTGATTTGGGTGAACGAAAATCTCCTCTTAAATATCAACCTATCCTATAGTGATTTGATATAAAATACATGAGAGAGGTGGTGTATATTTATGCAAGAGCACATTTAAGTGCTTGAGAAATACACCTTGGACCGGCATCATTACAGACGTCCCATAATAACAGGGTTAACATTTGTTTGAAGAGTATTTGATGCCTCTTCATCATGATTCAATTCTCATCAATTCTAACACCTTACTCACTGATTTAAAGATAGTATTTTACAACTGGCGATTCAGACTTCTTAAATTCAAGTTGCCACA
Source organism: Ophiura sarsii (assembly GCA_035610835.1). Lineage (NCBI taxonomy): Eukaryota > Metazoa > Echinodermata > Ophiuroidea > Amphilepidida > Ophiuridae > Ophiura > Ophiura sarsii. Next base: position 143,657,059 of record CM069441.1, on the reverse strand, counting down.
TCAAGATCCTCTTGCTTGTGATTTTGCATGGTTGCTTCTTTAAAGGTTGCTTCTTTAAAGCATTTTTCGTTTTAGTATCTAAATATGCCAATGGAAATTGATAAATTTTGAAATTTGTGAAATTCCCTGTTGGACATTATACGTTTACCAAGCATCCTCGCTGTCCAAGTGTTAACATCATCTCCCCATGATATATACCTTAGTGTAGTACAGTATGGTGTGATGTGCTTAATACCCCACTCTAGCTCCCTGTATTAAGACTCATCATCTCTCATCTCTCTCTTGCTGGGGTATTCATTATGAGTAATGTTTGTCTACCATAGTTTGCCCAATGCTGATAGGAGTGTTTGAAATTGGTTCAGGCTTGCAGTTAGTAATGTGGACCGTCTACGATAGTTTGCCCAATACTGGTAGGAGTGTTTAAAATTGGTTGAGGCTTGCAGTTGTAATGTGGACCATGTATTCACAGGCAGGCTTCAGGATACAAGTTTAAAGTTTGAAAAGAGTTTATTTAATCAGCCAAAGGTGTTGTGTATTTCGGTCATTAAATCAATTGCTCTGCACCTGTTTCTTATTACAAGAGCATTTAAAGCATTCTTATTACCCATCATTCCTGCTACCTCCTCACCTTCCCCTTACCTGGCAGCATCCCACTGTTATGGCATTGAACATACCCTGCTCCATTTAATTTGTGCTTAAATTAATTCAAACATTCATTGTTGTTGTTTTCCACCCTCTCCATCTTAACAAATTTGACGATATAATAAAGACAACCTGGCTATCATGTCAGGAACCTAATGTGACCTTTTGTTTGAGCTGCTATCTCTGCAATGGAGAAGACAGGTGTAGAGCCAAGTGATACCTACAGACATAAGGTTTTCTAATGATATAATGTTGGCACAAACATATTCATTTCTGCTATCAGGATATTGAGGTGCGAGTGCTAGAATGCTTATATAGAATGGCTGCCCTTTGCTATATTGAGTTTTTAGCAAGGATATGGTATAGGCCACAAGAAGTATGTAACAACTGGCAGCTACTGTAGATATGGCCATTCAAACTCCTTGATATGATGATTGGACCGCCACAGTGTTTGCTATATAGTATGATAATTGGACTGCCAGTGTCGGCTATGTAGTGTGTTTGGAATCAAATAGTCAAGCATTGCAAAGTGTTTTTATTTGCTCACAAATCTACCCAACTTTGCACCGGGCTTTGCACATGGTTATTCAGCTAAGCAGGCATCATGCTTACGGCCACTGTTTTGTGTTCAGTTGTACTTACAGATGTATGGTACTTTATAAGGCAAAGTCATGTTTCTTGCCAATTTTGTACTGATCATACTATAGCAATAAGGATGGGTTTGGTTTAGATGACAAAATGTTAGCTATGCAAAGACAGGTAGGTGAACCATGTCTGTTATGGACCGGCCAGTGTGTGCTTGATAGTATGTATGGTGATATGAGATTATAGGGTTTCATTTGTAAAGATCAGATATAAGTTTAGGGTGTTATTGATGGATAGGATAACCACTAGCTTGTGATTTTGTGTTGCACCATTTGTCTGGCTCTGTGGATACTTAGAATTGGAATGAAAGGGTAAATTAAATTCTTCTGTATGCGCTGTTTTAGATAGATATGTACATAGTGTGTCATGATTTTGATCTAGGGTTGAAATTATGCATAGATGTCTTAATGACATTTCAGACTACTTGATAGGATGTTACCCTCGTATGTTTTCATTTGCACACAATTTGATTTAAATATTCTCCGCTTCAAGGAGAAAATCATTTACAATAATATACATAGAGCGGTATATGGGATTCAGCAAGTATTTGTGTTGCCTTATATTGTCAATTACTTTGTTCAGTATATCCCTAAAATTGATTCATTTGACAAGCTTAATACATGAATAACCGTGACACTTCATATGGACATAAGATTCATTTTGAAGAAGGAAAAAAATGTGTCAACTTTCCATAGTGTTTACAATTGTAAATTACATTGTGTAAACACAGCATTCATAAAATTAGATATGCATAACCATGCTACTTGGCACTTGAAACGTGTCAAAATGATGCAGTGCTGGCGGCACCCTACCACTTCATCATTCCGAAAACCCAATAAATTCTGGAAGAGATTCAATACTATTACAAGGCACGCTTTCACCACACCCTGGCAGTGTTGCCTCAGAAGTGTAGAGTGTCTGGAGGACTTGGGAGTACTACAGTCGTTTGCACCTAAGTGATCTTGAAATTCAAATTGTATTTGATGAAATTAATATGTGAAGTTGATGCAGATCAAATAGGGTGTCCATTACTGCCTAATGAAGGAATTATGCCATAGGACAGTGATCATACAGTTTTTTGTAGAGGGTGATACATGGAAGGAATTATGCTATAGGGTGTTTACAGAGTTGGCTTAAGAGGTTCTGAGGCTAATAGAGGACTTACTGAAGAATAGAGATGTTAAGGAGGGAAATGATATTGATTAGGATGATAGTATCGGATTTTTTGTTTGTTAAAGAAACATCTTTGTTGATTGTTGTTATCTAGACCTTATCAGCAATTATAAGCAGTAATGGAATAATATTAATTTTAATAAGCATCAACTATAAATTAAAAAATGCTCATAAACTGCTTTTGAAGTCAAAATTGACTAATGAAGATTTATAATTATGCAAATGTGCCAAACATACAGTTTAAAACAACACTATTTTTATTTCCATGGGAGGGGACTCTCTTTGATTCAAATACTTGTTTAGAGTCTATTCTGGAAGCCAAACCAGAAAATGATATTGATATCCTCCATTCTTATTGAAGTGGCTTTTCTGCAATAAAAGTTTTTAATTGTGTGTTAAATTATAAATCTAAATGAAACTAATTGTTATTATTTTTCAGAGAGTTTTGACCAGCAACAACAAATGCAGGGTCACAATTACAAGCAGCAAAATTACTATGGTGGACAGCCAGGGTCTCCTACAGCAGTAGTACCCCCTGGTCATCAGTTAGCTCCACCTTCCATGAATGGATCAGCAGGTGGATATGGGGGTGTACACAATGATAAAATGGTAAGTTCACAATAGTATCTAACTGAACTGATGGGGCGCAGCCTGGGTCTCCTACATTAGTATTACCCCCTGGTCACCAGTTTGCTACACCTTCCATGAATGGAACAGCAGGTGGATATAGGGGTGTACACAATGATAAATTGGTCAGTTCACCGTAGTATATAACTGACTGGGCACAGCCCAGGTCTCCTTCAGTAGTAGTACCCGGTGGTCATCAGTTAGCTCCACCTTCCATGAATGGAACAGCAGGTGGATATGGGGGTGTACACAATGATAAAATGGTAAGTTCACAATAGTATCTAACTGAACTGATGGGGCGCAGCCTGGGTCTCCTACATTAGTATTACCCCCTGGTCACCAGTTTGCTACACCTTCCATGAATGGAACAGCAGGTGGATATAGGGGTGTACACAATGATAAATTGGTCAGTTCACCGTAGTATATAACTGACTGGGCACAGCCCAGGTCTCCTTCAGTAGTAGTACCCGGTGGTCATCAGTTAGCTCCACCTTCCATGAATGGAACAGCAGGTGGATATGGGGGTGTACACAATGATAAAATGGTAAGTTCACAATAGTATCTAACTGAACTGATGGGGCGCAGCCTGGGTCTCCTACATTAGTATTACCCCCTGGTCACCAGTTTGCTACACCTTCCATGAATGGAACAGCAGGTGGATATAGGGGTGTACACAATGATAAATTGGTCAGTTCACCGTAGTATATAACTGACTGGGCACAGCCCAGGTCTCCTTCAGTAGTAGTACCCGGTGGTCATCAGTTAGCTCCACCTTCCATGAATGGAACAGCAGGTGGATATGGGGGTGTATACAATAATAAAATAGTAAGTTCACAGTAGTATCTGATGGGGTGCAGCCCGGGTCTACAGCAGTGGGGCCCCCTGTCATCCACTCAATGAATATGTCAGCAAACATAAATTGCATATGATACACCCTTATTATACAGGATCATTCATATCTGACAATCCAAGAATCGATAGAGATAATGTATTTAATTGACCATGTGGTAGGCATGGTGGTCATCAGAAGGTTTCTTCTCACTTGTACAAGTAAGTCTTGATGAATGCCCTCATTAGATCATAGTTTATGGATTTCACCAGCAAACCAAGTAAAATAGTGATTACACCTAAATGTAATTTTGGAAGCCATTTAATACTTGCACAATACAATGAGAACATCCTATTGATGAGTATAAGGATGGTACATGGATTGTATTGAAAAGAACAAGTCTATATCATCAACACTTGAATACAGCAACCATTAGTTCTTTAGGTATGCACCCTCATTCATCGCAGCATTTCTTATTAAACCAATGATTAAGCTTGGCAGCTAGATCATGTTTTGCTTTGGTAATTTAAACTGCTGTAAACTTTTCACCCCATTGGTAAAAATAGCATTACTGTGTAGCCTATATCACATGGAGATATGTTGCTATAAGATATTCACCCACCAATGCTTATTATGTTGGATGTCTGTTATTGATACAGCCAATGATATATTACATACTCTGTTTACTATAGAGTGAAACATGACCTCTTTCCCCCTATCCAGTTCATTCTTGTGGAAGCAAAGGTCATACTATACCAAGGTGAACATTCTATAGTGACTGTAATGTTTTGGTGCAAAATTGAACAACTCATGTTGTGCACAATCTAAGCAGCACAGCGTAGAGTTTTGCTCCAACGTAATTGGACCTGACTATAGTCCTTAGAGTGTTAATGTGTGCTGCTATAGTGTTCTACTAATAGTGTTTTCAACAGTGTGATGAAAAATAAATCAGTCTAAATAGTCTAGTGGAATTAATAGTGTGGATAGGTTACTGACAAGGTCCTATGTGAACGGACTATAACATGTCATCATCATTATAATGAAACAATATGCCATGAGCAGTGTTACAAGCTAAATAAACATTGGTGTTTCTAGTTGTGAGGAATCATGGGTTACTGTAACCAAATGTTAAACAAACAATACTATAACCAGGAAATACATGAGGATGTCATTGACAACAATTAAGAATGGGTTGGGTTGAGTTATATCTAACACATAATTAGGAATGGGCAATATTCTGTATATTCTGTGTAGGAGTACTTTAGGGATGGGCAATGATAAGAAATGGTATGGTAAAGATTTTGTCACGCTAGTCTTCCTTTGTGGGTCACTATCATGGTACAATGGAGCATATGTGATCCCTGTAAAATATGATAGTATGTCATGTATTATGCTGGCAACAGAGTTTCCAGGGCAACAATAGTATCATATCAAAACCTCAAATCCTAGTTATGACAAATATGAACCATGTTTTAGTCAATCATAATTCATTGCCCACTACTTAAGTCACTTTCGTTATGATGACACTAATCCAGTCTCACTTCCCTTTTCATTTTCTCAATGGTTTTCTCCTGTACAGCATCCAGAAGGAATGCATGGGATGAATGCCATGGATCATGGCAGCAATGGAGGACCACCACATTTAACCATACCTACAGGGGGTCAGAGGTCGTCTGGTGGTAGCCCACAACACACCCCATCTCCTGGAAGTAAGTCAATTATAGGAGCACTTTTTGTTTAACAGGTTTACAGGTTTTGATAATGATCAAAATATATTTGTTAGCAAATTGGTTCACTACATTTAGTTAGTATTCTGCTTTCATTGGATTCAGCAAATGTGTGCTTTGCAATATTGTCACCATTCTCTGTTCTTCTGGAGAGATTTACTATAGAATAATAGTATAAGTGTCGTGATATGGAAAGTTAAGTATATCTTTCGTTCATATAAATCTTCATATGGATCTTGTTCCCCAACCAATCAGCTAGGCACCACACCTACAGGTGTTTCAATAAAGAGTCTGTTATCCTTATCCAAAGATTTCATTTCAATTGTCAATTCTTCAGGTATATCACCATACGGATCAGGCTCACCATACCAATCCGGTACACCACAGAGTCAATCCCCAAGGAAGGTTGGAATCGGGCATGATGGCGTCTGGGTTAGGAAAGGACATCTGGATAATTCTGGTGAAGAAAGCGGTGTAGATGTCAGCTCATCAACAGAGAGTATGGAAAGAAAGGTGAGTCCCCCATCAATCTCAGATTTTTAAAATTTGAAATATAATCAGTACAAATCTTGGTCCATGCGCATTCACTAAACTTACATGCAATTTCTCCCAAGAATTTGCTGTAATGTATTGCATGTCAGGTCCATTCTTTTATCTCTCAAATCAGACACTGCACTTTTATCGCTGTAATTGTACAAACCAAATTTTATTTTTCTATTTCATAAAGGTCTTTGCGTTTATCTTTTCCTTGATGCAATTGTTGTATTGGCACCCTCCCTCACTACCAGTATTGGGCTAATAATTTTTCAACCATCACTTTTCAATATGTTCACTTCCTCTTTGTGTTGCTTTGGGATCCTGTTTTGGATTTGTCTGTGTGTTCTGCTAGGGAATAGTTGTGTGATTACACATCAGTTAAACTGGTTCTCTTAACTTTGCTAAAGAGGGTTAAAGTTAAATAAAAGAATAGGTTCTATAAAGTTCTTCCTTTAAAATAGTGTTATCAGTACCTGTAAATTTATCCTGCTACTGTGACTAGAGCTTGAAGCCCAGAGGTGGCATTGATATAGGGTTACAAAATTTACATGAAGAGTTGGGAAATTTCTCATGCCACTTTGATCTTTTAAAAAACTTGATCTCCTTAAATAGCTGATACTAGACGGAGCAAAATATAGCATCAATATTCCACAAAGATAATAGGTATCAGAAGGAATCGGAAACTAAAAGACTTTGCATCATTGCAAAATTGATCACATTTTTATTTTGTATGGTATATAAGGTATCATTTGAGCTTATATTTTAACACTGTGGTCTTAAGTAGACTCGATAACCACATATACACAACACAAATACACCAGTTCCATACTGGTTTCTGAATTGAAACTATATGTAGTCATTTGTTATTTTTGGTGAGGACCTAAACACAACTCTCCAAGCGTTATTAATCGGCATTGTGCCTGTTTATTTTACTGTTAAATTTGACAAGTCCAAAATTTCCGGTACATTGTACGTTAAAAGGGTATTCCCAGAGTAGACATCTAAGTGGTTTGTGTTTTTCATAGAATAAAAAACTCAACTCCTATGTGATAGTCTTATGAAGTGTGTATTTGGAAAGGAATATACAGAAGGGAAGTGAGGATACAAAAATGATTTCAACTATAGGTTGTTTTTTGTTATTGTAGTTTCACAATATATTCCCCATCATAGCAAGCGGATGGAGATACCTTTACCCTTGTGTTTGTATAGTTAAATCACAACCATCATTTGACATTTGGAAAAGGGAAAGAAAATCAACATTCTGAAATAAAACTATAGACATCAAGAGTTTATTTTACTGTATTGTTGTACTAGTTGGCGTATGAATAACTGCTTTGGATAACTGGTTTTTGGATTTATCAGAATACATGCTTGTGTTTGCACTTGGGATGATTTTGTATTGGCAATCAGGGACTCTCAACTGTTGCTTGAAAACAAGAATAGACACTTTTGAATTTGAAGAAATGTCTTCAAAATCTAGTATTTTAAGGGAAATAGAAAGCATGTGACATTATTCCTGGAGATACATGGTGTAGTAATAGTAAAAGGCCTCTATCAGTCAGTGTTGATCATGGGTGAAACATCCTAGTGTTAAATGCCCTAGTTGTCTGCTTGGTTGGAGCCAAGCCAAAAGGCTGAAAGACCAATGTGGGAAAATATAGGCACTAAAATATATAGGGCCATATACTTCTTGCACGTAAAACCCTATTTGATTAGATGGCAAAGTGTACTAGCGTATGCATAGTCCTGTGTAACAGAGGAGAATAAAGTCATGGTGTGTGGTTAGGAATTCCAAAGATTCACCTCAAAGCTAAAACCAATTTTTGTATATAAACAAAATATTTTAGCATGATTTCCAGATGCTTTTGTTGTTGCTGGTGGAAATATCACATCATCCATAATAGATGTGGTCTAGTTCTAGTTGCATTATATTTGCACATAAGTCACACATATTTGCATAGGGATGATGGAACAGCCAGGGTATGATTGGTGTACAGGGATGAACCTACCAGATCTATAGATGGAATCATATTGTAAAATATTGAACAGTATTTTGAAAATCAAGAGAATGATATTAGCTTGCAAGTTGTATATCTGCAGGGTACAGCATTAATCATGGTCGACAGAGTGAGAAAAGTATGATGTCTCCCAGCAAATATACTCATATCAATATTTAACACATACACTTATATCAAATAGGGGCATAGATAGACTATGGACAGTTTCTGGGGTTGTTGAGGAATGGGAATATTAATGTGACAAAGTCATCTTCAGAAGATAGCCGTATGGCCTTTGTTGCACAGAAGAACCCAGTAATATTAACTCCTATTCTATAAACTGTTACTGTATTTCCTATTTACAGTAACATCATCGATCAGTCAAGGCACTGGGTGGTTATGCTTAACGCATGTTAATTAATTTCTGATCATTAATGTATTTCTAATCATGTCTTGTTTTCCTTTTTAGGGTTCTGGATCAGTCCCTGTACCAGGGGGTGCTCCTACTATACACATGAACGTCAATACCAAGCCATTGAGTCAGTCCCAGGCATGTCATAGTTATGATAATGTACTTGGTGGAGATAGGCAGTCCATACAGCCAGGTATGTACAGAGTCAGTTAAACTATTTAAGACCACTTCACAAGTTACCTGATATGTCTATTTGGTATACAGTATATTTAAGATGTCTTTTTGGTTTTACAGTGTATTGAATAGAATGATTGTCGCACTTGTAATGGTTTGGAAAGTTATGCTCAGTTAACTAGATCAATGTTGAAATTAATTCTAAACCTTCTGGATGATTAATTGTTACCATAATTCTGAAATTTGCTTTAGCACCAAATAGGTATGCAATATTCCATTTGTGGTGATCGTTATGAAAGTTATTTCAAAACAAGTCTTTGTCAAAAGTGATATTACACTAATGAAATTTCCTCATAAAATCCACATTTATATTATTGCATTGTCTAGCACGTTCATATGGATGCCTATCATCCATGAAAAATTCAAATCGGTTAATAAACAAATGAAATAATGCGTTGTGTTTCAATCCAATAATTTCTTCTAGATTTAATGAATATATTTCCATCCATTTCTTCATCATGATATCTAGGTCCCCGTCGTCCACACAGTGATAGCTCTACAGAGATTAAGGTTGACCCATCCAGGCCTCCAATGGTTAGACCACACTATCAGGGTAAAGATGTAGATAGGATATATGACTGGCTTAAGAGACAACATCTAGGGGAATATACTAATAACTTTACCAGAGCGGGATATGATTTCCCTACCATAGCACGGATGACACCAGAGGTAAGAATCAATACGAGAATGCACCCACACATCAGGCCAAACAAAGAAGAAGGTCTGTCTCAGAAGCCCGCCCGCATTGGTATGTGAAATGAGGTCTATATATTTTTATTTTTATTGGATTTTTTTTTTTTGGATTTTTTTAGGATTTTTAAAATAAAATAAAATAAAGTTCTCAGTAAGCTTGATTAAGCAACAACAAAAAATAGCACAAAAAAAAAATCGCATGCCTATTTTTTTTAAAATTTAAAAATTGCACAGCACTTAGCTTTTTTGCACAATGTTTTTGAGACAGACTTTCTTCTTTGTTTGGCCTCACAACCCCCATCCCAGAAATAGAATGGCTTTATTAGTTGGGATAATTCTAGAGAGTGGGATGATTCTAGAGAGTGTAAAAGAAAAATCTTGTTTTTCCCTTACATATAGGGGTTGGAAAAAAAACCAATCTCTTTTTTTCCCCACCCCCTAGATAATTCTATATCCATCATTCTTTATATTCAAGGAACGACAACTCTATCTTTACTTCTTTGTGGGTTGATTTTCAACTGAGTCATTGAAATTGTTGAAAGATTATGTAATAAAATGCACAAACTGGTGAAATAATATGAACATTTCAAGCATAGATGCCTTAAACCTAGATGATTGTGATTTCCATTGTCTCTCTTGAGTATGCACATAATTTACAGACAACATAGATGTGGTTGACATTGATACAGTAAGATAAAAATGAACATATATCCTGTCAACTAAATAGGTCACCCAATGTACCACATTATCTGATGGATGCGCAATCTATGAAAAAGTGTGCTAATATTATTTCAAATTACCTCATTTTGTGTAGTGTTGACAATATACACATGCCCAGTAGATATTGTATAGTCCTGCTTCAATTTGAGGGATAAATGTTAATCCTGCTGCCTAACTAACTAAATTCTGCCGTGCTTGTCACCAGAGATATGCAATATGATGCTGGGGGAGGGAACGTATGATCTAATTCTTGTGTTGATTGCAAAGTAAGATACGCAGTTAGGGGCGGCTCAAAAATATACTAAACATTTAAATTGATAAATATGATGCTACACTGATTATAATAACAACAAAAGTTGATGTTAGTATCGTAACTTGAAGTTTGTTTCCTTCGTTCCATCTTTTTATCACAGGATTTAACGGCTGTTGGTATAACCAAGCCAGGTCATAGGAAACGAATATCTGCCATGATTGGTCAGCTTAGTGAACCGGATGGCATACCTAATGTTAGACCGGTAAGTTAAACGTATATCCGCCATGATCGGTCAGCTTAGTGAACCGGATGGCATACCTAATGTTAGACCGGTAAGTTATAGAAACGTATATCCGCCATGATCGGTCAGCTTAGTGAACCGGATGGCATACCTAATGTTAGACCGGTAAGTTATAGAAACGTATATCCGCCATGATCGGTCAGCTTAGTGAACCGGATGGCATACCTAATGTTAGACCGGTAAGTTATAGAAACGTATATCCGCCATGATCGGTCAGCTTAGTGAACCGGATGGCATACCTAATGTTAGACCGGTAAGTTATAGAAACGTATATCCGCCATGATCGGTCAGCTTAGTGAACCGGATGGCATACCTAATGTTAGACCGGTAAGTTATAGAAACGTATATCTGCCATGATTGGTCAGCTTAGTGAACCGGATGGCATACCTAATGTTAGACCGGTAAGTTAAACGTATATCCGCCATGATCGGTCAGCTTAGTGAACCGGATGGCATACCTAATGTTAGACCGGTAAGTTATAGAAACGTATATCCGCCATGATCGGTCAGCTTAGTGAACCGGATGGCATACCTAATGTTAGACCGGTAAGTTATAGAAACGTATATCCGCCATGATCGGTCAGCTTAGTGAACCGGATGGCATACCTAATGTTAGACCGGTAAGTTAAACGTATATCCGCCATGATCGGTCAGCTTAGTGAACCGGATGGCATACCTAATGTTAGACCGGTAAGTTATAGAAACGTATATCCGCCATGATCGGTCAGCTTAGTGAACCGGATGGCATACCTAATGTTAGACCGGTAAGTTATATAGGAAACATATATCCGCCATGATCGGTCAGCTGAGTGAACCGGATGGCATACCTAATGTTAGACTGGTAAGTTAAACGTATATCCGCCATGATCGGTCAGCTTAGTGAACCGGATGGCATACCTAATGTTAGACCGGTAAGTTATAGAAACGTATATCTGCCCTGATCGGTCAGCTTAGTGAACCGGATGGCATACCTAATGTTAGATCGGTAAGTTATATAGGAAACATATATCCGCCATGATCGGTCAGCTTAGTGAACCGGATGGCATACCTAATGTTAGACCGGTAAGTTAAACGTATATCCGCCATGATCGGTCAGCTTAGTGAACCGGATGGCATACCTAATGTTAGACCGGTAAATTATTAATAAAATGTTTAGTTTTACAAATCTTGTAGAATGGAGATCCATATTTATGCTGTAATTATATTGCAATATTTAAAATTTATTTGAATTGAATGATGGTTTGATATTTTCAGTGACCAGTACCATGTATATGAGCTACACCGTCATAAATGTAACAGACAAAGTTACGTTTTTGATTAGATTATTGTTGTTTAACAATTTTTTAATCCCACTAAGTATGTTTATTGATAATGTTTCCATGAAATAACTGACTGTCCAATACTGAATAATAGAGGGTGCACAAGCAAAGTCAAAAGTGTGTATGTCCTTAAGATTGTTGACTTAAAGCTATAATCACACTTTTAAACCGGTTTTTCTCAAAATTCCATTTTTGATCTGCTTTTAAGCCCTCGCCATATTAATTTTACAAGTATGTTGTCATGTAAACGCTAACTTGGATTGACTTTTAACATTTAAAATGTTCAATGGAGTATGATTCATCAAATTCTTCGCACACGTCAAGTGTTTATAATTGCGTATACGGGACATTTTGGACCTGACCACTAGTTTGATTTTGTTATTTCCCTTTCAGCCTGATGTAGCAACCTGGTTGAAGCTCCTAGACTTGTACCCCTATTTCAATACATTGATATCCAACAACTATGATACTATGGAAAATGTACTTGAAATTACATGGGAAGACTTACAAGATATAGGCGTCACAAGACTAGGTGAGTGAGATATTATTATAGCCACATCCCCACTAGGCTGATTTTTACTTTGAGAGGGTAGCAATCTGGGAAAAACCGCAGTTTTTCATATAGAGGTGCCATTGAATGGAACAAACTTGACCAAAATATTCAAATTTCCCCTAATCTTAGTATATTTATTAGCCGTCTTAAGCGAATTAGTCAGTTGTAAGGATTCATCTAATGATATGTTCACAGCTTTTTTGTAACTTTGTTTCATTAATCTGTATCATAAATAATTTTGTCCTCAGATTGACTGTAATTTCTATACTTTTTATAACATGTATATTTACATGTCCTCGTTTGGGTTTGTACTTGACTATAGATGTATTATGTTGACCTGTATATCGTGAATAAATAAAGATTATGTATGTATGTATTTATGTATCAGTTATTAGTTGAAGTATGCTCCTAACACCCATTTGCATATTCTTATATTTTTATCCCAGGTCACCAGAAGAAATTTACTCTAGCAATCAAGAGGCTAAAAGACTTGAAACGACGAGATAGACACCATAGGAATGTGGCCTCATCCCATGGATATCATGATAATGGTAGTGATGCAGGCAGTGTATCACCTCATTCATCAGTTGATGGTTATCCTATACCTCCTCCATCAATGCTAGCTATAGGAGGAGACAGGAAACCTTCCCCTATGCAATCACCAAATGAAACTCTTATGATAGTGAAACCAAAATCTGGACTACGCGGTAGCCAAGACAGTCTGAACAGTGATATTAGCAACAAATCTACCGGCTCACTTGGATCAAAAGGATCCAAAGGGTCAAAAGGATCATCAACGAGGGGTGATGGTTATGGAGGTCCAAGACAGATAATTCATCAGCTGTCCATGGATCATACAGATGCTAGCTATGTGCCTAGGGTGACCAGTTTGAAAGTGTCGCCGAATGATAAACCAATGTCGCCAATGTCAAATCCAGTAACTCCGGTACAGGAGCTACAAATGAAAAGCCCAACAGAGAACTTGTCTTTCTCCACTTTCAAAAAGCCACCACCTGGCCATAAACCAAGGGTGCCAACTCCAACTGGGAAACCCAAGCCCCCTACAGGCCAGCTAGGAGACTCTCCAACAGCGCATTCTGGGCAGTATAATAGCAGTAATTTCCATCAGCAAGAGACTCAGAAATTGCCCAGCCAGAAATCTAGTGAAAGTTTGGATAAGCTTTTAGAAGAGTGTTCTACTCATAATAGGCAAATGCAAAAAAGAAACTCAATTGAAGGGGGATCTAGTATAAGTTCTAATGGTTCTGGTGATCAGAATGTAAGATTAAAACGTCCTAATCCCCCGCCACCTCCAAAGAGGAGTAACTCTGTTATCACAACTAAAAGTGATATGGAACATGTAAAGACTGCAACCATAGGTCGCAAAAAATCCATGAAACAATTTAGGGAGGAGATGAAAGTTGTCAGAAAGGAGATGCAGGCGGCCATGGCTGCAGCGCCCCCTCAGGCACCAAATGCAAAGAGTAGCGAAATACCAGAGGGGTACGCAACTATCAAAAGATCACCATCTAGGAAGGCTAGTCAGCAGTACCAAAGATCAAATACCCATGATGAAGCTAATGGTGTTCCTCGCAGACCAAACTCTGGTGGCAGCATTCCATCGGGTCAACACGATTTGTCGCCAAGTGAACTTGAGCAACTACACCAGTCTGCTGTCAGACCACTTAATCTGGGCAGTTTTGCGGGCTCAACTACAAGTAGTGGTTGCAACACACCTAGTACCCCAACACCTGTCAATGTTAGCCAGACCTCCAATAAACCAGCTATTGCAAGCAAACCATCGATGGCTGGAGCTTCTCCCAATCTAGCTGCTTCCCATCAGTTGCCCCCAAGACACACTAATGCTTCACAGCAACAGATGGCATCCCCATCCTCACAACAGACCTCTACACAACACATTGAACCATTCATTATACATCAGCAGCAACAGCAATCCATAGTCTCACCTGCAGGCAATGTACCACCTTTGTCACCAAATACTGGTGCTTTCCGTCAACCAACTCCTACAGGGTCTGACCACATGGCATCTCATAATCCTCAGCAGCATTCATATGTTGCACAACGTCAGGATATACCGCCGTCTGCTAGCCCATTCAAAATTCCTGACATCCCACCTGCTAAAGTGCCTCAATCTTCAGGTAACCAGTTTGATAGAATAGAAGCCTCTCTAAGGCAGAGTATGAAAAACAGGACACCAAATTTTCCGTCTACCTCGGACACAGCTAGCATTAGCAGTGGAAGCACAAGTGTAAGTAATGGCTCATCTGATAGCGGTTTACCAAGGACTAAAAGTGAACGCCCCAGTAGTGTTGAGATGATACTGAAGCGTTCATCTGGTGGTGAGGATAGCAGTTCTGCTGCAAATCCTCTAGAAGGCATCTGGAGACCAAGATCGCGTCATTTTCCGACGCAAAGCTCAGTAGATGAACCTGATGAGGCTTCACAGGAAGATGGTAAACCAATGGTCCAGGCTAATGTAACATTCCGAGCACTGAAGCAGCAGTTTTTGGAAGATGAAAAGGCTCCTAAAGGATTAATAAGTGGTAGGAGACCATCTAGAAAATCTGAGGAGTTGCAACCAAGGAGATCTTTTACTGATGCTGACGAGCATAGACAGTCTCCAGTCTGTAAAAATGCACCAGTGTCTTTTGATGAATTAATAAATGACTTACAAATGCAAGCGGGAAATACTGAGCCCATTCCAGAAGATTTACCTGACAGGCCCCCTCCCAGGCCTCCTGCAGCATTACCTACTACGACTCCCAAACCTCCCGTGGCATTACCCAGTCATGCCAAACCAAGTGTTGCATTCAAACCTGATAACATTCAGGTGACAACCTCAATTGATAAGAACTCTGTAATGGAAACTGACTTTGGAGGTCATCATTATCAGGACCTTCCTCCACCACCATCAGTGAATGATCTTCCTCCCCCACCCCCACCTCAAGACTTTCCCCCTCCCATCCCTGCTCAAGATCTACCCCCACCTCCACCCCCTATATCATCCTCTTTATCATATCCTCTTCCACCCCATTCTGAATCTCCACTCCCTCCTCCCCCTCCACCTCTTGACATGACATCTTCGCAGTCCTTTCATCAATCCATGCCTCCCCCACCACAGATGCATGCGCCATCTGCTCCCCCCTCTACTGCAGCTCCAGAACCTCCAAGACTTCCCAACATGTCACATCTACCACCCCCTCCCCCAGTTCCCCCAGCAACATATAAGAAATCACCGTCCAAATCCAAGTCCCCTCCACAAGCACCACCTAAGAAGAAGACACATAGACCACCTGTGGTCTCTGAAGGATGGGATTCATCTGACACTATCAAGAGAAAGCCTGTGTTGGCTCTACCACCTGTTGTGACTCAACCTAGACCAGATGTTCAAATTCCAATTAGACCTAAACCTAAAATGAACAAACACAAGACGTTGCCTTACAACAAAAAGCCAGTGATGACGCCACAGTCAACAGAGGATGTAGACATTTACTCCCAAGATCTTGACATGATGGATTCACTGGTGGATTCTGACGATGTTGTAGACTCTGACAGCAGCGATACAATGGAGCTTTCAGGATTTGAAAATGAAAACACTGATACCATCAAGAAACAGCCAACAAGGACAAGTCCGACTAAGACAAAGGAAGAGGATGCAGCAGATTCAGTGGAAGCTCAGTTGGAAGCTTTGAAGATTACTATGGAAATGGGAAATGGAGGAGAGTATGATTACGGGAATAGTAGCATGATGTTAACATCTGGAGGAAATGCTGCAGACTCGTTAGGAGAAGGTAAGAACATGTACTTTGTAATTAGACAATAAAGGTATTGGGCAGTATTCTTTTGACTGGAACGATATTCAATGTGTTTAAAAACATGTTTTGTTAAAAGTCCTGTCTAAAAGATAAACTTGTGTTTAGTTAACGACTATTTTAGGCTAAAACGGTGGCCCAATGTGTTTAAACTGTATCTGTATTATGTTTTCTGACATAAGCAAAGTGAGTAGTATTACTTAAGTGGAACAAGGCATCTATCTGAATATATTAGGTCAGGTAATAGAACACGGAAGTTTCAAAACAATACCAATATTGTCATTCTTAATTTGATTAGGTCTTATCCATTTAAATGTGTTTTATTTGGGTGCACGTTAACCGACTAGCAACCATAAGCTCCATTGACCAGTGTTATATTGTCATGTAACTGTCACTGATTTCTGTAAGATCCAATGAAATGGAGCAAACCTTTTCTTGTTGAAGATATTCATCAGGATTGTTGTATTAACATTGTAGATTGGTTTATTATATCTAATCCAGATTTTAAAACATACCTTGCGGACGTTTCGAAAACAACCTGTTTTCTTTATCAACACTGATGCTAGAGTGACGATCCTGTGTTGATTGCACTTTTTTCTAGTTGCTTGACAACAGTGTTGCTAGATGATTTTGCAACCTGTAAAAAGAATTCTCCAGATAGATAAACTGCCACTCACAAATTGGTTAATCAATGTTTGCATTTTATTCAAATGTTTGAAGTTGGTAAACATGTAGGGCCGTATTCTCGTACGTAGTTAAACATGGTTTTAAGCTAAACACAGGTCTAACTTTGACTTTAGACATGTCGTTTAATTAGACGTAATTCACAAAACAAATTTTAACTTAAATACGCCTCCAACTCACTAAAAAGTGTCTAACTTTAAACATGGGTATGGGGGTAGTTTAAAGCGTGTTTAACTAAACTCATACACCAACTGTATGCCTTGAATAATCACTCAACCGTGCCTGCTGCAAGCTGACGTTCAGATTGTGTAGTATTAGAAATACACACGCTTTTGAGGTATTCGGTCGATATCTATTGTAATCCATTTAATTAGGGCCACAACAAAAATAAATGCCTGTATACAGTAACGCACGACAACTCTGGGGACGAGATTCGCGCAGTTTAAACATGTTGTTTAAAAGATAAACTCGCGTTTAAGTTAGACACGCGTTTAGTTTTGTACGAGAATACGGCCCTTAGTTATTTTAATGAATTTGGTCTGAAATGATTTTTAAACAGTTACAAAAATTGATAATGTTTGGTGACATTTATTTCTACAGCCACAGCTGATCTAGAATCGATGTTAAGTAGTATGGCGGATGATCCCCTGGCTTCGTTTGCTGCATCGGCTGAAGCTAAAGCATCAACTCCAGCAGCAAATGATCTGTCATTGTAAGTAGATTACATCTATTGTTTTATATATTATTGACATTGGAACCAGTTACCTACAGGAACCCCCATTAGTGATACAAGCATATGATATGTATTGATAATATAGTAATTAATATAGACAGATAAACTGATTGTTTCCCCATAACGCAAACATTTAGTCTCTGTTCTGTCAAAATCATGTATCTTCATCTAACCCTTCAACATGTATAAAGTAAAACTTTTTATGTATAACCTTTGGGCAGTCTGCTCTAAACATATTCAAGGGCCAGAAATACATCTGTCAAAACCTTGTCCCCCTGAACATGTTTAAAGCAACACTTATGTATAACCATTTTGGGCAGTTTTACTTTATACAATATACATGCTGAAGGGCTGGAAAACATACAAGGTTTTGACAGAACAGTGACGATTCGTGAATGTATGTATTCCATCTATAGAATACTGTAGAGTTTTTAAGATTTTGGGATGATTGGTTTGTAGCATTACAATATTTAAGAGGAATACACATTAAAGAATGGAAACCTACTTCTTACAGAATACCACATCTTAGAGGCTGTTCCTTATAAACGGAACACATAAACCCATTCTTTTGTAGCTGTTAATTCTAAACAGTTCCCCAAATTATAGGGAATAAAGAACAAAACAAGACCATTATTGGCATTTGGCTTTCCTGGGACAGTTAAGTAAATTTTCAAGCACTGCAATTTTCACGTGCATAATTATAAGCCTTATGTCTTTTTATTGTGTATATGCTAGTTTCTTTTGAAAGTGAAGCATCAGTCAGTAACCATTGTGGCATCCATGAGATAGTGACATTGCTGTCTTGAGGAAGTGAAATAGACCATACCATAGTATATGTGTCTTGTATTATCCCAATGTTAATGTCTAAATATCAAGTTTTCCTTATAGTTATACTAAATATGCAATTCTTAACAAGATATTCTGTACCTTAGAGACATAAATATTCTTTAGGTAAACTTGTCCAAACACTCTGCAATTGCACCTCCAACTTGCCCACCTTGATGAAAAAGCTCTCTAGTTTGATCAGTTTTACATTTAAGTCAATGGATCATACCAACTTATCATACTATATTCTACAAATGCTTAACAAACAACATCTTTATTTGCTTTTGCTTATCATTGCTATCATTGAAATCATAAAAGTTCATTTATTCATTTCAATATAAACATATTTTGGGATTATATCAATATTTTACCCTCTTAGTAGAACTATCCTTTAAGAAATAGACAAACATACCTTATATAGCACTTGTGGGTGACAGGTAAAACTTAAAACACCAAATGAGATAAAACAATTATTAATCTAGAATTATATTTAACTTCATTTTCTCATATATTAACACCATGCTAAGTTAAACATACAACTATTCTGTATTAATCTTATGAGGTACATCTTTATTAGAGAATAGTGTGACATTTCTCGTCACTTCATAGAGGGTTTTTTGTTGATACACTTTTAATTTACGATTTTACATAGATCTTTTAATTTGATTTTCATTTTTGTTTATAATCACCTTCCTCCCCTTTTCACACAGGAGTCCAGTAAGAGAGGAACCCTATCATGTCCTCTATTAAATCCTATACACACAGCACTAAATGCACAGCACTAGTAGGAATGGTGGGTTTAAATGTATCTCAGATCAACAGTCAGTGTTATCCCTGGCCAGTGGCAACATCTAGAAACACTACATTTAGTTTGATAGTCATTGGATGTAAAAAAAATCAAAATCATTTTAATAAAAACAGAAGTTTAATTTCCCCATGTTTTGAGTGTTGTAGATCAACTTTCATAGACAAAAGGAATTGTTATACTGCATTAGCAAGTGAAATATGTCATTTCCAATATTACTTCAGAAAATTGAATACATTATGTGTTTCGATTTGATTAAAATATTTGTGTCATAATTTGAAATCATAACATCGTTTTTGGCAATTGATAAAGCTTTATTTGCATAAACCATAACACTATTTATACGTTACTAGAAAATCTGTTTCCTTGTTTGATAGTTGTTAAAAATTAACCCAAGCCCTGGTTCAGAGGATTAATAAACAGTAGTGTCTGCATGTCTATGGTAGAGTTGGGTCCAACTTTTAATCGTTTTAAACAAGTTTGACCCAAACTTAAACCCTATTTTTTCCATCATCTGAAAATGGCTGGTAAAAATATTGAACAGGGATGGCTGTTTGAGCCCTATTGTGCTTGGACTTTAATGAGGAGGTAGGTGGGGATTTTTTAAAAAAAATCAAATAAAACCTTTTCATAGTTACATGTGGAAGAAATTACAGTTCAAAATAGCAACCAAAATGTGTTTTCTGTGCAACACCTACATTTGTTACTAGCTTTTTAGTATAAAGACCAAGATGTTTCTGATATTTATTGGTTACAATTTTGCCAAATACCCAACCATTGTGGTCCAAAACAAGCAGAATAAAAGCCCCACAGCCATCCCCAATGTTTGTAGCTTTCAGTGAGCTTGTGGCAAAGATTTTTGTCTAAAATGGAGTGTAGTGTTTCTAGTCATTTGTAGCTTGCATGGATTACGTCGGCCTGCGGAGTCGACGACACCACCCATCCTCTCATCCTTTATCCTCCATTAACATATAGTAGAGTTCATCCTTTTTTTCCCTTATGGAACAAAACGCACTATGGCAGTTGCAGATCGTAACAAGTATTTGTGTTAAAGTACAGATATTGTGACAAGTGTGATACATTATGAGGGTCAAAAGTGACATAGATCATCTGTGTTCGTGCAGAGCCAGTGGAGATGTGGATTGATACATAGACAGGCATGATATTTTGTTGATTTAAAATCGGAAAGTTATTTTTTTTCCCCACTGAAAGTAGATTTCCCTCACTCAAATGTAGATATATTTGCCTACATTTGCATTTATTTAGCCACATTTTAGGCATTTTAGTAATAGGAGTCTACTGTTTTTTGTCTCGCCCTGATGTAATCAGAAAGAGACTATGTTATCACTATTTCTGTCCGGCGTCCGCCGTCCGCCGTATGCCGTATGCCGTCCGCCGTCCGCCGTCCGCCGTATGCCGTGTGCTAAGAAATACCTTTGTGACGCGATATCTGGAGATCCGTAAGGCCTATCGTGATGGGACTTGGTGGAGGGAAGGGGGGTGGTGCGTTCTGTTGCTGATTGATTTTTCAAGGTCATCGGGGGTCATACAAGGTCATCGGGGTCAAATATGCTTAAAACCTTTGAGACGCGTTGTGACGCGATATCTAGAGATCCGTAAGGCCTATCTTGATGGGACTTGATGTCAGGGAAGGGGGTGGGGTGTTCTTTTGCTGATTAGATTTTCAAGGTCATTGGAGGTCATTCAAGGTCATCGGGGTCAAATATGCGGTCAAATAAGATCCGTAAGGCCGATCTTGATGGGATTTGGTGGAGGGAAGGGGGTGGTGTGTTCTTTTTGCTGATTAAATTTTCAAGGTCATCGGAGGTCATTCAAGGTCATCGGGGGTCAAATATGGGGTCAAATAGATCAGTAAGGCCTATCTTGATGGGATTTGGTGGAGGGAAGAGGGATGGTGTGTTCTTTTTGTTGATTAAATTTTCAAGGTCACCAGAGGTCATCGGGGTCAAATATGGGGTCAAATAGATCAGTAAGGCCTATATTGATGAGATTTGGTAGAGGGAAGGGGAGTGGTGTGTTCTTTTTGCTGAATAAATTTTCAAGGTCATCAGAGGTCATTCAAGGTCATCGGGGGTCAAATAAGATCCATAAGGCCTATCTTGATTGGATTTGGTGGAGGGAAGGGGGATGGTGTGTTCTTTTTGTTCTTAATTTTTCGGGGTCATCGGGGGTCAAATATGGGGTCAAATAGATCAGTAAGGCCTATCTTGATGGGATTTGGTGGACGGAAGTGGGATGGTGTGTTCTTTTTGTTGATTAATTTTTCGGGGTCATTGGGGGTCAAATATGGGGTCAAATAGATCAGTAAGGCCTATCTTGATGGGATTTGGTGGAGGAAAGGGGGGTGGTGTGTTCTTTTTGTTGATTAATTTTTCGGGGTCATTGGGGGTCAAATATGGGGTCAAATAGATCAGTAAGGCCTATCTTGATGGGATTTGGTGGAGGGAAGGGGGGTGGTGTGTTCTTTTTGTTGATTCATTTTTCGGGGTCATCGGGGGTCAAATATGGGGTCAAATAGATCAGTAAGGCCTATCTTGATGGGATTTGGTGGACGGAAGAGGGATGGTGTGTTCTTTTTGTTGATTCATTTTTCGGGGTCATCGGGGTCAAATATGGGGTCAAATAGATCAGTAAGGCCTATCTTGATGGGATTTGGTGGACGGAAGAGGGATGGGGTGTTCTTTTTGTTGATTATTTTTTCGGGGTCATCGGGGGTCAAATATGGGGTCAAATAGATCAGTAAGGCCTATCTTGATGGGATTTGGTGGACGGAAGAGGGATGGTGTGTTCTTTTTGTTGATTAATTTTTCGGGGTCATCGGGGGTCAAATATGGGGTCAAATAGATCAGTAAGGCCTATCTTGATGGGATTTGGTGGACGGAAGAGGGATGGTGTGTTCTTTTTGTTGATTAATTTTTCGGGGTCATCGGGGTCAAATATGGGGTCAAATAGATCAGTAAGGCCTATCTTGATGGGATTTGGTGGACGGAAGAGGGATGGGGTGTTCTTTTTGTTGATTATTTTTTCGGGGTCATCGGGGGTCAAATATGGGGTCAAATAGATCAGTAAGGCCTATCTTGATGGGATTTGGTGGACGGAAGAGGGGTGGTGTGTTCTTTTTGTTGATTAATTTTTCGGGGTCATCGGGGGTCAAATATGGGGTCAAATAGATCAGTAAGGCCTATCTTGATGGGATTTGGTGGAGGGAAGGGGGGGTGATGTGTTCTTTTTGTTGATTAATTTTTCGGGGTCATCGGGGGTCAAATATGGGGTCAAATAGATCAGTAAGGCCTATCTTGATGGGATTTGGTGGACGGAAGAGGGATGGGGTGTTCTTTTTGTTGATTATTTTTTCGGGGTCATCGGGGGTCAAATAGATCAGTACGGCCTATCTTGATGGGATTTGGTGGACGGAAGAGGGGTGGTGTGTTCTTTTTGTTGATTAATTTTTCGGGGTCATCGGGGGTCAAATATGGGGTCAAATAGATCAGTAAGGCCTATCTTGATGGGATTTGGTGGAGGGAAGGGGGGTGGTGTGTTCTTTTTGTTGATTAATTTTTCGGGGTCATCGGGGGTCAAATATGGGGTCAAATAGATCAGTAAGGCCTATCTTGATGGGATTTGGTGGACGGAAGAGGGATGGTGTGTTCTTTTTGTTGATTAATTTTTCGGGGTCATCGGGGGTCAAATATGGGGTCAAATAGATCAGTAAGGCCTATCTTGATGGGATTTGGTGGACGGAAGAGGGATGGTGTGTTCTTTTTGTTGATTAATTTTTCGGGGTCATCGGGGTCAAATATGGGGTCAAATAGATCAGTAAGGCCTATCTTGATGGGATTTGGTGGAGGGAAGGGGGGTGGTGTGTTCTTTTTGTTGATTAATTTTTCGGGGTCATCGGGGGTCAAATAGATCAGTAAGGCCTATCTTGATGGGATTTGGTGGACGGAAGAGGGATGGTGTGTTCTTTTTGTTGATTAATTTTTCGGGGTCATCGGGGGTCAAATAGATCAGTAAGGCCTATCTTGATGGGATTTGGTGGAGGGAAGGGGGGTGGTGTGTTCTTTTTGTTGATTAATTTTTGGGGGTTATCGGGGGTCAAATATGGGGTCAAATAGATCAGTAAGGCATATCTTGATTGGATTTGGTGGAGGGAAGGGGGGTGGTGTATTCTTTTTGCTGATTAAATTTTCAAGGTCATCGGAGGTCATTCAAGGTCATCTGGGGTCAAATAAGATCCGTAAGGCCTATCTTGATGGGATTTGGTGGACGGAAGAGGGATGGTGTGTTCTTTTTGTTGATTAATTTGTCGAGGTCATCAGAGGTCATCTGGGGTCAAATAAGATCCGTAAGGCCTATCTTGATGTGATTTGGTGGAGGGAAGGGGGTTGGTGTGTTCTTTTTGCTGATTAACTTTTCAAGGTCATCAGAGGTCATCTGGGGTCAAATAAGATCTGTAAGGCCTATCTTGATGTGATTTGGTGTAGGGAAGGGGTTGGTGTGTTCTTTTTGTTGATTAAATTTTTCAAGGCATTACATCCCTTGCATTAACTACAATGCATACCTCTGTGACAGTGCTACATTGTATCATATGTTTCATCATCATTTCTTTCAAGTCACTTTTGATGAACAGGCGAGACGCGCCGTTCGAGAACCGCCTTGTTTAATCTTACATGAAATTTCAGATATTTTTAAAAGGCTCACCATCATCCCTGATAAGCTCAAGGGTTTGAATGTTTAAGTTTCAATTACTAATTTAGAGGGTTGGGGCAGGGTTTGAGTCCTTAGGAAAGAGACTTTCATTCTTGAGGTAGGTGGGTAGGGTACTTGCCAAACTGTAGGTAGGAATATTGTTAGAATGTTTCAGGTTGAAAGAAGAAAATGGATTTAATGGGGGGGGGGGGGGGGAGTATGGTCCCTAAGTGGAAAGGTTTTGATTCAGTACAGATTGTGAAATCTTTTCCCAAATTTGTTCTATTCATGTAGGAGGAATGTGTGACTCTATGTGGAGTGTGAAATGTTGAATCTATGAGAAGGCATATTCGATAGGAGAAGGATTTGATTTCTTATGGAGACAGGACTGGTTCCTTAAGGGAGGATTATTTTTAGAGTGCTGAGACAGATTCTGTGGGGTTGATTCCTTGAGGAAGATTGGATCCTTTGGAGGGGGGGGGGGGGGGGGTTAGTACCTTGAGGAAGGATAGCTTGATTCAATGGAGAGGACTGTGTGATATGGTAGGAGGGTATGAATCGGTAGGAGGGTATGACTTGTAATGAAGGCTAAAGGCAGGGACAATCATTTATTATAATATATATATTATAATATTGTAATTTTTTTACAAACAGACATTTTCCTGGCTCTGACACTGACTATACTAATACTTCAGTATCAATCATTCACTGCATGATCCTAGAAATAACAACATCTTTCTGTAGATATCATCATAATAAACAAATGATAAGAATGACAAAGTACAAACATCTATCTCTAAATTTATCTAAGAGTTAACAGAATCTGTTTGCCAACTTTTATATTAATGATTTCACAATGTAATTTTCTGCAGCAGTATTTTATAACAAATTGATGTGATCTAATGAAACTTTGAAATTGTTATGCCAATAATTTATGCGCTGAAATGGTAATCTTTTCTCCTTGTATGACTTCTTGTATCTAGTCCTCTTTGACGGTACAGTAAGTGGTGTCAAGTCTTTCTATCCCCAACCTGGCACCCATGTTATAGAAAACATTTCAACCTTGTTCGATATTTCATTTAAAAGACTACAAAAAAAACCCAGCTTTTAAGAGCCTGTTTACTTTAATTCAACTTTTGAAACTTTTTGAAAATATGAAATACTAGAATCCCTATATTACTGATGCATGTATAAGATAACTTCCTCCAAGTAAAAATAAAACATGATTTTTAGGGAATGTGGGTACATTTCAATTTTTCCTGAATCAAGTAAGAAACACTTCCACTTTCTGTACCGTCTGATAGTGCATCAATGCTGATAATAGAAGTATGTGCAAATTGCTATTGAAATACATTTGTCAGGGTTGGCTTTAAGGTGAAATATAAATCTTAATTGGACTGGAATGAAGCAAAGTATCCACACACAAAAAAATCATATTTATGAATTCAACTTATAGTTTATATGACTCCAGCAGATTTTACCAACAATATTGTTTACACTACAATTGTTCTTACTTTGCATTCATGAAGTGTTTTTGCTTTAGGGCCAACCCTTTTTTTTTAAATTGATATATATTATAAAAAGCACAACACTAATAAAATATATTTTGTTGTTTCATACACAGTGGGTTTAATGAGGAATCTAATGATCTATTCGGTGACATCGAGTCCATGTTCAGCAATCTAGCAGACGACTTAGATAATATGCTCAGCATGGAATAACAAGTCCTATACTACAGTGTGGAAATGAACTTTGCACTTGGGATGTTCGTGT
Organism: Ophiura sarsii; assembly: GCA_035610835.1. Lineage (NCBI taxonomy): Eukaryota > Metazoa > Echinodermata > Ophiuroidea > Amphilepidida > Ophiuridae > Ophiura > Ophiura sarsii. Next base: position 143,631,035 of record CM069441.1, on the reverse strand, counting down.
TATATATGGTGCTCACAGATTGGGGGTGTCACCATCTCTACATTGCAGTATGGTGTAAGCCAGGGAACTTTGTAATGGAGATGAGACTGATAGTCTGCTTCCTGTTGAAGGGAGGCTGATGTAGAGAGAGATACGTAGATAGAGATTTTATCATAATGTGCAATTGAACTATAGAAATGGACAATGCAGAGTGGTTATTGTTGTGACAGTCAGACAGTCAGATAAGGCTCACAACAATTTGAGGGGAA